>OZ037937.1:59418158-59751139 GCA_964035585.1 Polytrichum formosum
TGTATGAATATCATGTTTAGTATTATAAATAATGTTATGTTTCTTGAACAATCATATAGGTCTTCATAACAAATTACATAACATTACTAAGCTTCATTTTTCCTCATCCTTTCTTGAGATGTCTTGTTCCATATCACTGACCTCATCACGATACTAAGATTGAAAACTTCAATTTTTCTAAACCACATCATTCATTCCCAAACCTTGACTAATTTATTCTCACATTGGGGTAAGTGCCACTTGTAGTTCAACAATGTCATGTATAATGGCTATTGAACCTAGAATGGATAAAGGGTTTGAGCACATAGTCCAAGTTTTTTTAAACACGTGTATTTTTGGTGTTTGTTCTTAGATCCACACCGTTCCAATATAGGTGTCCAATTAAGATAACCAATCCTATTAGGTCCACTTACATTATTACCTTTGAAGCTCATTCAATCAATGCACCATAAAATCATGAATTAGTCTTGTGAGACCTATTGTGATTGTGCTTAAAATCTCACTTTAATTGTTGAATATAGAACTTGTAATGAGATTGATTGAATTCTATATTGTTCTCGCTGACAATTGAAAGAGGACTTCAATGCACCAACATATGCCTCATCTGATTTCCAAATACAAAAGTTGATAAAGGTTCAAAGTTTTACTTGTAGATGATCCAAAACCTAACATTAAGGTGGTGGATATTCTCAAAATTAATTACCATGTATGTAGTGTGCAAGGATTTTAGAATGTTGGTTTTGGGTAGCACTAGTTTTTTAACATGCTCTACCTAAATAGTATTATAATTACTCACAAAATGGAGGGCAACCTTTATCAATATTTTGTCTTGTTTAGTTTTCTCCTTGTAGCCAATGGTGGCTATAGTTATGTTCATAACTTGTAGTTAAGAACGCTACTTTCATATTAACTAGTTATATTTTATTAACACTTTCACATTGAGAAATTAACTAAAGATCAAACATTTTCTAGATCATTATATACCGAGCATAGCATATCATTATTCAGATCCATGACAGTGTTCTGTGGGACTGACAATATTCTAAGGAATATTCATGGTATTTTTCACATTCAATCTGAATGTGGGGAATATTCCCTTGAATATTGTTAGTCCCATAGAACATTATCATGGATCTGAATAATGTTATGAGTTTAAACCCTAAGCTATATGGTATATAAACATGAAGGAGTCCATCCCCCAAGAGGGGATTGCAGCCTAAATTGGCTCTTTATGCATGTTTGTTCTTATAGGAGCCAATGTTTATAGATAGATAGATAGATAACATCAAGGGTCAAAACAATAGAGTATGGAACAATCTCTCTCAAGGATTGTATCAATCTATCATATTGGTGGTGTGAATGTGGCCGCCACATTATTCAGATCCATAACAATGTTCCGTGGGACTGACAATATTATGAGGAATATTTCATCAGTTAGGTGAATGTGAGGAATATTCTATATAATATTGTCAATCCCACAAAACATTGTTATGGATCTGAATAATGTTATGGCCAACGGATTATGAAGTCTTCTTTCTTTCTATTGGTCGATTCCCCACTAACCTTTAAAGTGCCAAGGAGGTCTAGGGGGACTTTTGGGATAAGTTTTTTCTTATATGTTGCAC
Organism: Polytrichum formosum; assembly: GCA_964035585.1. Lineage (NCBI taxonomy): Eukaryota > Viridiplantae > Streptophyta > Polytrichopsida > Polytrichales > Polytrichaceae > Polytrichum > Polytrichum formosum. Next base: position 59,419,784 of record OZ037937.1, read on the forward strand.
CTACATAAAGTGTATTTTAAGCCAAATTTGTCAACTAGGACACTAATAGCCCACCCACACTTACTGGTGAAGGCCACCAGTGAATGGTTCCTCGCAGCAAGGGTCACTTTTAGAGTTGGTTTAGCCAATGAGAGCCACTGGATGTAACCAGTGATAGTACTCACCGTTCCTGGTGGCCCACACCAGTAAGTGTGGGTGGGCTATAAATTAACTTAGGCAATATGCTTATTGCACTCTTTTGATTTGTGTAAAACATATGTATTTAAATTGGACGATCTTACAATTCAAAGAACTTTGGACTTAAGGACTAATACCCTAGCGGGCTCTCTATTCCAACATAGCAAAACTAATTTCCCATCAAACTTGCCACATGTCATGCTCGCATTCGCCACGACCCACTTGCATCCCACGTGGAAACTACATACTGGCACATGGAAAGATGAAATAGGGAGCCCTCTACAATATACCAATAGAAACTTATTCAGTCGGATTGGACCCACCCATTGCACACCCGTCCCTAGGAATTGCAAATACATTCTAAACTCCCTAATATCATGCTTGTGGCAACCAAAGTGCACATGAATATTGAGGAGGCTTGTAGTGTTAACATGGATGCATGATAATAGAGAGTTAGTGTAGCATGTGACATAATGGAATAGCACAAAGTCAACATTGCAATAATGACAATGATGTCAACAAGAATCATGCGTGCAAGCGTGTGGTTTGAATATTTTGGTGCATTACTTGAATGTCAAACCCCATGATACATGGAAGGGAAATGTGACAACAAGGAGGGAGGTTTAAACTGAGAACATCCGTTCCCTAGGGTTTCAAGATATAAGAGAAGGAGTGATGTTAAGGAGAGTGATATTATAGAGGTTAGGGTGTGTTCTTCATTGAATTGAAAATACAAACACGAGATTTCTTGACAAAATCAATATCCATCCTTAACCCCTAAGCACCTAAGAGACCACTTTTGGTCTCTCCTTCATATTTGCAACTCGGTTGAGGGTTCATGGCAGCTCCGATGTGTTTGGGCTATTTGGTAGGATAGGGTGAAGGCTTGTGGGTTGAGCACACCCTCCTCCCTAATGAGGTCAAATTTAAAATAAGAAAAAATAACGCCCGTATATAAATACCAACATGAATGTGAGCCCGTTGGCCTTACACTTATCATGGTGTTCCGTGATGCAATATAAGGTTTTATGCCTCTTTTGGGAGGTGGGCTCTAGTAGTGTCATAGTAATCCCATTACATTAGGGTGGGGGGATAGCGGTTTGTTTGTTGTCTAATTTTCTTTTGTTTAGGACTAAGTATGTGAGGTACTTGATGGCATTTTGATGTAAGTTTTTCATGAGGATTTTGATGTTAGTTTTTGGGATTTTTAATTTGGTCAGTTTCTCTATGGAATGTTTGTGTATAGCTCCTCTAACCCCCGTTGTGATGGTAATGAGGGGGTTGGTCTTCCACCCATTGTTTTGTATGGTGTTAATTAATGGGTCGTATTTGGTGTGCTTGTGCGTGAAGGCTTGTTCGGGGAATCTGTCGTGGCAGTATGTGAATTCGATGAATTGGACAGTGTGTGTGGGGGAGGGTGCCAAAGGTGTTTGTGTTTGGTTTGGGACTCCGATTATGCATAGGATGTCCGGTCGAAGTTTGGCGTGACATCCACATGGTGTTTGTGGGCATGTGCATTTAACCCTTAAAAGAGGTTGGAGGCCAATATGGCCTACGGTTAACCTCATTGGGCTGCTGGTTTACTATCTTCACCGAATTATAGGTGTCTCCGAACTTGGAAGATGTCGGCACTACCTAGAGGCAACTTGGAGGATTTTCCAATTAATTTTCGGAGCCGTGTGGCGATGTCGGGGACGAGATAAGTGAGGCCTTTTGTGTATTTCTACGTGTTCCTGGACAGTACTGTAGATGGAGAAGTACTGCGGGGTTACGACGCGTGGTGTCGCGTCGTAATTCTTAGTGGCCGTTGGTGACCGCCCCGGCCGGTCGGGTCGTTGGAAGGACACACTCGTGTGGCGAGGGGATCGCGAGGGCATTCCCCCGCTTTTGCTTCGCCTTCCACCTTCTCCACTCCAGGTTTAGGGTTCTTGGAGATCGTCATCTTTTGTTGATTGCCATCCGGACGTCATGGCGCCGGCGATTTGGATGTGATAGTGTGGCTCTTTCGATTGTGACCACCACGTCTGTGGTACTGGGTTTTGGGACAGGGGGGAAATGGAGTCCCTGTTTCACCACAAGCCATTTTGGTTGCGGCGGATTGTCCTATACCCTGTTCCAAACTTTGGAGCTCATCTGTTTTTGCAGTTCCAAGATCGTTTCAGTGAGCGGGACGAGTATACATGGAGCGTAGCGGCACCTGTAAGATCGCAGATCGCGTTTCTTTGGAGTGTGAATTGCAGAACTGGTTCGCATCCCAAGGGGTTTCAAAGGAAGGCGCAGCACGGGCGGTGCAACTCCTGGATGCGAGCACGCTCCTCGCGCAGCCACGCCCGAGCCGGTGGAATCGGAGAGGCGAATTTGGGGTCCAGGAACGGTGCCGCTATCTGTGGTACATGCACGCGGCCCGAATTCTTGGTTGGTGTGATCGCAGGAGGTTCCCCGACATTGTGACGGGCATTCTGCGTGGACACGTTTTTCCATCGCATTGTGGGAGGGATGAAGCGACTCGCGAGGATGGCAAGGGGAGGGTTACAGCCGGCCATCATGCAGGACCGATCGCCATCGACGCCGATCGGCGCACCGCATGTCAGTCATCCTGCATATATACTCACAGTCCTGCGGGTTACCAAAGTTTAAGTGGGAGCTTAGGTTGTGGGGTTGATTGAATTTGCTAAGGTTAGGCAAGCAGGACTCGTCATTGAGTTACTTCTCGGGAAATGTATGGTTATGTGCATATGTGCTTGGTGTGACAACCCGATTGGGCATTTGGTGACAACGGCTGGACGAAGAGAATTCGGATGTGAGGATCCAAATTTACGATGGCCTCTGCCCGCCTGTTTGTGAAGTCCACAATATTTGTGCGGGCCTGTCGGAGGTTTCTGATGCATTCATTGGAAACATTCAATCTAGTGTGATACATAGTACAACGGTGTTTGGGTTGTAGAAGAGGCTTTCAAACAGGCATCGTAGAAAAGTTCAGGGTTTTTGATTTGTGTGCCTCCAATCTTGTGTCACTGTGAACCGAACTGGTTGCGGAAACATCCAAGAGCTTCCTGCACATCCTGAATTGGAAAAAATGGCGTGCGAGTGTTAAGAAATTCGGCCTTTACGCTGTGACCATCAATATTAAGTGGTTTATGGAAACCTAGACCAATCATGTACTAACACAAATGTGTGAAAGGTATAGAAGTTTAATGAGAGTGAGAATCCTCAATTTGATAATGCATGAGATTTTCACAACAACCGCTGAAAATTATGAGGAAACTAAAGCAGCTCCAACCTCTTCTGCAGATTTGCTAACCATCTCATACTAATAGTGTGTTTTAGAGTTTAGGACAAGTAGACCTAACAGAAAATTGTGATCTTTCAAGACACATCCACCTTATATGTGCCCTTCAGGGTTTTAGACCTTAACGACGCAAATCCCACATTTAGCTAATAATTGGTTCATCATTAATCCGTCACACAATTCGTCCTTAGAGATCTTGCAGCTATCAAACAAAGAACCCCGAGACTGTAATGGCAACCCAAGTGTGGTAGACATTGCAGAAATGTTGTATCCTGATGTGACTTTCGTGATAATCTTAGATCTTGGAAGGTTGACAAAATGTGAACACTCTAGCTCTCCATTGTTGACAAACCGGATTACAGGAGCGAAGCACCCATTTATGACCCCATCAAGGCGCACCCAGGAGATATTGTTTCTTGTGTTGCTAAAGCTTGCGCCAATCGCCTCCTCACTTGCTAACTTTATTTTGGTTTTTTGAGATGGGCGTCGTTGGCCGAACTGACTCTTCCCCGACATGTCATGGGTGGGCAGGAGATATGGCAAGCGGAAGTATGCCTTCCTCTCACGGCGCCCGAGAGTAGAGCTCCAACACTGAAGCAGAGAAAGCCTCGGCAGACCAAGGTAATTTCAATCAATTTCTCCTGCACTTGCCGTGCACATTGAGTGACGACAGCCATATGTGTGTTCTGGTGTTTGCGAAATTGGAGGGTCCACCTGGGACATTTCAAACGTTTGCTCTCGTGGAACACCTTGCAGGGGGGTTGGATGCGTGCGGGTTAGGCCAGGACGGTGGGAAGGAGACTGTCGACCCGACACCGACGCCAAAGCATCCTCGGATGCCCAGGGCGAAGAAGGTAAGTACCGTCCTACCTCAGCTGAGTAGGTGTGTTGGTGCACATCGCTTTAGGCTTCCTAATTACGATGCCCCGGACACTGAGATTTTTGTATTTGTTGCATTGTGTTGTCGACTGACTGCCTGTGTAGGTGGTTGTGCCTCCGATGCTCCAGGTTCACGCAGCGGATGCGGCAGAGGACGTCCAAGTGGCCCATTGCACGTAGATTCCCATCACGCATGCGAAGACATGCTTCAAGCGCCTGAGGAAGGAGCGGCAGTGGAAGGCGTTCGCAGAGGGGGTGGAGGCTACGCCGAAACCCCAAAGGAGATTGAGATCGAAGAAGGTGACCACGGAGGAGTGCGGGTTGGCGGACCTGACGCTGCAGACGCCCATGCCGGAGAGCGATGCGGGAAACGAATTCGGACCTCCGCCTCCTGATTCGACGCCGGCACCCCAACGTGGTAACCTCACATGCTGATAATCTCCGCGATAGTGCATGAGCAAGTGTGGCTGTGGCATTTGTAATTTGTGGATTCCTGACTGTTCCGTCGCTGCGCAGGTGGACAATGGGCTCCAAGTGGAAGACGAACTAGGGAGGAGAAGGGGAAGGTGGTGCGCTCCAGGCCGAGGAGGCCGCGTGCATGGATGCCTCCAACACTCCAACCTAACCTCACCGACGGAGTTCGCACGCGGGCTTTGGCAGCGCAAGTCGCAGAGTACGAGCAACAAATGGTGAACGACGACGCGATCTGCGAGGTGTTGGCGGATTTTGGAGGGTGTGAGGGCTTGGACGACTTTGTGGAGCCTGTAGGGCAGCATTCCATTGGCAGCATGGAAACCTTGAATGTCAACCTCTGGGAGTCTGTGTTCCGCGACGACGCGTGGAGGACATCAGCCCCTATTTCTAAGCACACAGGCTTTGGAGCTACACATCCAGGCGGATCTTTGGAGAGGCCGGTACTTCTTGAGGTCGGTATTATGCCGGACCGTTTCCGGGGGACGTATGTGCAGTGGAGTTGTAGGCGGGCTGGGTGGGCCGTGCTTGTCCCCAATCGATTTCTATCTGAGCATTCGTTCCACACTGGCGACACACCTTCTTGGACGCAAGGGGATGTCATAGGGGAGGGTGTGCATGCCGCGACTGGGAAGAGGATGGTGTTGTGCGACATGGGGGGATATGACACGGAGTGCCACCTAAACGAAGAGAGCGTGAGAGTTGCAGATGGGCCGCAGGTGCGTGCTTACGGGAGCGAAGGGGGACACGGCTACGGATGGTGGAAGAGGCAGCATTGCTTCAGCCCCGTGCCTGACTCGGTCGGTGTTTTTGGAGGGGCAGTCGCGGGACTGAGTGCCAGCGGGCTTATGGGAGGAACTGCAAGCGGAGTGGGGAGTGGCAACGGCCCGGGCCTAACGGAGCATGTAGCTGAAAACATCGACGTCCAGGTGATACCCGGACACCCAGTAGGCTGCCCCATCGCTGATTACGATGCCCCCTCCGACACTGAGGGGGTCGATGGTACGCAAGACTCGACAGCCAGAGACACTTTTCCGAAGGTAAGTCTTGGGCTACCAGAATATATGCTCTGCTCTAACACATCTATGCACTCAGCCGGTGGGGTGGAAATGGGGATGATGTCGGCGGACTCTAGTGGCGAAGAGTGGCTCCCAGAGTTCTGTGATATTTTGGAGAGCTCAGACTCGGATTTCGATGTCGATAATTTAGATGAGAGTGAGCCCCCTGCACCTGGACTGGAACGATGGTGCATGACCCCGGAGTCATTCGCACCCGTGCACATGGACATCGATCAACTTGCAGAATACTACAGGAAGGAGTCCTGGAATTCCGGCAGCGTGGACTTTGTTAGAACCCGTGACAACTTCACGGGCCCTACGCCAGGTTTGAAGTCCCCTAGACCCAAAGGAATTCCTCTGCCACATACGGTTTTTGATTTGTACTGGACTGATGCCTGTGTGGATCGAATTGTACTTGAGACCAACAGGTATGCGAGGGCAATTCTGCCTCCTTTGGAGAATGAGTTGCCATGCACAAAGGGGGGACGGGCGTGGAAGGATGTGAGTCGCTCCGACATTCGGGGGTGGTTGGGAGTTTGTATCCTCATGGGTTGCAAACGTCTTCCAAGCGTGAGGCAGTATTGGATGCGTAGCCAACCCTTCTTGTATTGTCCACTTATATCGTCCATCATGACGCTAGGGAGGTGGGAGCAGATCATGCGTTGTTTGCATCTAGTGGATAACAACACTGTAGTGAGGGATGTAAGTGACCCTGGGTTTGACAGGATTGCGAAGACAAGATGACTTGTTGAAATGTTTGTAAACGTTTCAAAGGATATTTATAATCTTGAGAGGGAGATAACTGTGGATGAGTGTGTCATCCCCTACAAAGGGCGTTACTGTTTCATTAGGCAATTCATGCCGGACAAGCCTGTAAGGTTTGGAATTAAGGTGTGGTTGTTGGCGAGCTCCAAGAGCAGGTTTGTCTGGCAGATGGAGGTCTACTTTGGAGAGGGAACAGGGGCAGGGCCTCATGGTTTGGGCTACCACGTGGTCAAACGGATGGTGAGGGGTCTGGAAAACCGGGGCCACTGTTTAGTGATCGACAATTTTTTTGCAAGTGTAAACCTCTTCCATGAGCTCATGTGCAAAGGGATATGGGCCACGGGTACCGTGCGCCGCACCAGCAAGAATCTGCCTGGTGGCCTCTATCGGGAGCCTGACACTAGTGTGAGAGTGATCAATGGTTGTCTGGAATCACGTCCATCGACAGATGGGTGTTGTCTCTTGGCAGGACAAGAAGATGGTGACCCTGCTGAGCACTGCAGCCGCCCCCTGGGAGCCGAACAGTAAGGTTCTTCGACGAATACCTGGACCTCACGGGCAGTTGGTGGTGCCATCGTCCCCCATGCACCGGCAGTACGTCGAGTACATGCGCGGAGTTGATGTGACAGATCAGCTCCGTGGCAACTATTCATCACAGCTGAGGTGCCACAAGTGGTGGGTGAAAATTTTTCACCTCATCGTGGACCAGACGATGGTGAACTCCTACGTCACTTGGGTGAAGCAAATGGAGGACCTCGGATTGCCCGTTACCTCACATCTGGCCTTCAAGATCGCCGTCGGCAAGTACCTTGCTACATAGGCAATACATTCCCGCCAAAGAGTGAACGGCCCTCCTGAACGTAGACATCGACACCACCACCCTGTCCACACACTACGGCGGTCCAAATTAAAGCGACGTTGTGTCATCTGTGGCCGTGTGCAGAAGTGGTTCTGCACCTCCTGTGGAAACAAGTGGATGTGCCCGGAATCCTGTTACCAGGCACAACACGAGAGGTTATAGTTTGAGGGATGTTTGTGTCACATCTAACATGTCTGAGAAGTGTGATGTTGTCACAGGAAGGAGCCTCGCAGCGGACGTGGAAGGAAGCGCGTGTGCATCTCGGCGTGGTCGCAGAATCCGCGAAGAGCCAGTGCGAACAATCTTCTCCACCCCGATTCCGCCGTCGATCGCTCTGAGTATCCTCTATATGAACAATGTTTGGCGTCCAATGCGTCACCCATTTTTGAATGTTTGTTAGACAGCAGGCGCACCCAGGAGTAGAGGCAGGGTTAGTGTGTTCACTACCGGCTTAGTCGTCGAAGTACAGGCCCCGTGAATTGTTCGAGCTCCGTTGCCGAAATTTTTGGTGTCGTCGATGCAAACCATGGACTCCCTTAGGAATGTTTTTGGCCTTGGTGACGGACTTGTGTGACTCACTGGCGGACTTTTTTCTGAAGACATAGCTTCCTCTGTGAGAATTTTTTGGAACTCACCGTCACAGCCCGCCCTCTATGACGACCCTGACATAGTTCGACAGCTCTGATTGTAAATGCTGAACATTGTAAATGCTGCATGGTGTGTTATGTTGTTGGCGTTTCCTCTATTACGTTCGACTATGGTGTGACGAGGGCTATATGCAGGTCTATCCGTGGGATTAGCCTTGAGGCCTGGGGTTTGTGAAAGCCAGTTCTCAGGTTTATTGGACTCTTCTTATCTACAGAATAACTCCCTATCTCTTATTTTGTGGGCTTGCAATTTCTGTGCAGAGAATTTACGTGTAGGCCACGTGTCTAGATTCACGAAAGAGACCACCGTGGATGTGAAGATCAATTTGGACGGGACCGGAATATGTGAATGTGATACTGGCAGACCATTTCTGGACCATGTTTGGACCATTTATGGACCGCATGCTTGATGTGAGAACAAGGTCATTCACCCGCCTTTCTCACCGCTGGATTGTCTTGACGAATCGCTGAGAGGAAGCAGAGTTTGCCAAAGGTTTTGGACTTGTTGTAGAAGCCATGCGTGTGTTTGAGGGGCCTTGAGCTGGGGGACAATCTACTTGACAATTTTAGATAGGGACACTTTTCACACTTTTATCTAAAATTCTCTACTATTGGTTGAGCATAGTGTTCTAATCATTTGGTGTGCTTCACAGCGCTATGTTGGTCGAACAACTTATGCACGAGTCGACTTTGTGAAGTATATGGAACACTGGTGAGTGCCCTATATCCCTTGTTATTGCTGCACACACATTATCTTTACCACAAAGTTGTGTTTCAATCAATGAGTCAAAAGCTCAACCATAATGTGACCTCTTCAATTGTCAGTGTTGATTGCATTATTAAACCTTCCTGGATTTTCGTAAAGGGCACTCTATGTCTTCGTGTAATGAAGAAGTGCTATCTTTTTACAGGAATTTAGCTTTGGCCTTCAATCCTCTTCATCCAGATGGCAGGTTTGTGCATGGATCTGCTGCCGTAAAAGTAGGCTTCAATTTCTTCATGCCTATAGTCTCGGCCATTGAGATGGACCTACATTCTTGTAGCTTTTGCACACCTGCTCTTGGGACAGACTTACTCTCTTTTCATGTGAACCCCATTCTGGCATAGTATCGTGCTTCCAGGCTTTATATGCCCTTGGGATATTTTGCTTTGAGGTTTCTCCATGAAGAGTTAGTCAATCACATTGCCCCAGTTCCTCACAAGAACATCGACAGTCATATGTATAGGGAATCCCCTGCCAGTATCCTAAATTGCTCGAATTGCACCTTTCTGACGATGGTACGGGTTTCCAGGATTGGTGAGGGCGGCCATATCTGGGTTTCTACTTTGAGGAACTTCTGTCTTGAGAAGGTGCCCCATGTGTAATTAGTACTGACAAGGTTAATTGATGTCTTATGATACTTGTCATGTTGTGGATGCAGCCGATCAATCCATGGATCGATACGGACCTCTCAGTTCACGTTGTAATCATATGCGCAGTGGCTTTCCCCAATTGCATGAGTTTCAATTTATATAACATTTAGCTAATAATTTCAGGTAGGGACACTTTTCACACTTCTATCTAAAATTCTCTACTATTGGTTGAGCATATTGTTCTAGTCATTTGGTGTGCTTCACAACACTCTGTTGGTCGAACAGCTTATGCACGAGTCGACTTTGTGAAGTCGGGACCGGAACACTGGTGAGTGCCCTATATCCCTTGTTATTGCTGCACACACATTATCTTTACCACAAAATTGTGTTTCAATCAATCATTCAATAGCTCAACCATAATTTGACCTCTTCATTTGTCAGTGTTGATTGCATTATTAAACCTTCCTGGATTTTCGTAAAGGCCCTCTGTGTCTTCGTGCAATGAAGAAGTGCTATCTTTTTACAGGAATTTAGCTTTGGCCTTCAATCCTCTTCATCCAGATGGCAGGTTTGCTCTTGGATCTGCCGCCGTAAAAGTAGGCTTCAATTTCTTCATGGCTATAGTCTCGGCCTACATTCTTGTAGCTTTTGCACACCTGCTCTTGGGACAGACTTACTTTTTTTTTATGTGAACCCCATTCTGGCATAATATCTTGCTTCCAGGCTTTATATGCCTTTGGGATATTTTGCTTTGAGGTTTCTCCATTAAGAGTTAGACAATCATGAAGAGTTAGTCAATCATGAAGAGTTAGTTAATCATGAGGTTTTTTCATGAAGAGCTTCCAGGATTGGTAAGTCCGGCCATATCAGGGTTTCTGCTTTGAGGAACTTATGTCTTGAGAAGGTGCCCCGTGTGTACTTAGTACTGACATGTGCCAAGCTGCCCCATGTGTACTTAGTACCTCTTGAGTTCCCCAATTGAGTTCTTTCAATTTATATGATGTAGTTTAATTTGTATCTGTGACTTTTGAATAAGGTCGGTATCATTGATGGGGTGACCATCCCAACAACAGATAGATGCAGTGGACGGACAGTGGTCACAATATGTGGACTGTGCCACTATCTGGTGAGTATTTGCCGCAGGTTGGGTAATTCTGGAAAACTCGTGCAAACCTTTGAGGCCGTCTTCACGACATTTGAGGGAGCTTCAATCAGAGGCCACCTACAGAGTCACGTGCTGATTGTGTGCGAAACCCTAAACCCACACTTCGAAGGGCTTCAATTCAGATATGGGTATGTATTCAACATCACCAAATTGCACTTTTTTATTTCCTTTTTATTTCCTTGGGTGCAAATGAGGACATCTCATTGCATGAGGATCTTCATGATGGTTGTACTTACATGAAGAAGGCCGTTTACATTCAAGATGTTACCGGCTCTCCGTTATAGACAAACACATGGCATTGTGAGTGAAGATTTTGTAATTTGTGAGGATCGTTATTTTCTGTTTCACCAACTTCATGTAATGGACTTGTTTTCCTCTAGGTAGTCTTGCGTTTAGTACCAACAGCATGTACCAGATGAGGTGCAATTAGGACACCGCCATCAATGCTCCGCCGGCCATGTGGTAGACCATGATGGTTGAAGTGGCCCGAATCTAATGATGTCCCTAAACCCGAACTGATACGGCCATAATGCCAAACCATTTGAAGGCGTACTTCCAGCCCGAGCTAACCATGGCTTACAGATTGGGCAAACTGCTATTAGATTGGGCAAACTACAGATTGGGCTTACATTACTTTGATCATCCTGAATGCTATAATGTTTTCGGTGGCTCCCGTAGAGTGCAGGTGATTACGTCGATTAGAGTGCAGCTTCACTGGGGACGTTACTGCTTCAACCAGTGAGCTCCGAACGTGCACATCGCTATGGCGGATCCATGGTTGGCGCTGGAGGTGCTGCGCGAGCTGGACGAAGCGAATGCTCGGTACTTTGCGCTCACACTGCTCTCTCCGCCTTCGCGGCACTACTTGGTAAGTTTAGGGTGTTGCTCTCCTCGAGGTCGCGATGTTCCCTTACAACCTTGTGCTCTCAGAGTCGGTCGGTCTGTGTGGGTTGTGGGTAATTCCTTGGGTGCAATCTCACGGCGGGCATGGGGTTGGTATATCGCAGGAGATTCCTGCGACCTTCACCGCCGAGACTAGTTGGCCGGGCGAAGAGGAGTGCGCCCTGGTTACCTCGATCAGCACCGTGAAGGAGTGGCCACTACAATTCCGGCGGCTCCCCGATGTGCGCGACGGAATCTCAGCAGTGAGCGTCGGTGGCGGGTGGGCGAAGTTCCTCGACGACCAGAACCTTGGCGTCGGTGCGTTCCTGACATTCAAGGTCGTGGACGAACGGCGTCTTGTGGTCGCACTCCACCATCACAGCGCCCCCGAAGACTTCCAGCAGCCCGACGTCGACACCGGATTAGTGCGAGATTGTCGTGACCGCGAGCCTCCTGAAGCCTTCAACAGTCACCCCAGACAGTCGACTGTGCTCCCCGAAGTCCGGAGCGACGTTCACCCCCACTTTCGCAAAACACTTCGCAAGACGCACATCTTGAAGCACGCCTCAAGCAAAATTGTAAGTTCTTACCCCAATTGCCGGTATTGGCGTCACTCATTCTGGCATTTTAGGGTATTTGTTACATGGAGTAATCGCAAGTCGTGGAGAAGCACGCATGGTAATGGCGGCCGGAGATGCATGGGGTGGGCGTAGGATGTCCCAACGGCGTTCTGGCGCACTCACGGAGAGGAGCTCTTCGATGGCATCTCCTACACCCTACACGGCCCGCTATTGTCATGGACCGTGGAGACAGCTACGCACACGTTTGGCAAGCATACGTTTTGCTCTTTCACGAAGGGTTGGGCGGGCTTCTGTACCGCGAACGAACTGAAGCTCGGCGACACGGTGATATTCACGAAGCTTGGTCCCGTCGAATTCGAGGTGAGGAAGGTGTGAACTGTGGAGGTCGTTGGAACTGCATACCCTGTTCTGCAGGCCTCGTCGCCATCGACTGTGTTTTCCATCTCGGCGCGGCGTCACAAGATAATTTCAGAATATGAGTGCTCAGCCAATTGCGAGGTGTAGCTCTCCCGGACAAAGTGTCGCGTAGTTCTGTACATAGATCTAGGACGTTGCTTCCAGTGTAGTGCGGCAGATTTTACATTGAGCTGAGATTTTGAGCGCTCTAATACCGGAGGCAAATGGTGGATCTCTGTCTGTGGGCTCTGAATTCACGAACCTTTGGACATGTAACTCAATTGGCGTTGTCTATATGTACAGTACTTTCTTGCACATCTGACTCGCAATCTCGCAACCTGAATGCATGTTTCTTGCACACTCCTCTCGCACCGAAACACACCGTGCCGCAGTCCATGGACAGGCATTCGGTTGGGATGCCACTGTCGTGGGACAGGGACCCACGTGACGCCACTCTTCAGAAGTCGCTCCCCATTCGTCCATGTGGCACACAGTCCTTGCACATGAGGTCACCTCACACAGCGGTTGGAGGCGGTAACAGGCTGCCCCGGTTGCCAAAGGTACCGGGTGACTCCCTGTCGCGCGTCACCTAAACCACAAAGGACGCACCCACGTCTGCGTCCAGCGTACGTCCGGCCCCCCACCCCACACCGTATATTTGGTGTCTGCATACGTATTCTATTTCCACAACCCACCGCACCCACTGGCACTTAGAAATACCTCAATAATTCTCTGTACTAACATTTCAAGAAAGAACTTCACCGCTTTCTTCCACACTTCGGGGCCCACCCTCCCAACAAAGTTGCATGGAAGTCGGTGCAAGGTTGCGGTCTATATCAGCAGCCAAAAGCACCTCTACCCCAAAATACAGAGGTTCTACTTGCACCCACCATCACGGGGCAACCTCTTTTAGGGGTTAAGGAGCCAATCTAGGATTGTTTGTTCGGGTGTTTTGTTGTTAAGTTTGCATGCATTGGTCAGTGTGAAGAACCGGGTGCTTTTATTGGCTTGGAGTGTCTGGGTGATGAGGTGTATTGCTTTGTTGTGTCGTGCAATTCTTAGGCCCTTAAGATATGGGTTTTCACATGTTGGTAGGAGGTGTTGCCATGTGTCTCTATCGTTTTTATGACACAATGTGCATATGGGGTTTTGGTATTTGAGGGGCCAAAAGATGTGTTTCCTGTGGTTACCCATGTATTGAGTGTATCTGAATTTTGATGTTTGGGAGATTTGTGCATTTGTCACATTTTCACTTTTCCAAAAATGGTTGGAGAGTTTTTGGTTTATTTGGTCATTTGATAACCATTTGTCTACATATGGGAATTTGTTTTTGGCTAATGCAGTTTCACGGGTTTCATGATCTTTTGCTATGGTTGTGCGGAGGTTGCGGATGGCTCCATCATGTGTGGCGGTTGGGCAACTTGCTAGCCAGTAGGGGGTGGGGTGGGCTATATGTATGTGGGGTGTAGTGGTTAGTTTCTCTTTGAGAGTCCCCTCGTTGGCAAGTGTGTCAGCTATTTCGTTTCCAATAATGCCTGAGTGTGCGCGCACTTTGTGTATGTGGATAGTGTGTGGGGTCCAATAGACCTAACGTATAATGACCGCTATGAATAGTTTGTCTAGGTGGTGGTGTTGTGATGTTGGGTGTTGTATGTGGTTGTTAATTAGGAATATGTTGCTGAGGCTGTCTGGAAATATGTGTGTGTCTAGTTGGGTGGTTTGTATAGTTTTAATAGCGGTGAGTATTGCATTCAGCTCTGGTCTTAGGATATTTTGGTATCTTGGTAGTCTCTATGATATTTGGATGTTGTTGTTAGGGTTGTATACTCCTGATCATGTCGTGTTGCCCTCTATTTGGCCTTCAGGGTTTGTGGAAGGTGGGATAAATGACCCGTCTGTGTATATGCATTGTTGTGGGTGGAATTTAAGTGGATGGGTGTGGTTGTATTTGGCGGGTAGAGGTGTTGTACGGGTGTTCTTGGACGGGGGGTTTGTTTTGGGGGCGTTTTTCCATGTATTAGAGAATTTGACATTGTATAGTGTTGGGTTAGGTTTGATGGGGTAGGTGTCTATGTGTGTGTTAAGTGTTTTCTTTAGGATGTTGTGTAGTTCTTGCGGGGTTTGTAAATTCATTGTTAGGTGTGTTTGGTTGTGTATGCAAATTATTGATGTGAGTGATGGTTCTATGTATTGGTAGTATTTTGGCCATTCCGGTGTGGGATCATAGTGTATAGTGTGTGGGGGGATGGTTGCTATTGTGTGTATGTCGGCGTTTGTTGTGAGTGGTAGTTGTTGTGATGTCCAATCCTTGCAGTTAACTATTAGGATGGTGATTGTGTGCGTGTTTTCCTTGGCTGCCATTCTAGCCCAGTGTATGGCTTCTAGGGTCGTGTTGTGGTCCATGGGGAATGCTAGGCCTATTCCTGTCCATCTGGAGGACTTCGCATGCCCCATAGAGCCGAATAGTATGTCCCGGCTATGGGGTGAGTTATATTGCGTAAGTTGGATGGGGTAGGTGAGGGGGGATGAGTAGTATGAGTGTGTGATTTTAAAGGAGTCAATTAGTAGTTTGGTAATTTTTCAACAAAAAATTACCTCTTTTCATCCACAAGCACAGACCCTACCCTAGACCTGCTACCCCTAGTAATTGTTTCCACACTCTTTTACATGTACTGACTAGATAAAAGAGGCCATTATATGTGATGGTATTTTACATGTAAACATGTCTCGCTATCTTAAAACCCCCTATATTATATGTATGTTTTTTTGCAAAATTGATCTACAATGAATATATTAGACCCTATTTTTTATCGCACGTTGTTTCTACGATTTTCGCTAGTGACCTCCCCGAGTTTGCAGTGTAGCCAATAATAGAGGATACTAACTATCAAATGACAATTTCTGACACGTAAGATAGTTTTTCCCTTGCAACTTTTTACGATATATTATTACAAAATATTCTATTATTAATAGTTTCAGATACATTTATGAGATATTTTCATTTGTAACCCTTTTATAATGACCATATAAAGATTATAAGTTTCATCGTAAACACCAACCATATAGATTTGTACTTTGATTCTTTATGAACAACTTTGTCTTGAGAAGCTTTCTCTTTCAAAGAGAGGAACAAGTTCTTTTTATCCTAGATTTTGAAACTTCTCAAAACCTTCATGAGTCTAGGGGTTAATGCACTTTATAATTGAACCCACGTGCTGCAAGGGAGGTCTTAAGCCTGAAAGTGGTACATGACAAATCATGGGTTACATTATAAGACCAACGGGCTCGTATTCACATTGGGGTAAAAAACCACCGATGGTTTATTTTTCTTATTCTCTATTCTCATGCACATTAAAGTTATCCTTAAAGCCTTAGGATGCCGGGTGAAAGTCAGGCTGCAGTCCCAAGTTGAGAGATCTATTCTATATTTACAGGGTTTGTTTTCTTGTGTCAGTAGACTAAAAATAATGATAGGGCCAATCTTTGGGAACCTTGAGTTGGGACCCTCGGGAGCTTTTGATCTTGACTCCTTTGTTTCTAGAGGCACCCTACCCCCTTCTGAGCCAAATGTAGGCAGGCAACTGCGCTGGCAGGTTGCCGACTCTGCCAGGCAGCCGCGTTGGCAGGCTGCACCGGGCTAATTAAAGCTCCAGCAAAATGGGGCAAGCAAGCTCCTTAAGTTTACGTTGATCCACCTAAACTCAAGGTACAAGTCTAAAGTCAGGTCTCCCAAGGCTGAGATTTTAAGGATAACTTTATTGTATAGCACCTACTAGTTGGTCTTAATTTGGATATATTCACTTCTTAGCTACTTGGAAGCAACGTAGGGAAAAAGTCTGGGCATATTTTTGGGTCACTTACTTTCACTCACTTGAATCTTATTTATCTAGTGTGTTTCTCTAGCAAATGCATCCCGGAACACCACACACCCGCAACTATTTTACCTCAAAGCACGGAAAATTCTCCCGAGGTTCTTTACATACTGGAGAACCTCTTAGCCTCTTGGGTTCCCCCACGTTATTGAAATTTGGGCACTTGTATTAGGCTATTGGTTAGGAGTTTCTACTTCATTTCTTGGAACTTACCAAGCATCCAACTTGAAAGGAACTACACTAAAAAGGATATTTATTGTTTGATTATAATCAATGTTGTTATCACCCTACCCTGCTCAACACTAATTTTCAATTCCTTGACAATTAGTGTTAGACGTAAATATGCCGTTATCTTCCCTACTGCCACCTCCTTTCTTGTGAAGCATCGATTTCACTGGACTTGCGATTTTAGGGATGGCGTCTCACATTCTTGCTCGTTGATCTCTCGTCTGCCAAAGTCGATGGCATTTTTTTCATATCCTTACTAACACTAAATTCAAACATGTAATTTCCACATATTACCATAGTTGATATTTAGTGTTTGAGTTTACATTTAATGTTACTTACTTTCATAGAGTTTTGACATTTAGTGTATGCGTTCGTATTTAATATATCAAACACTAAATATCATTTTTAGTGTACTCTACTAAGAAAATATAATTCAAGTGATTGGGATTCACGGTGTCTATGCAAGCTCATCCATTGTGGATGAGGGGGTTCTAGTAAATCAAGTCCCCTATAAGATTGAGGGTTGGTTCATTTTAGCTAGAACCCCGCTACACTAATTTGGGGTCTTCAATGCTATTTCCGTAGATCACATTTTTTTAGATATCATTTACAGGTTATAATATAAACCATTGTCTTTTTACCCACACAATGGATGAGATTAAGTAGACATCATGAATCCCTAGCCCAAATTAAGCGGAAAGAAGGATGTATCACATACGAGTGTATCTCATCTAGGTTTCATCCATCCAACATGAAAACTTGACCCCCTATAGGTTTGTGGCCAATTCATCTCAAATGACTTGGAACTAGACTACTGTGGGGTCTTTATAGCTGAATTCCGGTGTCATATCAACTAATATAAAAACCTATGGGTTCCAAGGTGGTTTTTAAGTTGGATGGATGAGAGGTACACTCGTGTGTGATAATTCCCTCTCTCCCAATTTAGGGTGTGGTGTCTATGCAAGCCACAAATTTGTGGTGAGGACTTACCCTTAGAATTTAGGGTCTAAGGTTATACTTGTGGACCACACTAATTGTATCTAATACCAAATTTTAGGTATTTATGTTTAATATGATTGAATTTCATATGAAAGATGTGTTATAAATTTCATCTGAATTTATAGTTAATACTCTTTTATTCGATTAGTTATGGTTGCATACAATGTACCTTGATGTTGTTTAATAGTGTAGGCCATATTATAAAACTATCCAAACTATTTACTATCATCATTGTAGTTTATCAATAAGATTTACATCCAAAGTCTAAAGTGGTTTCCAACATTGTCACTTCTAGTTTATGTTGTAAAGCCATGAGCCTAGAATGTAGACCATGTACAGTAATCTCCCGCTTAAGTACGCACCCGTTTAAGTACGCATCCCGATTAACTACGCAGTTTTTTTGACAAAAATCAGGGTTCATACTTTATTGTATGAACATGTCATGCAAAGTCATTTGCTATGAATGCATGAGTTTTTTTACGCTTGACATTCAATGTCAGTTTGTTAACGTTTCGCTAAAACGTCTCAAACGATCGTCGCAATTCATCATACATATGTCCAGCTTCCGTTTGAACATCGGAGCAAAGCACTTGGTCGTCGATGTCGAGGACAATGATGTGTAGAGCTTCAAAGCCTTTGAAGTCGGTAGCACTTTCAAATTCAACAAATGTCTCGATAAGCTGGATTTCGTCATCGATAGGTGGTTCTTCTTCAATTTGCATTGTTTCCAAAATTTCATCAACATCCTCCAGCATAACAACACAATATTCTTCGTTGTTTGCATCATCGACATTTTAGAAACCACTCATTTCTTCTGGTTCGATGGAAATCTGCAAAGTATGCGCTTACCAACTAAGTGCGCACCAATGGCTCCAGTTCAAAGTGTGTACTTAAGCAAGAGATTACTGTATTTGTTTGGGGGTAAAGTTTGTGCCTTCTACCATAGGGGAGGGTGGAGAATGCACAAAAACATTTGTATATCTTGATGGTTTTTTTATTTCTAAGGGCCGGTTTACACCATGGACCATGAAGTCGGACCATGGAAGATGGTTTTTTTCCATGGTCCGACTTGATGGTCCAACTTCCATGGTCCGATTTCTTAAAAAGAACAAAGCCTTTGGGCCCCTCGCTAGGTGTAAACCAGATGTGGACAATGAGGAATGACCATGCACCAAAAAGCGAATGTGTTGATTTTTTTAATATATGCCCAAAAAGGGCAGTTTTGCAAAACCTTCAATTTGACAAGTCTCTTGTCTCCTCTTGTCTTCATATTCTCTTCCCCAAAAAAATTCATTCAAGATTTATTATAACGACGTTTCTCTTCCATGGCCCCCTACATTTTTCTACCATAGCACCTCTTTTGCCTCTCCCGCCGCTTAACCCGTTGGACCATGACAGTGGATAATAAAGGCCTTAAAATACGTATTTTGGGGACCTCGAACTCCATGGTCATTTTGATGTTTTTTCCTTGGTGTAAACCGAAGTGGTCCCGAGACAAGTTCAGCAACCAATCACATATCTTACAAGGCCGTGGGACGACTTCACGGTCCATGGTGTAAAAAATCCCTAAGCCAAATTGACTCATGAATTAACAACAAACATCAAAGGGCATGGTTCTCAACCCCCCCCCCCCCGGGGATCTATGCAAGTTGTTTCATATTTTTTTTCCCTGCACAAAAAATGCTACAATTTTTCAAAGTGGAAAGTTGTCAAACCCCTACTCGTTCACTAGATTCTCCCTACATCGAACACGGTAATCCGCATTTCCATACAAAACATCACCTAAACCGGTCAACTCATGAGTACATTAAACTTGACTCCTATTGGCTACACTAAGTGTACACGCATTGAAGTTGATGCCTTGCCATGATCAGTTTCAGAAATGGCACTTCACTATTATGACGGCGGTCTAGTGCACGGGTAGAGGGTGGTTAACTGGTTTGGGTATTTCTACCTCAGGGCTCTAAAAATTCATGAATATAATCCACAAACTTTTGTGGGCATGTCCCAACCACTTGGTTATAGGGGCGTGTTCACACTCTAAGCTCATGTCCTAGCTTCTCTCTCTCTCTCTTTCTCTCTCTTCTATCATGTCTTATGCCTTCTTTAGGTCTTCCTTTGCCTTCATATACATTGGTTCATTAAGGGGCGTTTTACACACATGACCAACGACCGTGAGAAAATATAGCTTATGATTTATCATGGTCTGCGGTCCAAAGATCATGACCAAGAGAAATCCACATCACATTTTTTTAAGCCTTTGACATGCATCATAGTGTAAAGTGGACTCAGACTAGGACGTAGTGTTTTTTAATGAAAATAAGATATAAATATCTCAAAATTGAAAGTGATTAAAAATATAATATGCTAAATTCGAAATTGCATCTGACATGGTCATCCTTATTTTGCCATTGAGACAACCTCTTTGGGTTCCCTTGTTGCAAACTCCGGATGACCCTTGGGGGTGGACTCTTCATACAACGTACGAACTAATGTGAGCGTAAGAAGGGGTGTTATTTGAGGCATTAACGTACATAATATACATAAGAGAGAGGTATTATTTTTCTCTAGTGTGTACATTTAGAAAGGTTGGTGAGAATTAAAGGTAAATGTAGAAAAAGGGGCTGTAAGGTTTTGAGGAAAAATTGACAATATATGTGTTGGTTTCATCCACTTCACGATTTCATCTATTGTTGTCATATGGTGATAGTCCTCTGTGACTACCTTGTACATTCTCGTTAGGGTTTGCATTTGGGTTTTAGGTTTTACAAACTAGAGGCTCTTGGAACGCTCATGGGCTATGCGTATATATGAAGCATATATACACTCCTCTTGGGGTCACGGACCTGACCATACGGATGACATCTTCATATAAAGTTATGTTGTTCGCAAAAGATTTCAACTGTTTATGTGCTCAAAATCAAAAGGAATATTACATAAACGTGTACGTCGGTATTATCATGTAAAGATGATTGCCCAAACCAAAAAGAAAAGAAAAAAGAAAAGGAAGTCATCCTTGACTTTTAGGGGTCAAGTGTTTGTGGAGTTGGAAGCGCCGACAATAAGAGCCACGTGCGGTACTCCTTGGCCACCTTGTGGAGGGAGTAAGCGAGTGAAGAAAAACATGTGGTACGAGCTCCATAAAGGAGCCTTTGGGATAAAAACTTACTACAAGTAAACGTAACTCGTCCAAAAAGACTGCCATGTGGCAGGCTACGACTGCTCAGGCCTTTGACCAAGTTGTCATTTACCGTTGGGGTCTAGTTGTCCTTCATGGCAAGAAATATGCTGACATGGCACACATTTATGAAAGTAGGCGGCACTTTAAAATGGGGGAGGGGGGGGGGCACTAGAGAAATTTAAATTCCCTATTGGTTGTTGGTTCATTTCACCATGTGAACTGCGGGGAGGAAACATCCCGTGCAGGTGAGCTTGAATTAAGATGTAGATAGTTGTTTGTAATCAATAGGAAACACAATTCCCATGTAATTCATGTTAGTTTGCTGCAACATTGAGATGCATGAGAAAAGGTTACGTGCACACATGTAAGAGAACAACCTTCTTCAAGAGGCATTCTTCTTCTTCTTCTTCTTCTTCTTCTTCTTCTTCTTCTTCTGTAGTGTTTCATAGGTTTGCACTTGCACCGGGTGCCTAGGGAATGTTTTGCTTTTGTCATGATCTGGAACTCATTAATTTTCTTTTTCTTTTTCGCTCGCTCCCTTTCCACTGGGCATGTTGGTGCTAAAGAACAAGGTTTGTGAACTTTCTTATAATCATATTTTCAAAGCACATGTGTTGGTTATGGTACAAGTGTGGGTTACAAGATGAGTGGCAAATCCAAATTGAGAATGTAGCCATTTAATCTTTGAAGCTCGAATGAATATCTTGTTCATTACCGAATTGAAGATTCTCTTTCTTCTTGAATTACCTCTATCAATTAATGAACCTATAAAGCTAACCAACTTTGAAACATGTAGTCAAATCTTTTTCATGCACATACCATTTTGGTGTCCATTTGAAATCCACACCTAACCACACACCACTCAAATTTTATCTTTGAATATCATGGTACATAAAGTTATACAATTGTAACCTATTCCCAAGGTCCAAATCTAAAAAGTCGTCATAAGTGGAGGTGGCATATTATTTTGGCGAGCTCTCTCAAAAACAAAACTGCTTTTAAGGTTTCAACTTTTCATGTATGGTTGAAGGCAAGGTATACACCAAAAGCTATTGAAAATGCAAATTCATATAGCGTAATCTCACTTCCTATGTCCAAGAATTGAGGGGAATAGGATTCAACATTTGATATAAAAGGGAATTGATCTTTGAATGGCCGCCAAATGTGCCCAAATGGCTAAGAGTTAGGAGGTAATCTAGTGTCTATGGAAATCGCTTGAAAAGGCTCTACAAGCTGAATTTTTTTGTTTGTGGAAAATATTCTAAATTTGAAGGACATACAATCATTTACAACAACCAGGGGTGTTTCTTTAAGGTAGATTTTGGTGGTGAGCACTACCTTTATCATGCATGTGCTTGCTGCAAGGAGATAAACCACTTACTAAACACACATAAGTATATCACTGCTCCATAAACACATATCCCCACCCCCACATCAATCGTCCCAATGGCCACGAACTTTTTGTTGGCTAATTAAGCTCCCCCCCTTTCCCCCCTCCTCAGACCTCTCACAAAGAACATGGATGCTTATTAGGCGTCTGATTAACTTAACCCCTAAAGTTCGAGACAGATGTTTTTGTCCACACAATCATCGCTCCCCAAAAAGACTAGCATACACATTTACATTACAATCTTCCAATTTTGGACATGTGCATTGGTGAAAACCATAGGGAGGTCACTCCAGTGTCAAGTTGAAAACCACGTGCGAACAAAGTTTGCTACCCCTATATTATATGCCATAGATAATTTTAAAAATCATGATTATTTTTCTACATATACATAACCATTGATAATATCTTTTTTATATTTTTAGTCATCTTTATTTTTGCAGTAATTATTTTAGTTCAATTCTTCGTCATTATAGTTAGAAACAATATGTTTTATACATAAAAAGATCATCAAAATTGGTTATCTTTTTTACTATGTAATAGCTACAGTGTATATCTACTCATGAAAAAAAATTGATAAAATTTTGACCCATTTTGGTGATGCAACTTAGAAAAAATAGATTTTTTTTGTTCGCACATGGTGTTCAACTTGACAATGGAGTGACCTCCCCGTGGTGAAAATGTGTGTGAAGACTTTGAACTCTACAAAGCTTAGATCTATACAGTTTGATCTACCATTTAAAGAAATACGGATTTCATTTGATGAGCTTATGTGTTGGACTCAATTGATGTAGAGGGTTTGGAACGATTTTGTTGGAACCTTTAGGGTTTATTAACTCTTTGTATCCCAAGGGTATGTGCCAAGATAGGTTGGAACTTCGTATCACTCCCTCTCTCGTTGACATTTTGGGTTGGCTAAATTTTTCTTTTTATTTTTCTTTTTAAATGGTGAAGTGATCAAGATAGCCAACTCCAAGTTCAATGTTATGGGGATTTTTTTTTGTATTGTGTGATCATGAATCAATCACAAAGTGTGGGTTACTCATTTTGGGCACTCCCTCATTTTTATAAATTATTATTTTTGGATGACGAGATTACATTGGATGCATATTATTTCATATATTCAAAGACAATAAAAAAGTAAGGAATTTCTAAATTCTATATTTGAATTTAAACATAGGGTAAGAAACTACCAGTTTCCACCATTGATGCCACCGACCCCGAGATCTGGCCATTATTTAAAAAGTCGATTCCTTGTTAGAATGGCAACTAGGACCGAGGGTTTGTCTCCACACTAAATTATCAGTTTTTCAAAGTGCGCCCCTCGTGACTTCCCCTAAATACGTTTATTGCAATATAGGTTAGGAAACAAATAATTACATGGATGATAGAAAACAAATCAATATATGGATGATAGAAAACAAATCAATATATGGTCAGCACTGTCTCCACATTCGCACGATTACCAAATTTTTGGAGCATTTTCGAGGACAAAGAAGTGTAAATCTCATGTGTGCTTTTCATTGGTGGGCGCAACAAAACCAATTTTGCAATGAAGATGAATAAGAAATTGAATTTTTGCCAAATTTTTTATAGTAGGCCAATCAAAGGACGAAAACAGCTCCATACAAAATGGTTGTGGATATAAACCCTCAAAATGGATACAATAGTTATATCTCATATTACTTGATGCATTTTAACGTTTTAAAAAATCTAGAATTAAGTTTCAGCACACATTCTCATCGAGTTAACCACGACATTTTTATTAGACCCCATCTCACCTTATACAACTTTCTCTCGTGATCCAAATGACAATGTTTTGTTTAGTGAAAAACTAACCAATAATTGAGTCTAATAATTCATATTTGCATATAACATTGTTCTTTTATTACAAAGAGAATGTTTAACATATCATATATTAAAGTGGTGTTGGCAGAAGATTTCATGATAATGATCATTAGAATATCTAAAGGGTGACAGTCAGTGACCAAAGCTCCAATGCTGATTTTTACAAATTCAAACGACAATTATCATATTCATGGTTTAAATGATAATATTCTAAGGACATTATATAGGACCGTTCATAAGGGCTAGATGGACAAAATTCTATTTACAAAATATTTTGCTAAAACTAAAGTATTCCAATTCGATGTTCATGGTCATCCTAAGATGGTTTGGGTAAATAATTGCAATGATTATAATATGACCCCGAAATTTAAGGTATTTTTGAAAATAAAACAAACAATTCTAAAGTATTTGCCACCATTTTCTACATATTTGTATCAATTGGCCGGTACTTTTATTATTTATAAAGTTAAAGATATATGGACCAAAAAATGAGAGGCCAAGAAAACTGACCTCATTGCAGAAAACACTTACCAAAATATATCTCAGATAGATAGTCAATGATGTAAGAAACTCACCAACCCGGATAAGAGGTTATTTTTGCAATTGGCTACAGATTCGGTTGAAGATGTCAACTAGGAGGTAGATTGTGACAATTTATCATATGTTAAAAAAACTATGATTAGATCAGATATATTTTTGATATTGATGATATTTTGTTATGAATACAAAAAAATAAAAATTAGACATAAAATGGTCTTCAAGGATTAGCCACCAAGGGACTAATGTTTAATAAGAAGAAATACAAAGACTTGAATAAAATAACATTATGGATATGCTCTACAACTTGTGTTAGCGAGACTGAGGGTCTTTCGTCTCGCCTCATATTTATACTAAGGTAGAGGCAGCTAATTATGTTACCCCATCTTAAACCAACACCTATATCCGCCTCCTAATTACCAACATCTACCTACCTTGAACCGTCACTCATGCTAATTTTATGGCCGGGCCCGTGAAGTGACGGTTTTGGCAACAAGCTGGCACGCCGCCCCATGCAGTAGGTGCTAAGGTTGGACATTATTATTAACGCCTTTACACTAGGTTGAGTTGTTAATCTCGGATTCTAAAAATGGGTATGATTCCAACACTATTCATTCTATCACTAGGCTTGGTTCATGATTAGACATGGGTTGGTTTAAGGCCTTGCATGGTGGGGTTTAATGAGAGCATCAAGCTCGGTTCCCGTATAAGATGGGCCTAGTATAGATTTGATAAAGGTTGAGATTACATAATAAATGAGCTGGTCCTCGGGTTCCTCACTCACTTTATTTGCCCAACCTAGCTAATGGAATTAAGAAGCTACTAGTTTTGACTTTGATAATTCATAAAATATTATATTTCCACTAAAAATATATATTTTTGCTTTGAGGCTATTTTGGGTCGAAATGCTAATATGATCTACTATTTTTTTAACGTGACATGGCCATGTGTATCCGCAATGGCTTAAAGTGTTGGTTTAAGCACCCTCTACCTTAGATATGAATTGAAGAAGCTTCTAGATCTATGAGTTTCTAGAACTATCTAAATGATTGTAGAAGCTTGCAGAGGGCTATGAAAGCTTCCGGAAGACTATGGAAGCTTCTAGAACATTATGGAAGCTTTCGGAAGATTTTAGAAGTTTTTAGAAAATTCTAGAAAGTTCTAAAAGGTACGTGAAACTATAGAGGTTTCTGTATGTTCATGATACATTTGAAGTGTCCATCAATTTTTCCTACATCTTTAGGAGATTATAAAAAAATATCAACAAATTTTTTAAAGATATCTTATGCCACTTTTAATGTGAAAATTGTATTTTTTATATTAATATGAATGCAATATTTTTAAAAATATTTTCATGCTCAAAACCTCTTTTTCATTGTACACGACTTTCACATGCTATATATTATTTTAAAAATAATATTTTTAATATTTTTAAGCTCAAACTTTGGAATGCAAAATTTTATATATTAAGTCTCTATAATGTAGAAATTGAATGTTGGTCTTCCGCATGTTGAGTGCATGTAATGCATAAATGGAATGCTGGATGACTCCCACATACTGAATGGATTCCATATCACATGTTGAGTGCTTGAACTACAGAAATGGAATGTTGGATGGCTTTCACATGATGAATGGATCCCATTTTAATATTATTAGATTCATATGAATGGCTAGAATTCACATGCTCAAGTAGGATGTTGAATTTAATCCAATGCTATAATGTTGAATTGTATTTGCCCTCCTAATTATATTTGATGTTATGTTGGAATGCTAAAATATATGTTGAAATTCTCCTTTTATCATTGGTGTTTTTTTTCATATCCTTACCAACACTAAATTCAAACATGTAACTTCCACATATTACCATAGTTGAAAATTAATATTTGAATTTACATTTAATGCTATTTACTTTCATAGGGTTATTGGCATTTAGTGTATGCATTCGTATTTAGTGTATCAAGCACTAAATATCCTTTTTAGTGTAGTGAGGGGAGTTGAACCCCTTCAACTCCCGGTCGGGCACTCCACTAAATATGATATTTTATGTCACTATGGTAACTTTTCAGATGACACTTCTTATGAATAAATGAATAAATATTGTCATGAATGATGGATGAGTTCATCCATTGGCCAAAACCCTACCTTCTCTTGTCAACAGCTTGTGATGAAATATTGTTATGGATGATTAAATTTTGGATGAAACACCATTGAATAAGTGACAGTAATTGCAATGTTGTAAATCTATAATCCCAGAAAAAAAATTACAAAAAATGACAAATAATGTTGGGTTAACATTTAGTGTTGGTGATACTACACCGTAGTCTACAATTAGTGGGTACAAGCATGGTAAAGTGGACAACTTTTGATCCTTGCACAAGTTTAAATGAAAGTTATTCAAACAATATATTAACTTTCAATTTGGTGAAAAAGAAAATCATAATTTCTTTTAAACATATTGATCTATAAAGCCAAGTAATTTATGTTGACAAAAAATTCTCAAAAAAAGTCTAAATATTTTAGAAGATGTTGCAAAACCACTATGCAAGTGGTGATATTGAACAAGTAATTATAAAAAATTGTTTGAAATGTGATGTAATTACATTGAATTGATGATTTTCTACAAAATATTTGATGATGACCTCCAACATATGATAAACTCAAGGAATATGAAAAAAAATCAAGTTCAAAATAGTTAAGGTCATGAAATTTATGTCCAAAACGAAGTCTAGCCATTTTCTTTTGAGCATTACTTGTAATGATAAGTTCTGAAGATCTCATCTTTGTATTCTACATTTGAGTACTTAACACAACAATAGAGGTCATCATGAAAAAAATATTCAACTTGAATAACATGTTTCTATTATTTTTAGGCATGTGACAAAAAAGGTATGGTTTTAAGATGCTAGAGCATTTTTTTGGTCCACTTTACCATGCTTACACCCTAGTATTGAGCAAGACGATTAGAATTGGTGACATTGAACATCATATTCAGTGTAGGTCCACTTAATCTATTGCTCCTCCTAACAACCATGGCGAGTGAGGCATACAGTACATTTAGAATTGGTTCATCCCAAATAGCAACATCATCTTTCAATGGCTAACTTCCAACTTCTGCATGAGATGGTCTGAGATGACCCCAAACTACCGGGTGATAGTGGAGAGGTACTCATTTCGGAACGGAGTGGTTGGCGGTTCGATTCCTGCTGTGAAATCTTCTCTCCACTTGACGGAAAAAAACTAGCTAGGTAGGTAGGAAGCCAAGAGCCCACACACCGCAAGGTAGGCAATAAACCCCACCCTGCACCAAGAGAATTCTTGAGCAGGGTAGGGCCAACGGGCTCAAATTCACATCGGATTGCCCGAGGTTGGTTATTTATTTATTTATTTATTTCTGCATGAGAGATGGAGGAATTAGCTCGGTTTTGACCTCTGCCTCTAGATTCCCTAAGTAATGACCTCACAACATGGACCTAATTTGGTGAGCTTGATGTGGCGAATCTAATATCGGATTGATTGTGAGGGTAATCAACCATGGCAGTGTGAATTAGGCACCGAGACATCCTGTGGTTGATTAGAGTCGTCCCCAACACAAGTCTTCGGAACTACAACCTCAATTGCCTCGACACTTGGTACAACATTCACATTCAGCATTGAAGCAAGATTCACATCATCTAGAGCAGAGGTAGCAACATCAGTTTGCAAGAATCCAATGAAAGAGGAATCGAATCCTATTCAACCTCAACAATGACACTAGAAACATTCAACTCCACATACCCAAAATCTGAAGGCAGAGAGAGATCCGAATTGCAATATGGACGCTACGCGAGTTACTCTTGGTTGCAATCTTTGAAGTACATATCTTCTTCTTCTTCTTCTTCTTCTTCTTCTTCTTCTTTATTTTTGATTTTTTACACCTAAGATGCTCATCAGTTTGGTGGGTTGAACACACATCTTTGGCCACAATTGTAGGATTCATGTGTCCAGGGGTATATAGGAGTCTGGAGGAGTTGATTGGCAAGGCAAGGGACGGCAATTGAGGTACTAGATTTCAGACGATCAGCAAGACCATACAAGGGTGGTGGTGTTGTGGGAGCATTCGACCCTCTGAGGTGCCGAGGGTTGCACCAAAACTGAGAACAAGCAAAATACAGTTGGACGATGCTAGGATTTCCAGTTTATTTGAGGCATTGAAGATGAAGATTGAAGGCATCCTCAAATTCAGAGGACTAGGGACCTCGAAATTCGGAAGCAGGAGCGCATACATAAGGAGCCGGTTTGGGTTCAAGTGATCCGGAATATCTTGCACCTACAGGTCATTCGCACTTTGTTCGGTGATGGCCCACCAGGTGATGTCTTGGGCAGCTTGTGCATTGAGGGCGGTCCAAGTTCGCTTCACACTATGCTTGACGGACCAACGGAGTATGTGAATGCAAGATGGATGTAAAGTCGACATGGATTCCTACATGGCATCTAATGGATCATGTGTCATGGTCACTTGGACTATTTTCAAAACACTATGCTTGACGGACCAACGGAGTATGTGAATGCAAGATGGATGTAAAGTCGACATGGATTCCTACATGGCATCTAATGGATCATGTGTCATGGTCACTTGGACTATTTTCAAAAACCACCTCTTAGAAGTAGGCCTAACACAAATCTGGGAGACCATGGCCATGTTTGGTGATGGCCCACCGGGTGATGTCTTGGGCATCTTGGACATTGAGGGCCACTTCACACACGAGACTGAGACCCCGTGACCATTACACTTCAAGCACTCTCATTGGTGGAAAAGGCGGAGCTAGTCCAAGTTCACTCCACACCACGCTTGAGGGACCAACGGAGTATGTGAATGCAAGATGGATGTAAAGTCTACATGGATTCCTACATGGCATCCAATGGATCATGTTTCATGGTCACTTGGACTATTTTCAAAAACCACCTCTTAGAAGTAGGCCTAACACAAAACCGGGAGACCATGGCACTCCGAACGCTCACAACTGTTGGTTTATTCTATTTTATCATGTGTGAGAACCCGCATGAATAAAAATTCATTGAAATAGCATTTGGTTGAGGGCCCGGTCACATATGACTTCACACTACACTTGAGGTTGCGTGACCACACTACATGATTTTGGAGGTGTGTTGGGACGGCCTTTGGACACTTTCTTTTGGGCTCTCACAATTTCATGGTCATGGCTCTTGGCTCGTGTGTGAAATGGCCCTGAGACCACCTCCCTCAAACGCTTCCATTGGCAAGCTGCAAACCTTCAATGGCCTGCTCAAGACTCCCTGGCATATACACAGCCAATTTCACAACGCTAGCAAGCTCTAAAATTGGGCTACTGAACGGGCTTCAGTTCAATTGGATAAAAAGTTTTGGATGGCAATTAAAACACATGTGTTGGCTGCAATGAAACCAATGGGCAGAGGCCAAATTTGGGTGAGAAGTTGGCTGCAAACTCTAGGGAGGTACTTTAAGACGATCAACGAGGCTCGAGCTTCACATCCTCTCGGCAAAATCGACCCCAATTTGTGGGAACTGTTCGGAGCAGTGCCAGGGGAGAATTTTGGGCATAAACGGTTGAGATCTTAGTGTTTCCCAGTCCAACCAGTTACATGTTGACATCTTTCGGGTTTTCTTCATTAATTGGAGGTATATTCTCTAGATTCCTCTAAAACGGTCGGTAGTTTTTCTGAAGTCTTGAACTTCAACCAGTTATTTCTCAAACTCAACCAGTTCATCTGTAACTAACCGCTGGTTCTCCCTGTTCATTGGTTCGGAGAAGAAGCAGGAGCGCCATCTTAATTGTGTCCAAGTCACCTAGCCATTTAGGCTTTGAGCCACGTTGGCAAGCAGTAGGAGGTCACCCCTGGGGTCACAGTTGGGGCAAAAACCCCGTACACTGGTTCCTTGGAGGCAAGGGTTTAGGCATCCAACAAGGAACGAGTGTATGGGTTGGTTCGCCCAAATCTGGGGTCACCTTGGGAGATAAAAGGGTGAAGAAAAGTTACCAAACTGGGCTCTCTTAGTAGCTTAACCTTAGGGGTTGTTTACACCATGGACCATGAAGTCGTCCCAAGGCCTTGTAAAATATGTGATTGGTTGTTGAACTCATCCCGGGACCACTTCAGTTTACACCAAGGAAAATGTCAAAGTGATCATGGAGTCCGAGGTCCCCAAAAGACATGTTTTAAGGCCTACAATGTCCACTAACATGGTCCAATGGGTTTTGCTGTGGGAGAGGCAAAAGAGGTGCTTTGGTAGAAACAGGCAAGGGCCCATGGCAGAGTAATGTTGTTATAATAATAATAAAATCAATGATTTTTTTGGGGGGAGAGAAGACGGAGACAAAAGAAGACAAGAGAATTGTCAAACTTGAATTTTTTTTTTCAAAACTACCTTTTTTGAACATATATTAAAAAAAATCAACAGATTCACTTTTTGGCGCATGGTCATTCCTCTTGGTCCACATTCGGTTTACACCTAGTGAGGGGCCCAAAGGCTTTGTAAATTGATTTTTTAAGAAATCGGACCATGGAAGTCGGACCATGGAGAAAGGCCATCTTCCATGGTCCGACTTCATGGTCCATGGTGTAAACTGGCCCTTAGGGCCACTTCACGCATGAGATTGAGAGCCCGTGACCATTACACTTCAAGCACTCTCATTGGTGGAAAAGGCGGAGCCGATCCAAGTTTGCTCCACACTATGCTTGAGGGACCAACGGAGTATGTGAATGCAAGATGGATGTAAAGTCCACATGGATTCCTGCATGGCATCAAATGGATCATGTTTCATGGTCACTTGGACTGTTTTCAAAAACCACCTCTTGGAGGTAGGCCTAACATAGAACTGGGAGACCATGGCACTCCAAACGCTCACAACCGTTGGTTTATTCTAGTTTATCATGTGTGAGGACCCGCATGAATAAAAATCCATTGAAATAGCATTTGGTTAAAGGCCCGTATGACTTCACACTACACTTGAGGGTGCTTGACCCCACTACATGACTTTGGAGGTGTGTTGGGACGGCCTTTGGACACTTTCTTTTGGGCTCTCACAATTTCATGGTCACGGCTCTTGGCTCGTGTGTGAAGTGGCCCTTAGTGGCCGCATCGCACATTGGGTCCCGTATTACAAGATGCCTTTCACATGTTGATCATAGGACATGATTAAAGACATTATCATGAAAGGACACCTGCAACCATTGGGCTCAAATTGACAAGTACTGAGTGAATTCAAGTAAAGTTATGAGGTTGAAGTTGATGTGGAAGTGCCGCGGCCTGCAACACATTAACTATCTGGCGTCGAGACTCGATACCATGAGGATAGAGTTGCAATTTATGGTCCCCAGCCTGGTAATGTACGTAGTACTACTACTTGCACCATACTAATAATCTGAAATTGGTAGGTGAGTTGATAAATTCATTATTAAACCTATTCAACGAGCGTGGATGCTCCTCAACTTCCGAAATGAAACCACTACTAAGGAACAAATACCATAACCCGTGAAAATAAGGTGATTCGCATTGAAGATATGGTCTTACAATCATGAGATAAAACTCCAAGATAGATGAGAAGGATTCATGAAGAATGCAAGTTGTTTCATATTTTTTTGCCCTGTACAAAAAATTCTACAATTTTTTAAAGTGGAAAGTTGTCAAACCCCCTACTTGTTCACTAGATTCTCCCTACACCGAACATGGTAATCCGCATTTCCATACATAACATCACCTAAACCGGTTAACTCATGAGTACATTAAACTTGACTCGCATTGGCTACACTAAGTGTACACACATTGAAGTTGCCGTCTCGCCATGATTGGTTTCAGAAATGGCACTTCACTATTATGACGGCGGTCTAGTGCACGGGTAGAGGGTGGTTAACCGGTTTGGGTATTTCTACCTTAGGGGTATGTGTCCTAGGTAATTGCCTTGGGTCGGTGAAACAAATATGCAAATATATCTATCTACAACAACAAATTTACATATTTTCCAGCGTCGTGAGACGGTTGTCCAAAATTCATGAGTTTGTAGTGAACTGATGTGAAATAAACAAAAATGTAGAAGGTATAAGTCTATTTACTTTTCCTCATAAGTTCTTAGAGTCACTACAAGCATATAAGTCATGAGTGACTGACACGTTTCACTGGAAAATTGTCCCACATCATTGGAAAATATGCAAATCTATCATAATGATAGATTTGCATCCTTTGATTTCTTTTCCAAGTGACGCATGACGATTGTTGAGAACTCGTATGGTAGTAGTGAATTATTGAGTACATAGGGTGGGTTTACATTAGGTTCCCAAATCCTAATCCAAGAAACTTTGGGTCCAAAACACCTCTTGATGGACCTTACTTCCGGACTTAAGATTGGACCCAAGCTCGATGATTTGTTTCTCAAACTGAGAGGAGTATTTTCTTTTGAGAAGACCTCCGAGATGTGGTGGGAAAATGATGCCAAATCAAGAACACTTCATTTTTTGCATGCCTTGGTCCCAAACCTTAGTGTAAACTCCTTGGGTTCAAAATTTTGCTCTTGACCAATAAGATCGCTCGATTAAAGTTTTTTTGGTCTTGGTCCCCAGCACAAGCCCACCCCTAATTTTTAATGGTATGGGGTGTATATATACGGGCCAATACATGATAACTTATAGTACGCACCCTCCCCCCAAAAGTATTAAAATAAGAGTTCACTTGAATATGACTTGGAACTCTTGCATTATGTTGCAAATGGAGCACATGCTTGCTGATGCAACATGTTTATTTGATGAGATATTGGATGCTTCCCAAGAGATGGGGATTGCACATAAAAAAAACAATGATCCACTTTGCCAACTAGGGTTACCCGTGGCCTTTCTTTGCCATTGGCATGTCTCATCCACACCTCACATTCATGAGTGACCTGTATGACAAAAGATTGTCATGTATGGTTCGGTTGATGCAATGGAGGGTGTAGACTATATCTACTTTGGACCGGTCTGGTAGAATATTTCACTAACATGTTCTTTATTCCCAATATCATAACTATCATAACTATTAATTTGTGCTCAAGCTTTATTTCCAACTCCTTGCTAGTTATGAGTGTTCATAACATTGCTAAGCTACATGCTCCTTGACCCTTCTCAAATAAAAGAGATACCATGTTCCATGGGGACCTTACATGGCACTGAGACTTGAATGTCGTTTTTTGAGAACCACAACATATCTATTCTCAATCCTTAGCCGTATTATTTTCGTGCCTAGAGTTAGTGAAAGGTGGAGCTTAACAAAATTATGTCGATCATGTCTTTAAAAATGGAGAAAAACGTCATAATCATCAAACAAAGCATGCCGTATGATAATCAAGGGGCTTCATTTAACACAATGAGATCGTCCACCAATAGCCTATCCAATACTACATAATGGGAGAATCGATGTCCTTTAGAGCTTGCTTGCCACATAGTGCCCGAACCTTGCCTATCATACTCGTATGGTGAATCTTTGTCCCATTATTATGTGGACTTTTGTCGAGGCCCCTTTTGAGCACTAGGTGTAAAGTCTAGACAAAAGTAACATTGGATTGCAAGATTAGAAAGTAGGGCCCAAGCACTCACCTTACACCCCCCCTTCCTTTTTGCAAAATGGGAAGTCCATAAATTGTCGATTTGGGCGAACCAACTCATACACTTGTTCTTTGTTGGATGCCTAAACCCTGGGGGGTGCACTCCATTGTCAAGTTGAACACCACGTGCGATTAAAAAAATATATACTTTTTACATAAAGCATCACCAAAATGAGTCAAAAGTTTATCAATTTTTTTTCATGAGTAGATAAAAACGGTATCTATTACATAGTAAAAAATGGTAACCAAATTTGATGATTTGTTTTTTTTAATAAAACATACCGTTTCTAACTAGAATGACACAGAATTGAACTAAAAAAATACTACAAAAATGAAGATGACTAAAAATTTCAAAAAATATATAAAAGATATTATCAATGGTTATGTATATGTAGAAAAAATATCACAATTTTTAAATTATCTATGGCATATAATATAGGGTAGCAAACTTTTATCGCACGTGGTTATGAAACGTAAGGGGGTGTGATCGCCCCGAGGCCTAAATCCTTGCCTCCAAGGAACTAGTGTACGGGTTGTTTCGCCCCAGCCTAAATTGTCCATGGCAACATTATCAATATGTCAAAAGAAACTACAGTAGTGCGTCAAGTTATGTGCTCAAAACTAGGAAATAGTATTTGTATGGGCAAGTATGTCTAACAACTTCGTTGTCTTGCCACAAAACCTATTGATTGTATTGGGCTCTTCAATCATTGTAATAAGAAGTTTCAACACCTAGTAGCAACTTCAATCGCAACCAAACGGAAAGAAACACATTTATGCAAGGAAAGCGTGAGATTCCCAAACTCTATATCTAGTTTAACCTCAGTTGTTGCCTTGTCGTTTTGAAGTTGACCAACTATGGGTCAGGTATGTGGCCCTGTTGTGGGCACTTCCAACCCCATGTTCATTTCCAACCGTTGGATCACCGTGAAATCGTTGCATCCAATCAGCTATTGCAAATCACAAACATTGTCATCTAATCAACTTTCATAATCGAACTAGGTGTTAAATATTTGGGAGAATCTAAAGTGAACATTCTCTTACTTTTTATATGATCACATAACCATAATCATTTACATTTTATTTTCTTTATTTTATAACATCACATATTCTCATGGCTTAAAGCATTTGGTTTAGCACCATCTCCCCTTTACCATGAAGACCTCACCGAGGTTAAGAATAAGAGGAAACCAATTACAAACCCCCCAAAAGGAGGGGGAGCCCTCCCAGGACCCTCACACTACAGAGGGTCGCCCAGGGCGGATGAGAGCCAAAAGCAACCCATAACGGGCGGAAGAGAGGGGCCAAGAGAAAGGAGACGCCGACATGAGCAAGCCCCTGTCACGGGTCCCCAACCGGGGATGGAAGTCGAACCCCTCAGAGAACGCCAGCCAGCAAGCCGAGGACATGGGGAGATGAGCTCGCCAGGAGCAGACGCGACAGAGGGCCCGTCAGGGGGAACAACGCTCGCCAGGAGTGGGAAGAAAAAAACTAGGGGGAACAGGGCCCGCCAGAGCCTGGGGAGCCACGGGGAGGCAAGGAGCCCGACCGCCCCTAGGCCAGGTGTCCATCACGGGCATTGCCAAATGATGGCGGGAGAGTCGGTCCCCTCGGTCGGGGTCGAGGCGGAGAAGAACTCACGTGCGGGAGTGAGAGGCGGG
The DNA here is from genome assembly GCA_964035585.1 of Polytrichum formosum. Taxonomy (NCBI): domain Eukaryota; kingdom Viridiplantae; phylum Streptophyta; class Polytrichopsida; order Polytrichales; family Polytrichaceae; genus Polytrichum; species Polytrichum formosum. The sequence continues at coordinate 59,455,627 of OZ037937.1, forward strand.
AGGGAACCTTCAAGGGCTTCGTCCCTAATTGTAAGCTTTACCGTAGCTTGTAACTTCCTCGCAACCGCCTCGTGATTAGCCCAGCCTTTTGCCTTCAATCAATCAATGCAAGGGCTGGGCAGGAGCTGGGCTGGCAGAAGAAGGGAGTAGGGCAGGTGCAGGTTGTCTTTTATACTAATGAACTTCCGACCTCTCATCAGTCTGCCCGCCCTTTTGACTCGTTCTTCTAGCTAGGCCGCTCTGTGCCTTATCCCGTACTTTGGAGATTTGTTCTCGGTAAGTACCACGGGGCTTCCGAGATTAAGTGATTAGGGTGTAAGTGAAGGGGACAAGGGAGGTGAGGATCCGTGCCCACGACATTTGTAACTAACTCTCTCTCGTGTAGTGATTAAGTAAAGTGAGAGAAGATTCTAGAACTTACGAATGACCATTAGGTACGCTAAATAGTCCTATTACTGTGGGCCATAGTAATTTTTAGGGCCCCACGTTAATTCTTATTATGCGAATTGATGGGGGCCACATTGGTTTTCAACCCATGTTGGATTTCTAGTAGAAAATCAACATGGGCCGTGTTAGTTGTTTTGTTAGAAAGTTAGTGTGAGTGATTGTTTTATTTTGGGCTACTTTTGTTTTTGTACATGATATTTATTGTGTTTGGTTGGAGGTCTTCATGAACACTTAGGGAAGACCTCGGGTTTTGGACCCATGTTAAATCCTTGATTAAAAAAAAATAGTGTGGGCCCCGCTAGTTGTTGTCCACCCAAATTAATAGGATTGTTTAGTGTACATACTCATGTCAGTTTAGGGTGCATACCCATTTGGCACATGAGCTTGCATTATGAGATTTGAGAAGAGGATGTTATCCACAAAGCATAACTCTCTCCTCCCCATGCCATCAATTTAAGTCGTCGATCTACATGATTGGAAGGTCCACAGAAAAGGGCATCAAAATGATTATGTCCAGTATCACCATCGGCCCTCCCAGATCTAGAGAGTTAATTAGTTTGTTTTTCCACAATTGATATTTAACATCATTTCAAAAGAAATTATGAGCTCCAAAACAACATGGTTGCCACTTTATCACCAAGTCACTTCATGACATGTTTATCATGTGAATTAATAACCCCCCCCCTCAAATGAACTTTTCCTCACTTCAAGAAGTTGTTGTGGTTGGACAAATGAGGCCTATGGTGGTAACCCAGGTTACCACCGTAACCCAAGTGTGTGCGGATTACAATAGCTACCTCAAAATTGGTCCAAATCAGAAGAAAAGGGAGCTCAGATTGTGGGGCTCGTCAAGTTCTATTTGCCCTCAGAACGACAACAATTTTTGAGACTTTGGTTTTTGAGACTCCACCGTACTGGAAAAGGCCGAACTTTGACCACTGCGACATTGCTAGCAAACACAAGAGTAAACACACACACAAACCCCAAAAGACGCAATGATGAACCCTGTCCCATGTCCATGTTGTTGAGACTGCATTATTCGCAAAGTGCAAACCAAATGTTGGTCCTATTTTGGGCACCCTCCAGAAAATTTATTATTATTATTTTAAGAATGTTCAGGCACTTTTTCAATTCAATAACCCGGCCTCTGGAAAATTAATTAATTGGTTGCTTTTATGCACTTTAGAAATTTGGTAACTCGAGTTACCGCCATAGGTCTCAAATGTGCCATTGATGTGCGTATTTTGACTGCATTGCACTCTTATGAGATAGATGAAGACACTATACAACAAAATTTGGTTGCGTTTTATATAATAAATGGGTTTCCACAGTTGTTATTAAGTTGTAAGTGATAATGTACATACTTCCAATACATGAAATGTAAAGCCCTAAACCATCCTGCCACAGGATGTCCACTCAGGCTGAGTTGTAGGTTTAAATATGACACTTATTAGGCACTAATTAAGTTTTTAAGTTGCGTCTTTTGGTATTGCAAGCAAATTTGGGTGCTTTGCAATGTTCGCACCAATATTTAAGCAACCCAAGACCGTTCAGTTGGTGTTATATTCTCGTGTATTAGTATGCTAATGGGGTCACTGCACCCTTGCTGCACTAACCAACTGATTTAGTGTGGCATTAATTTGGTGTGCCATGGTAATTAGCCTAGTGGCCTTCACGACTTGTTAGGTAGCACCAAGAGACCTCCTCTAGTTGTCATATGGGGAATGGAAGACATTTAATGTGGGTCAATGATGAATAGTGTGGGTCACACTAAATCATCTGTTTAATGAACTTGTCCAATTCTTACATATAGAGTGAGTTACCATTCCAAAAAAATACACTCTAATCTCCCTGATAACACGCCTATGGCAACCAACTGCAGGGGATATTAAGGAGGTATGTAGTGCTAACATGGATGCATGTTATTAGAGAATTAGTGTAGCATGTGACATTTATGGAATAATACAAAGTCAACATTGCATTAATGACAACAATTACAGTGATAAACAACGTGATGTGTGCAACTGTGTGGTTTGAATTCTTCGGTGGATTACTTCAATGTCAAAACCCCGTAATATTTGGGAGGGAAATGTGACAACAAGGAGGGAGATTTAAACTGAGCACATCCATTCCCTAGGGTTTTGGGATATAAGAGAGGGAGTGACATTATGGAGGGTGACTATTACATGATGCTACAATGTAAATCTAGTAGCTTAAACCCATGCCACCCCTGCCCTTTGCATCCGTGCATATGACACATCATATTAACATGGACCCCCCACCTTTTTGGAACGGTGGGCAATGGTGGGGAGTGATGGGGCGATGACCATTACGTCTTATGTTGTATATAGGTGTATGATTGGGCTCATGCATATCATCTTTCAAGAGATTCCATCCAAGCACATGATGACACGTGGCACAAGGAGTAACTGGACCCGCTCGTAAAATAAACATCGGTGATATCATCAACATGAATTAGAGCATGTTGGCCCTACTTTGTTCAAGAGTCGTCTTGTTACACGTGCATGGTTTATTGCCTATCCTTGCGGTGGGTGGGCCCAATTTGGGTAGTAAATAGATTTAGGGCTTCATGCAGGCAGTTGTAGAGGTTCTTGTTTGTTATCTAGTTTCTGCTTATTGAGGATTAGATACGTGAGGCATTTTATTGCAATACGGTGAACAACCTCCGTTGATTTATTATTATTATTATGTTGGGGGTTATATGTCATAACATTATTCAGATCCATAATAGTGTTGTGTGGGATTGAAAGTATTCCATGAAATATTCCCTTATATTCCCCACATTCAGACTAAATGTGGGAAATATCAGGGAATATTTTGTGGAATACTTTCAATCCCACACAACACTGTTATGGATCTGAATAATGTTATGGTAGGCTTTTGAGTAGTTCAATGCTTTTTGTATGTATGGTTTTGCATATTCGTGTGGTGATGACTAGGAGTGGCTTGACTTTCCATCCTTGGGCTTTAATGGCGTTGATGAGTGGATTTTATCTAACTCCATTTTGTCTGAATGGCTTTGTCCATATATTTGTCGTGTGTGAATCTAAATCTTAATATTTTGATGGATAAATTGGGGGTTGGTATGAAGGGGCTGGATTGTTCTTGTGATGCACCTTGGATATACATAATGTCCAGGCATAGCTTTGCTAGGCATTTACATTTTTGTTGTTGAGCATGAGCATTGTAATATCTATGGCGGGATGGTATTTTTGTGAGGGTTGTCGCCTTTGTTGCCAATATTTGTGAGAATGTAGTATCTTGTGTGGATACATGATTTAAGAATGTTGGTTAGTTGTTGTGTGGTATTGTTGTGTTGTGCAATTGTGATGTCTTTAAGGTATTTGCGGGTTATAGGGATAGCAAGTGCGGCCAAGTGTCTTTTTGCCCGTAAAGTAATATAGCAAATTTATTTAGAGTCATAGTAGGCTTGGAGTTGTCTATATACTAAAAATATATATATAAACAAGTATATAGACAAGTCTTGTGTTGTAAGAATAGACTACATAAGGTCCGCTTTACATGAGGGGTCAAGGCCTTCAAGTTTTGAAGCCAATTCACACGAAATATCGACTCATGCCAAGAAGGAAGGAGGCCTTGGCATGCCTCAAGGAAGCACATCGAGTTACCATTTTGGTCCAACCCAATTCTCTTCCCTCAGGCCATGCTAGAATTTGTCTTTAGTGCATTAAAATATAATTTCACCTCATTTGAATATAATTTCAAGGAATGGCCTTGACTCCATCACGTAGCCTTGGGATAGATTTAGTGGATTAAGGTAGAAACACATAAAATGACGAGCATAAGCTGATTTGGCTATAAAGAATGGCCTGAAATTATGCGATATTTTTCAAAGATTGGAGTCGAGGAAATGTTGAGGATGCAAGTTGCTTCATAATTTTATTCCTTGTAAATAATAAGTTACATTTTCCCAAAGAGGTAGGTAAGTCAAACCCCCTATTTGTATAGTAGAGCCTTCTTACTTTGAGCATCAAATTGTCATACTTTGCATACAAATGCACACAAATTGATTAACTTCAATGGCACTCAAAAGTAACCCCAAGGGCTATGACACAAGTCCTATCCGATGGATCACTGCATCCTTTTCAAGCCAACACTTTTACAATCAGGCAATTTGGGTCCACACAAGAATCACTTTATTCCTAATATAGTGCACCGGTAGTGATCAGTCACCATTTTCTGTTTTTCTACCTTAAACCAATCATACAGAGTTTTACGCATGTCAGAGCCCCAAATTGGCCTTGACTCATGTAAAGTGGCCCTAAGTTATCAGTGTCAAGTGACACATGCTGTCTGTCGGGTCCTCAGTGTCCCCAGTGTCCTCGGGCAGTTTCCTCTGCTCGCAGCTTTGTGACAACCCAAATCCCCATCCAAACCAGCTCGATTGTCCCCATGTATTCATGTGAAAGCTGTTCTTCAACTACTTTTTTTGGTTTCGGAGTTTTATGGAGCATGCTTCAATGAAATCCAAGATTCAAAGGTCTCGTTAAATCTGAATTTGTCATCAACAATGTTTAATCTACACATCTTCTACTACCGTAGATCTCGGGCAGCTTGGGCAGAAAATAATTAATTTTTGAGGTGCCTAAATGTTTGGGAAATTAATTTTTTTGAGTGTCCCAAAAACAAACAAATAAATTCAAAGAGTGCCTAAAATCACAATAATGCAAGTATACCGTAGTACCATAGCAGGTTCGTCCTAAAATAATTCTAAAAATAAAAAACGTAAAAATTAGAAAATTCTGAAGACAAAAAAACGAAAATATAATAAATTAGTTTTTGAAATATTTTGCTATTTCTAAGCTATTTAGGGTCAGTTTCACTTATTTTTTGTTAAAAAACGAAAATTGAGAAATTCAGTTTTTGAGAGGCGAACCTTATTTTTTCAAAAAAATTAAATATTCGTTCGCCAGGTGGCGAACCTGCTATGGTGTTACGGTAGTCTCTCACAAAGACCACTCCGTATAACTCTCACACAAAGCAATATCTGTTGCCAAGCAAAACCCTGACATACAAGTAAAAAGACAAACTTTAGGGTAAGAAATGTTGGTTAAGGGAAGTGTTTAGGTTAATTGTTGCTGCCATAGATGAAATTAGGAAAACCATCGATGAATTATAGTAATGACTTGGATGAATGTCTAACTTATTTGAAATTACTGTTTGAATATGCCCAATTTTAGAATATTATTTTTTGGACCGCCTAACTTACTTTCGCGCTTTAATTAATTATTAGGTAGAAAGGTGCCCAAACTGCTAGAGAGTTATGGTAACCAAATCCACTGATGTGTGCAATTACGTTGACCCCATGCTACTTTATGAATATTTCGCACTATTCTGAGCATTAATTACCACTTCAACAAAATAACATGTAATTGTGGTTGCTATATGGATGAATAAACAAAATCATGATTTTTTGTGAGATGATTTTGACCCAAGGTAGTTGGCATGGGTCAAAAGTCAACCTATTCACAAGGTCAACCCAATTGCACGTACATATAAGTATATAATTTTCTTACAATGATTTGGGGTTATATGGTACATTGTTAATCGGGTATAGTGAGACACATTCTTTAGGAGAGATCACGTTGATTGTGTGCATTCGTGTGCTTCGCACTAATCTCAAGATCATAGCATTTATAAACACATCGATTTGGTGAATTTTACCTTGATATCAAAATATGATAATTTCATTTGATAACATTTTAATTCAGTTCATGATATCTATAAATTTGTATTGTAGTGCATAGAATAGGTACATAACATTATTAAGATCCATAACAATGTTCTGTAGGACTGACAATATTCCCGGATATTCCCACACTCAAATTGAATGTGGGAATGTACATGAATATTTCATGGAATATTGTCAGTCCCATAGAACTTTATTATGGATTTGAATAATGTTATGTACGATTTTGTAAAAAAGAAATAGAGTGTTTTCTATGGTACCATCTCAAATGCAAATATAATCTCCACAATTGCACAAAGAGGTGTCCACTTCACATCACTAGAACCATCACGGTTCAACCTAAACCCACATTAAATTGTTGAAACCCACATACATGTGCTACACTATTTATGGTATTTAGTGTGGCATACACTATTTGCGAAGGCCTAAACTAGATGCCTAGAGGTCTCAAATTGTCACATCAATTCATTACCAATATGATATCATACGTCAACAAAAGTAACTTACTTTTCAAAGTGAAACTTTATTTACATTGTGACGTTTAGCGTAGCACTTTGGGATGCTTGAGATGATAGTTTTTCATTTTAATATGTGATGGGAAAATGTTATTAAGCATACTAAATGGCAAGTGCCATGTGTTTACACTTTGTTATGCAAGAAGAAGATATTCTTGAGCATATTGATGCCAAGTGCCATTTGTGTACACTTTAGTCAACTTGTTGACTTTGTGTAACATAGACATAGACCTCATAACATTATTGAACATACTCATGCCAATATATTAGCAAGCGCACTTGAATGCTGAGTGTCATGAGGTGACACTAATGGTGAAGCTGTTGATCATTAGTGTAACATATAGCATACGCCTCTCTCTACATAGGGTAAGTGACACCATTACGCATGTGACACTAAATACCATAAACGGTGCATTAGTGAAATGAAATGAAACTAATAACCCTAAACCCACTTGAAATAGTACGAGTCCTTGACATTGGCTGTAGGAGAAAGGGTTATGCCTCCTCTATAGCTTGAGCCTTGTGACACTTGTCGATCACCTAGTCTATAGTTTGAAGAATTAAGTTACGAAGAATAGTGAAAATAAGGAAAGAGCTTGAATGGTGGTGGTGTCCAATCATGTGCCCCTCTCCTTTCTCGCTACTCTTTGGATGTATTATACATTAGAAGTTAGAACCCGAAGACCCCACCTTCACTCTTTTACGCTCTCCCTTCCTCTTGCTTCCCTCCCTTGATGTATATGGACGTACTCCAAGATGGGCCACAACCACAACGGACAATAACCGATATTCATGTATAATTGAACAAGACCCGGTATAAAGCTACAACATGCTTGAATTGGCCGATGGGATCCTCCGATCGATTTATATATGCATAATTGAATATGATAATATCAAAATGAATGTTTTGATTAAGCTTTCATTAGTATTCAACACTTGATTGTATAGATTTAACATCAAAAATAGTATATATATATATATATATGTGTGTGTGTGTGTGTGTTCAATATCATAGTTTGATAGATGTGTCCATAAAATTGAGTTAACCAAAAAATTCAGATTTTGAAAGTATGTCCACTAAATTACTTAAATACAAGTTCAATCCCCACTTGTGACATTTGAGTTTATCTATTAGGGGTTCCATCGTCCATGTGATCGATTTGGTTGCGAATGTGTAAGTCTTGACGATGTTCAATGCCTTTCAATAAATTAGGTGGCTTATTATAGGGATGCACAAATTTTATGGGTCATAGTCCCGAGTGCGTGTCAAGAGGTTGACTTTGTTTTATGAAAGCCGATGATATCATAGTGTTCATGTTTTTGTTTATGTTTATGTGGACAACTATACAGTCCATATCGTGGACCACCGGGCTCCCTTTTTCACAACAACAAACAACATACAAAGAATATATTATAAAGCAAACTTGGACCTTAGATACATGTCCAATCATGTGCCCCTCGCCCTTTTGCTTTGCCCCTTTGGGTTTATAATTCCAAGACCCCACTATGTTTCTTTCCTAGTTTCCCTTCCTCTTTCCTCTTGCCTTATATCTAAGGTAGACAACCCAGCCTTATTCGGTTACTTTTCTTAAATAGACACCTATGTTTAGTGGAGATTGGATTGCGTGTCCAAAATATGATAATAACCATTCTAGGTTCAATAATCGACATAAAGGACCTTGGGGGGGGGACATGATGGTTTCATGAGGACGAGAATCTTCACTTTGATAAAAAGAAACTTAGATATTCATATGAGTTGGGTACAACCTCAATTTGGCTTTGCTAACCATCTTGTACGAGAGTCACTTTGGCTCATAAGGTAGACGTGCCTTTCCTCTTTGCCGCCACTTCTCTTAGAATATGAACACACAATTAGTGTAAGATGATTAGCCCAGGGGGTGGACTCTTCCTTGGAAACCTAATGATGTGCGTGGGTCACTATGAAATTAAACCCCCCATATATGAGAAGTTTGTAGAGAAAAACAAATGTATACATACTAATGATAGGCTAGAAAATAGACTTAGGTATTTATACCAGGCTTTTTGATTGAATGTAATAAATGCCTCCACTACATATACAAAATGTAAATCAAGAATCACATAAGCCTTTATTGCATATAAAATCCACTTTAGCTTTCCAGTGAGAAGGTCATTGAACACTTTTTTGTACATAGCATGTAACTCAACAATTACACCAAACAAACAAAGACAAGAGAGCAAAACTCAAGGGAGCCCATGAGCGCCTAAGAGCCTCTAGTTGGTAAAAACCTAGAACCCAAATGCAAACTGTAACAAAAATGAACAAGGTAGTCATTGAGGACTATCACCATATGACAATAATAGATGAAAACGTGAATTGGATGAAACTAACATATCTATTGTCATTTTAATTCTCAAAACCTCAGGGCCCTCCTTTTGTACATCTACATTTACTTCAAAATTCTTAATAACCTTTTAAAATGTACACACTAGAGAAAAAAAACCTCTCGCTTATACATGCTTTGTACGCTAATGCCTCAAATACTACCCCCTTCTTACACTCACGTTAGTTTGTACGTGGTATGTAGAGTCCAAACCCCCCCCCACAAGATGATTAACAAATCCAAATCATGTCCATAGCCATTTGCCTCACAACTTGCAGAGCTCATATAAACATCTCATTCATTATCAACGTCAAGATTCTTGTGCTCATCAAATGGTCATATAAATCCCCCCCTTATCATGTTGACTATCGAACCTAGAATGGTTAGCATATTTTGAACACGCAATGTCTTCGTAGTGTCCGTTCTTAGATCCACGCCTCACCAGCACGTGTCCACTCAAATATAGATGTCTAGATTATTGTTGTGTTCAATTTAGATACGTCTACTTTTATATATATATATATACACACACACAACAACAACATACATGACCATTCCCATTACGGGATGTATACTAGGCCTTCATGGGTGAAAATAAATTGCAAACTTGAATACGTAGAAAAATAAGCATGCCACGTGGCCGGTTGTGTGAGTCCAATCATGAGAAACATGACCCCACCTCTCTCTCTCTCTCTCTCTCTCTCTCTCTCTCTCTCTCTCTCTCCCCTTTGGTGCTTTTGTTCTTCCTTTCTTCGTTGCTTCCTTTGCTTCTTTCCGGTGGACATGAGCAGTCAGGGAGACAGGCAGCTTTTCCACCACCTTGATTGCTCAACGTCCACCTCCATGCCCGCAGCATCATTGCTACCGAGCTCTAGATCATCAAACCATGCCCTCATCATCATCATCATCGTCACCTCAAACCTCGATGGCTAGCTCATCCACTACTCTACTTAATAAAACTTCCACTGTGTAGTTCTTCTGCAGCTGCTGCAGGTTGTACTTATTAACTACTTTAGTCTTCTGATTAAACTAAGTTGCTCACTGTGACTTAGTACTTGACAAGCTTGTCGTTGCTGTTGTTTGTTGTTGCTGTGGTGGGTTGTTGTTGTTGGCATTGTTTGTGGATTCAAAGTCCCCTGATCTGGAAGACCTCAGTGGTGACCACTTGGAGTGTGCGCACATCTCGGAGGAAAGCTAGAAGCAGCCATGATGTCTGTTCGGTTTTGGTTGGAGGCTTCCTGGTGAGGTTAATGAGTGGGTACGTTACCGGGGGTTGAGTACTTGCTGTTGCAGAGGACTGTGGGGTTCGCGAAGTGGTGAGATTAGGAAGTTTTTGTGGAGTGTAGACAGATTGGTGGCAGCTGCGAGGAGTACCACTACTGCTGTGGTGGATGCCAGGATTATTTTTAATTTTTGTTGTTGTTGTTGTCGTTTCCTAGTGTTTGGTTGGACTTGGGTGGGTTGCAGGCAGATTGAGCTTGGGATGGGCCTTTGATTGGGAGCAAGGCTCGGGCAGGTCCCGTGCTGTGACCGGTCCTTGAATTCAAGCTTGCCATAGCATTGGATCTCACTGTGGATAGCAGCTAGGTCCTCTTGTTCTTGTTCGACTTCCATTCTTGCAGCAGCAAGGGTAAGGGAAGTGTTTTTGGGTGACGTTTTGCTGGCCATGGTGGTGTGAGAAGTCGTACTGGATTGATGGCGAGACTTTAACCTGGACCTACAGCAACAGGGGGGGCAGTCCTCGTGACAATGCCGTCCGGGGTAAGGTGGCTACGGTTGCGGGAGCTTCAGCTTCATCTTCTCGTAGCTGCTTTGCTCCTCTTCCTCTTTTTCCCTAGTGCAGGTAACCACCTCCTCACACTTTGTTAATTTTTGTCTTTCATTTGTGATTTGTAATGGTCGCCCGGGGTCTCTGGCATTGGAAGCAGTTATTAGTTTCGGGACACTCCCTCACATACCTCGGTCTCGGTAGATTCAAAATGCTAGCGGTTGTCGTCTGATCACGATGGGTCGTTTTCGGACTAAGCTCTCGCAATTTTGTTGTTGCAAGTTTTGTGGCCATTTTGTGGCCACGTTCCCTTTGCAATAGATTTCGAACCCCAAGGTCTCAAGTTTCTTAATCTGGACAGGGATGGCCGACTTGGTCGGTGGGTGAAGATCGATGAATTAAGTAAGAGCTTGAGTTTCACTCGTTTTGGACAGAGGCTGAGGATGGTGATGTTGATGGAGACAGAGTGTCAAAGTGCTGTAGGTAGTTGTTGGAGTGCTAGAGAGTGAAGTTTCTAGTACCATAGGACCCCCATTACGTTTGGAATATACCTGCAACTTTCGAGTTCTCGAGTCCCCTGTTTTGCTCGTTGACGCAAGATATTGTGACACCTGTCACTCTAAAAAGCTGTCAAGCGGAGGAGATTCTAGGAAATTCGAGGTTCGAATTTCTGCGAAGCATCATGACAGATCTACGTTGATTTAATTCTATGGGTATGAAGCCTGTTTCGGAAGGGGAGGGAGCTGAGGAGTGGACAAACCTTAACCTGGCATTACAAGAATCCGACGAGGGAACGAAATCGCCTTGGTATTGAAAGACAAATCTTCCCAAGAGCACCGATTTCCTGCCTGAAGCGTAGCAGTGGCGGCCGCAATGATAATGAATCACTTGTTGTGTGTTTGGGGGTCATTTCTAATTTCTCAGATCCTCCAATCGGACGTGGGGAACAGATTGCCATGCTTGATGGAATTGGTGGTCGCTGCACTACCTACAATTTATTATGAGGAGACGCAAGTAGCGTTCATTAAAACAGATGCTATTTTCTTCTACTGAAGTCCTGAAAGAGGCCGCACTTGACTTTCCACGCCTTGTGATGCAATCTGCCTCTTTAGGGTGAACGGCCATACACACCATATGCGGATTTCATAGAGATCAGTCTTCACCATGGAATTATTCTCCTGCATAAGTCTTCTTCTCACCATGACCGATCAGCACCATCATCGGTCAAATCTCTCAGATCTTCCCACCGGAAGCGGGGAACAGGTTGCCATGCTCGATGGAACTGGTCATCCCTGCACTTTCTGCAATTCATTACGAGGAGACACAAATGTTGTTTCTTCTACTGAATTGCTAAAGGAGGCCACAATTGGCTTGCCACACCTTGTGATGCATTCTGCATTCTGCCTCTTCAGGGTGAATGGCCATGCCAAATGCAAAATTCACAAAGAGTTTTCTTCACCATTGAACCATTCTCCTGGATAAGGATCTCCCTCTCACCATGACTGATCGGCACTGTTACTGATGTCTTTATGTGTGCAGAGGCGCATTCCATCGGGGCCGTGTATGGCCGCGATGGCGACAACATCCCCACGGCAAGCACAGCAGCCTCCCTCATGCAGGACTACTCGATAAGTAGGGTTCGCATATACGACCACGACACAGACGTGATCCAAGCATTCGCCAGCACGCAAATCAGGGTGATAATCGCCGTAACAAACGACGAGATTGCCAACGTTGCCGCAACGCAATCCGCCGCAGACACATGGGTGAGCACGAACGTAGCACCATACATCAAGGAGACCAACATCAACGCCATAGCCGTGGGCAACGAGGTTTTAACAAGTGACTCCACCCTATCCGCAGTCCTCCTACCTGCCATGCAGAACATCCACACCGCACTCGTATCCCAAGGATACGACACCTCGGTGAAGGTTTCTGCTCCACATGGCCTAGGCATCTTGGAAGTCTCATATCCACCATCGTCCGGGGTGTTTTTCACAAGCCTCGAAACGGTGTTGCAACCCATGCTGGATTTCTTAGGTCAAACTGGATCCTACTTCATGCTCAATGTCTACCCCTTCTACTCCTACGAGAATAGCGTCACCACCGTGAGCTTGGATTATGCTCTCTTCAACACAACATCACCGGTGGTGGATTCCAACAACAATCTGCAGTACTGGAACTTATATGATGCGCAGATCGATGCTCTTGTCTCGGCTATGGCGGCTCTTAACCATAGTACTCTTGGTGTGGTGGTGACCGAGACAGGGTGGCCATCGGATGGGGATGCATCATATGAGCCTGCGGCGAATTATGCAAATGCAGTGACGTTCAACCAAAACCTTGTTTCCAGAACGATGAACAACTCTGGAACTCCGTTGCGGCCTGGTGAAGAAATTCCTGCGTACATCGTCTCGTTGTACGATGAGGACCTCCGAACTACCCCGCCTGCATCTGACCAGCACTGGGGATTGTTTTATGTGAATGGGAGCTTTAAATACGACTTTAGCTTTCTTAACGGTGAAACCGGTAGCAATGGTGGATCGGGGAGTGGTTCGGGGAACAACACAGGTTCTGGCTCAGGGAGCAGTAATGGCACAAGTCCGACAGCGAGCTCGCAGTCCGTGTGGTGTGTCGCGAAGGAGGGTTCGTCGAATGAGAGCTTGCAACAGGTACAATCTCTGCACAGAAATCACATTATTTAATTTGTTACCCGGGGATTTAATCACTTGTAGAGAAAGAAACTTGAGGCTCAAGGCTTAAGACAGCTGATTGCTCAATGCTGGGTTGGAGACGAAAGGAAAGCTCAGTCTTAGGTCAAACTCAGAAAGGAAATTTACGGAGAGCTCCAATGTCCACCTCGAAATCGAAAGAAGTGGTGGAAGAATGCAAATTGCAAAGTTGGAATATGTATACTTTCTGAGCTGCATCCTGAATTGACTGATCGCTCAACGCTTGGTCGGAGACGAAAGGGAAAATCCAGTGTCGTAGGTCAAACCAACACAGCGAAAATTTAACGGAAAACTCCATTGTCCACCTCGAAATCAATAGAAGTGGTGGAGAAAGTGCAAATTGCAAAGTTGGAATTTGTATATTTCCCGAGCTGCATGCTGAGTTAACTGATTGCTCAACACTTGGTCGGAGACGAAAGGGAAGTCCTGTGTCTTAGGTCAATCTGAGCACAGGACTTTAGAGACAGCTCCATTGTGCCATCTCGAATTAAAAGGAAAGGTGGAAAAATGCGAATTGCGAAGTTGGAATGTGTATACTTCCTGAGCTGCATCCTGACTTAACTGATTGCTCAGCTCCTGGTCGGGGGCGAAAGATAAATCTGTGTCTTAGGTCAAACTAACACAGCGAAAATCTACGGAGAGCTCCATTGTCCCACCTCGAAACCAAAAGAAGTGGCGGAAGAACGCAAATTGCGAAGCTGGAATCCGTATACTTCCTGAGCTGCATGGAACCAATCTCCGAAACTGGATCCCAATTCCTGGCCATTGCTGAGAGCTCCTGTCTGCTCTCTGTCAAATTTTCCCTAATCGTTTTGTTCAACCCACACAGAGATCTTTTCCCCGTTCAAGTAAATTTTGCAGCTGTTGATACGAATGAGTGGTGAATGTTGGCGACCAGGGTTTGGATTGGGCGTGTGGACCAGGGAAAGCCATGTGCTCCCCCATCCAGTCTGGGGGGAAGTGCTACCTCCCCAACACCCTCATCTCGCATGCATCCTACGCCTTCAACATCCACTACCACTTCTTCCAATCCGACCCGCGCTCTTGCGTCTTCGGTGGCGATGCTGAACTCACCAATGTTGACCCTAGTATGTCTCCCTCCTCCACACGACCTCCCTGTTCACATCAATCCAACCAATTCTGTCATTGCAATACCAGTTGTGAGCGCCTCTAAGAGAGAACGAAGATCAGGATTCATTCCCTACTTCCATAGACAATTTGTGGTGTATTGAAATGGTGGGCGATTCCGATCGTCTCCTCAAGGTGCAGCTTTTTGCATTGCTTTCTCTAACCCTGAATTTCCTGGAGCGGATTGTGGTTTCCTTAGATCTTTAAAAGAGTAAGCTTTTCTAGACCAATTTTTATTGTACCTAAAACAAAAGTTGTTGCTAATGATATCAAGACCACAGCAATACGGTATCAATATTTTGTAATTTTCATGAATAACATTTCAGAATTAGTAAACTTCAAGAAATTGTCATAAATATATGCAATAGATGTATAGGCCAAACTTTCAAGGTTACATTAAGAATAGATATACACTTTGAGGTAAGAGAAATAGTCCATAGAAAATTGACAATTTTCAATCAGAATAATATGCAGTTACTATATATAGTAATACATCAACAAATGGAAAACTTAGTTCATTCTTGACTTTAAAAAATCTTGTGAACAACTCTCTCTTCATATTGGAATGGGATCAATGCCATTTCCAAGAAAATTTGCCTTCAAGAGCCTTCCTTTTGGATGAATCTTCCTTCCAGAGTCATTCATAAGCCGAAAAATGGCCTCTCAGGAAGTTAAGGGTGAAGTTTCTCACATCTGCCTTTGTCATTTCCTCTGTGCAGGTTATGGTTCGTGTTACTATGTTCCAAGGTACTCGCTCATATTGGCATCTCCTTCCATCCCCCTATTGATGTCACACATATTGCGCATTTGTTAACTTGTCATATATGCACACACGTATATTAACAGGATTCAAACCGTATCCTAATAATATCAAATGTAGTGAGAGGCGTTGTAAAAGGCGTACGAGTAGAGGGGAGGAGATTGATTTCAACAAATGTGAAGTGAGAGTTGAGGGTTGTAAGATTGCAAAGTCCATACTTTGGGGGAAGATAACTAGAACTTAAATCATTCAAGAAGGGCGAGATGTCTAATCTCATCACATGGGAAGGTGAGTCTAGCTCTAAGAGTGGAAGATGCAAAGGTGTAGTTGGATCTGAAGATGTAAAATCACTCAAATTCAAGTCACCCACGGAGTTAGACAGGTGATGGATGCCTCAGCCATCCTCTAAAGAAATGTTTGTTTTTTAGCTCTCTGGAGATTTTTAAGTTCAATTTGTTGGGTTTATTGTTTTTTTTTTAAATTTAAGTCTTTGACATGTTTTGTTCTGTGAATTAAGAAAAATTAAGATTCAAAAAATACATAAAAAAGATAATGTCTTTAGCTTGCAAGCTGTTCTTCTCCCTTACATATGAAGGTTCACATTTCTCACATGAATATTGTCACAACATGAGGTTTCCGCACTTTTTACGTGAATTCTTTTTTGTTGCAGTGAACATTCAAATAAGATTCGCCATTGAGATGATGAAACCTGGGCTGGCTGTTTGCTTGATATGTGCAGTTCTTCAGATAAGCAACATGGTACCACATCAACAAGAAACTTGTTCCTATTTATTGTGTCGAGCTCTTTGCTGTTGCTATGGAGGGTGTAGTGCAAGTCACAATCAATTATTGCCCCATACTGGAGTGCAACGTCTCAAATTTACCACTGACGGTCTCTCCTAAAGGAGGAATTAAACCATTTACAAATGTGTTTTACTAGCAGATTTTTGGTTCTCTCAGACGGATCATATGGTCCAATTGCTAGAGCAGTACCGGCGCTCAATAACCTCACGCACTGGCATTGACTAATTTGAAGATAGAGAAGGTCTTCATTGGTTGGCCGGAGTGAGAATGATCTCTGTATACAACCCAACACACCTGCCCTTCCCCTTACAACTCAGAAGTTGGGGAATCTTACTTGGAACTGTAATGTGAGCATTTTTGACACACACGATAGCACATCATCAGGAACGATTTGTTGAAAGCTGCCCTACTTTGGTGCAATTAAACTTGTAGGTGCTTGTCATTGAATATGTTAAGCATTGCCACTTACTCTGAATTTCTCATTTTCAAAATATGTTTTAAAATATCTTCAGAGCCCCTCGAATGTTGTCTCTGAATGTCATCTGGTCCTGATGCAGTAAATGACCCCATCCCTCTCTGCCCGCCGTTTCTTTGAGTTTCCGTGTGCCTCCTGCACAGTGTCTGGGGAGAATTTTGAGTATAATCAGTTGAGATCCTAGTGTTTTCAAGTCCAACTGGTTACATGGTATGATCTTCGGTTTTTCTTTATCTGTAACTAGTGGTCAGTTCTCCCCGATCATTGCTCCTGCAACCTTCTACTCTCACTACACCGTTTATGGTATTTATTGTCACGTACACTTATTGTGAAGGGCCTAAACTAGATGCCTAGATGTCTCAAAGTGTCACTTTTGCTTCAGTCTGCCCTCTATGTCTGTTAACAATGGGGATTGGGATTTTTCTTAACACATATAGAATGTTAACAGATTCAAAGTTTGACAAACAAGAAGGTAACACCTATAAATGTAACATTAAATGAAGTTTCAAAATATAAGTGAGGCCAAATTAAACTCTGAAGTCTTCCCCATCTTTGTTGCTCCTAGATTCAATTAAAAGATAGTTGCTAAATTAACCCTAAACTAGAGGGACACAAAGTCTATCCACAATTTAAAACAACACCCTCAAAAATCCAAAAACAAATCTCGCGGCCACCGCATGAGACTTAGAAGGTAGATTTGGGACAACCATAACTCACTCGTTAGATGTCAGAGTTCAACAAAACTACTACCATTAGAATCGTCTTCTCAATAGCTTTCTAATGGTATGCGATTTGGCCTATAAGGTTGGGAGTTAGAAGCACCATTCTCAAGGATTCGATCACCAATTTATTGTGGTTCAAGCAACTAGGGCAAACTAAGTTGATGACACTTGAGAGGGACTTGCAATCAATATCTTGGACTTCATCATTTCTAGTTAGGGGTTTATCTGAAGTTCTATATGATATGTTATATTTTATGATATTGTATATTATATTAATAAGTTATCAAATATAGAGGGCAAATATACAAAGAGGGGAGTAGACATTCATGTAACACTTAACACTTGACACTTGACATCTTTGTAGTCTCCCCAAGTAGGGAGTAGGAAAAATGTTAACACATGGAATTTTTAACACTTATGTAGGTAACAAATATAGAGGGCAAACTATAATTGCCAATATGGTACTTCCATAAACTATACGTAACATATTTTTAAAGTCAAAAGTTATTTGCATTATGACATATATGCAACACATTAGGCTGCTTGAGATGATAATTTTGTGTTTTGATATGCAAGGGGAATATATTCTTGAGCAAACTAATGCCAACCCGGGGGGCGGACTCTTCATTGGAAACCTAAATGGCGTGCGTGGGCTATTGTGAAATTAAACCCCCTGTATACGAGAAGTTTATAGAGAAAAACAAGTGTATACGTACTAATGGTATGCTAGGAAATGGACTCATGTATTTATACTAAGCTTTTCAATTTAATGTGATAAATGCCTCTGCTACATACACAAAATATATATCATGAATTAAGTAGGCCTCTTATTACACATGAAATCCACTTGATCAATATGTAGCATGTTGATCATTTTCTGTCTTTGGTGTGTAAGCCATAAAATCTCCAGTTTGCAACAAATACTTTGGATATAGATATGGTACACCCACCAACCTCACTACATATTTCCAAAAGAAAATGATCAACCCGGGATTGAACTCATGTGAGACCAAAAATAGAAAGAAATTCTTTGACCTTGCATTTATTTACAGGTCCTAAAATATGAGAGACACAAGCTATACAAAAATAGACGTTTTATGCAACTTGGATTTCTTTTTTCCTTGTGTTTCACCCTCACGATCTTGACCTTTTAAGAATAATGTCATTCTAGGCTCAACACTGAATGCAATTGGCTTCACCGCCATCAAGAGAATCTTCACTTTGAAAATGAATTAAGATGTTCGTACGGACTCCAAACATTGAGGGAAATGCTATATGTGGCAATGATTTGGATTTGCTAATCATATCGTACTAATTGAGTGTTTAACATCCCAGGAGAATTGTCATCAAGGAGTTGGAGGACTAAATAAGGATTGCCACAAGGATTGCAGTAGAAGTGGTTGTTGTTGGTGCCAAAATGCAACTAAGCGCCTCACAAGAAAAACTTGGGTGATTTGAGTACACATCCCAGATAGGTCGCCATTAAGAGCATCACCACACGTTTGTACACAAGCACTAACACAAAGGGGTGTTAAATTGGGCAACTTTAGTTTAGAGGAGAGAAGTCCCTCTATATGTTCCACATGTTCCCTCAAAATGATCACTTTAAGTTGTGGGTCCCATAAAAACTAATATCTTTCAATACACAAGTCTACATAGAAAGAGTTGAAACTAAGATTCTATTTGGTCTAAGATTGTGAGATATTGATAGCCGATTCTTGTGTAGGGGTGTTGAAACTCTCCACTCTATAAGTTGCATATTTGAAGGGGCGAAAGAGTTTAGAGGAGAAAGAGCACCTCTAAGTTGGTGATGATGAGAATGTGTGGGCCCCTACTTTGTTAAAATCCACCTCTAAAACTTACCCAGCTGGAGTATAACGAGAAGGCCAAACTCCAACTTATTGATGCTTACGAGAGAGACAGGCATTGAGATTACACAGACCAGGCTTTGATGCTTAGCATTTCTTTGACCTGACAAACATTTGTTTGATCCAAACTTGGATGATCCAGAGTAAGTTACCACATGCGTGAGCTCTTTTCTGATGGATGGATCATAGAGTCTGCCACAAGTGATCCAGGAAACTTGATCAGCAACGAGGAGGTTGAATTAGTGCGTCTTCCTTTTCTCATGGAAGATGGTAGTGAGGTGGATCCTCAATTAGTCGCTGCTGATTCTGAAGACAGCAACATCACTCCTTCAACTGAACCTGAGGGAGTTTCTACGCATGAAGCTTTTTCTAAATCAACAATCTAAATTGAACAAAACTTGGGTATCATGTGCACCGACGTCGTGAATGGGAGACCGTTCTCTTTTACATTAATCATGTTTTATCAAGCATCAGGGTATATAAGGATATTTCCTTCCTGTCAGAAGTGGACTTTATCGAGAAAATTTGGGGGTTTCTTTTCTAAGTCAGTTCTAATGCTTCAAATTCGTTAGTTCACAAAGAGGAGTAGCATGCTTCAGGGCATTGAGAGGAATCAATTGATCATGTAACATTTGTACCTGTATTAGTCGGTTGTAGAACTAATTAGTAGTAATTTTTTCCAGTCATCACCATTTTTTCCAATTTTCACCATCTAGACTCTTAGGTATTTATTTCCACTTCTACGAAAATTTATTAAAAATATTACAATATATAGTCTAGAAAAATTCTTATAATATTCGAACAACTAAACAATAGGGCTTCTTGCACTCAAAAGTTTTAGTAGATTCAAACCAGGTTCTAAAGACACTGACCCTGCGGAATCTAATACAGACATCTGCCACCCCAGCAGCATGAAGTGAAATCTGCTGGCCTTTGGGATGCCTTTTTGCTGCAGGTATAACTGCCAACACATTTGAGTCATTTTCCATACTTGACGGAATAATTCATTGATAGTCCGCTGCCTTAGCAACTGAAGACGAAACAAAGTTTCCACAATTATAGCTTCCAATAACTTGCATTAGTAGCATGTGCCATGCACATTCACTTTGATACTCTGGTGTACCATTTCCAAACAGCTAGTGGATACTGCAAAAGATCTGTTCCTATAGCTATATGATTTAATATCACAAAGATAATGTTGTTGTGTAGATGCTTAGATTACTCATGTGACATGAATAGAGCTTAAGTTTGCTGAGGTTATGTGTGCAATTGTCTAATATGAGATTCAGCATATGTGGTTTAATATGTGGTCACCACTTAGATCCCTAGGCATTCAGACAATACATAGCTGTCAAGAGGTTAAGGTACATGCTCCGAGTAGAGACTGACGCAAGGGAAAGGGAGAACCATGAAAGACTTTCATGCTTTTTATCTCTGTGGCTTGCAATGAATCACACATCTGCATAGCCCTGACACAGCCGAAAGTTGATAAGTTTTAATCCAAAACTTAGGGACGAGACACAAGTTGTTATTCAACCACCTCCAAGAAGCCTTAAAAAGGAAACACAGACTAAGAAGCCATCTGTGACTGCAAAACCCTAAGTTAAGCTTCAAATAATGTGAGAGCAGGCAGGAAGAAGAAACATAGATTGTGTTACATGGCAGGCAGGAAGGAGGAGCCCAGGACGGCTTTGGTTGCATGGTTACTTTCTGTGGTCTGTTGTTATCCTCCATTTGCAGATAGTTCTTAGTGCCAAATATATAGATCTTCCTGGTCCGAATTCATAGCTTACGTCACTCTCGGTTTGAACACAAACTCAAGAGTCCGTCCTCTATCTCTACACTCTATGTACTTCAATGTACTCCACTTCAGTACTCATAAGCTTATAAAAAGGAATTGCTAATACCGACTCCTCCCAAGTAGGAAAGATTCTTTGTCACTTGCCATAGACCAATACTATCAGGACCAGCAGAAAGGTCACTTCCAGATAACAACCAAATATGTCATACATAGGCAACTGGCTCTCTTCACTACATTATCAGACTTCTGCATTGTTGAATAACCTCACAGCCTACAGTAGCACATCTGTATTGGACGTCTGTCTATCACAAAATTGTGGTGACCATCAGGAGATCCATGGAACAGACATTCCACCTATCTTGAGCTTCAGGTAACATGTTCCGCTCATCTCTGATATATCTCACAGCCTCAGTCACTAAAGTTCCAACTCCACTTTGCAAGGAACTAAGCATCGAGTGAGCATCTCCAAGCTTAGTCTTCTTGTTGAAAGACTTCAGCTCCTTGTCCTGAAGGAAAACTCTTTGAAGATTGAAAAGCTTAAATTATCACACCAACTCTAGTGCCCATTTCCTAGCAATAGCATCCCACGACCCATCGTGCTCCTGCCTAGAAAGGCTGGTGCAATTCAATTTTGAGGTCTTTGAATTGCAGTCTAGAGGTGAAAAAGTCTTCACATTTCATGGGGGGGCCTTGTCAGGTCTTCATAGGACAGATAGGGGTTGGAGTGACCTATATTTTCAAATAAGGCTTACAGATTCTTCTCCGCTTCTGAGGACGTCATCTTGCTGTATGAAGTTCAATACCGTGCAGAAAAAGCTGAAAACCCTCAGAAGTTTTGTATGTAGGGGGGTTATTGCCCCTGGTTGCCAAATAACCATGAGTAAAATCTGTAGATTATGCTCATACTTTTGATTTCTCCACTTTCGGCCTTACCGAGGCCGTGAAAAGAAACTTGTGATTTTTTGGGTTCCCACTTGCAGAGTTGCTTTTGTTGCAGCTTTCTTGGTCACCACATGACCATTTTGATTGTTCCCCTGAAAGGAATAAAAGCCTCACGTCAAAAATATATACATGAATGGGAATGGAATACTACGTCGGGGAATTGCCCTACCGAACTGAAGTAGAGCAGATTTTCATGTCACACATCAGCAGGTGTATGTTTAGTTCACAACATTATACAAAGGATTGGTAACCTTTACATTTACAACAAGGATGAATAGTCAACTTAATTGACCTACTTACATCACAACAAGCCATGACAACAAGCTGGCTCTATATGATCTGCACATACCTTGCCTTCCTGTTTCTTGAATGTGGGGGGCATGGTGGTGATGGGAGGTGCCCTAGACGTTTTTAGGGCCTCTGCATCCACTCTAAAACACAATCCAGAATTCAAGCTCTTGAAACAAGCTTCCAATGTAAGAGAGAACAAAGTGCAAGTCTTTGGAACTTGATAACAATAGAGAAGGCACTGCTCCATACCCCATGTGCTTGCCGAGACTGGTCACCCATGGTTCGAGCTTGACATATTCTCCAAAGAATTTCAGAACATACAGATCTGTAAAGACATCCATCGACAAATACTCAATGCAGAAACTACTGTAAACTCATGTCCTCACACAGCTTCCAAAATGACTGCAAAAAGACAACTTAAAGTGGGATTGTCCAATCAGCAACAACTTGAGAGAAATATCCATGCTCCATGGTAAGCACATTGCGAAGACAGGTCTTAGAACACCATTTAAACCCAAAATTCACAGCAGAAACAAGTACTTACTGAGATCCGTTTCATGAAGCCCAGCAAAAAAACTTCCTGAAGACTTCAAGGATTCTGATAACCGGGATACCTATCAGAGGTTCCAGCAACACATCAATGGCTTTGCTAGTATTGAGCTTTTCAGAAAGACCCAAATGGAGGTTCCACCAACACACTTGACTCTGCATCCTAAAACCAAAAATAAAATTGCCTAGGATAGTTAAGATTGTAGTAGCCAGATCTTCACTGCTAGTTCAAATTCTATCAATTTTTTTCAATAGTAGTCATATGTAAGTGGACAAGGATAGAAGTCTGGTTTGCACTGATCAAGCAAGGCACACTTTGCATGGTACACAAAGCAGTTGTCAAGATATTGCAACCCTATAAATAAAGATACGAGATTAGATTGCAGTATAACTTGGAACGATGATTAATCTCAAGACTTCCTTCATACTACAATCCCTTACCTTGCAAAGGAGCCAAGCTAGAACTTTTGAGTCTTCAAGTCTGTAGTATTTGGCCTGCCCTACTTCTGTAGAAGAAAACAGTGGCAATCAGGTGAAAGGTTCACAATATAGGGGCCAGCTAAAGTTTCATAACAACTCTAGGTTGCAATCCTGACATTGTGACAATCACATGTGTCTGACTATCACAGGTCTAATGCGTGCCAATAGCAATAACAAGTTTATTACTTTCCCACTAACCCTCCAGAAGATAATCAGCATAAATTTGCTATGAAGTGTCTTCTTGCAGCTCTGAGGTTCTTCTAAAGTGATGTTTATTGAATATTCTTTTGATATGTACAAATATTACAATGCCTGCATGTCTCCTTCCCAAAAAGGTGGAAGAGGTATCCCAACCGGCATAATTGCCCTAATTATTGTGAGAGAAACATGACAGCTATTGCTCTAAGTGCATTTTTTCTGGAGCTTATATGTGCAGGTGCCCAGACTCTTGAGCCATACTATTTCATGAGAAAGCAACAAACTAATGTAGAGACCATATGAATTAGCATCTTTGATATCATGAAGTTATGGGGTCAAAACTACTGTCATTTTATAGATATTGAGCCTGAGATGGATTAGCACCTCATCCACAAAATAAACTAGGTTGAGTAGCCCACCTCTAACTTCACATAGAATATCAAGGGAAGCACTTAGGAAAGGAAGTAGACATGCGTAGCCTGGAAACCCATCCACTGAAACTATGTCATCCATTGATCTGAATTTCCCCATGTCATCTCCTTTCTGCAAAAACTGCACCACCCATTGAGTAGAAGCCCAGACCCTAGCAACAACTTCTTTGTCATGAAAAGAGAAGAACTCTTCAATTACCAATAAAGAAAGCTGATAAAGAAAGCACTTGCCTTCATGCGCACTTGCTCCAATATGGGCAGAATGATGAACAAGGGATCGACAGGTGTTGCCAAATAAAAGCTCCCATCTGTTTGCAAATGCACAACAGGGCATTTTCAGATGTTTCAGCCCCATGATTCAGTAGGAAGGTTTTACTCCAATTTTTCAAAAGAAAAATCTCAGGAATAAATCCACTCCTAAACTCCATGAAAGCAGAGGAAATATAATGGATACCTGCACAGACGGAGTCATCAATGAACCAAGCAGTGTGCCGCTGTTTGGACCAATTGAGCTCCTGGAGTCTCCCATCAGCCGCCACTAGGTAGCATGCTGGTAAGCCTATTATCAAAGTAAAACCACACTCAGTGATAACAAGAGCACGATAAATGCAACCAGTTCACACATCCTTACAGTCACAGAATTATCAAATCTGCGCTATCCCACTACAGGTACGTCTCAAAATGCAAGTGACCAGCATTTAATGTTGATGTAGTATTGATACATACCCTTCAGGCTTTCGTATCTTCTCAGTGCTAACTCAACATTAAGCATTTAATTTATTCAACATTGATTCAACTCGTAATTAAACCTTTTGGCTCTTGCAACACTTAAATATAGAAACAAAAGGTTAAAATTGCAACCCCGGGAGTCATAACCATTTATTCAATGTACTAGTATGTTGTGATCGAAGCAACGTGAAACAGGGTCTAATGTCTTTTCAGTTGTAACTCGACATTTAGGTAATGATTCATTCAGCATTGATTCAACTCGTAATTAAACCTTGGCTCTTGCAACGATAAAATACAGAAACAAAAAGGTTAAAATTGCAATCCTGGGTTTGGTAGGCATTTCTTCAATGCCCTAGTCTAGTGTGATTGAAGCAACGTGAAATCGGGGTTTACTGCCTTTTCAATGTTAACTCAACAGTTAGCTAAGCTTCATTCAACATCGACTCAACTCATGCTTCAACCTTTTGGCTCTTTTAAACCATAAAATATAGAAACAAAAGGTTAACATCGCAACCCTGGGTTTAGTACACATTTATCCAATGTTGTAGTCTGATGCGACTAAATGAATGTGAAATCAGTGTTGATGGCATATGAATTTAGAGGTTTGTGATGTAGGTTCCAGAAAATACTAGGTAAGGGAGGTGTTGCCAATGGTTCGACAGAGAAGATCGAATAAAAGGTCATCTTCAATTCAACAAATGATTACTCGTTCTCATCCGTGAGCAATCATAGCCAGAACAATTCCTCCAGTTCTTGCCATTAATCACCCCACCTCACACATTGTGCAAGAAATACACTTGAACAACGACGAAAAATCACACGAAAGCCACAAAAGTGCTGAGAATGGCGGAGGAAAATACCTGAAACAGGATTGCGCAAGTGAAGAAACCGGCTCTGGATGACCCCGCTGCTACTTGCGACGTCTTTGTAATCGCCTGCAAGGAGAACCTTTGAGAGGGCGATGTTAGGAGCCAAATTTTACAATGTGATGAAGAAATGAAAGTGCTGAGTGAATATGAGAAGGAGAGATGCAAGAGTGGGAGAGAGTGTGTGTTACATTGTGCGACTAGTACGCGCACATCAGAGGCGGAGGAGAGTGCTGGCGCCATTCCTGAAGCAAAGGTTTCTCCGAAACCACAACAAGGAAGAAGAAACGAAACACAACTTCTGGCCTTGAAGCGTATAGTACCCACATACTACACTCGTGAGAGCCCGCCGAGTATACTGTATCTCCAAAGGGCCGCCGGGTATATCTCCAAAGGGCCCGCCGGGTGTCTCGACCGAGGACTCGGGTTCCTGGTCCGGGTATCTGGACTATGGGCTCGGGCTCATGCTCGGGCTCGGGCTCGGGCTCGGGCTCGGGCTCCCCATTAATATAGGAGATTGTTGACATACGTCATAGGCATTCTCGCACCTACATATTGAAAGAGATAAAATTGAAGGATTTTGATGTATTGTTATTAGCCTTCCACTTTGTCATTAGTCATTTTAAGCATACATAACATTTTAGATACAACAATTATCTACAACATTTACTTTGTTTAATATTACTCGAACATATTAATTATAATGTGTTGAAAAAATATACCTTATGCATATGTTTGATCTTCAATCTTTTTATCAAATTTTTTCTTTCTTTCGATTGGCTTTTGTTGGACTAACTAAACCTCATTGGTTTTTGTTTGCCAAATATCTACTACAATGATATATTGATTTAGGTTCAAGACAAAGAACAAAGACAAGAAAAAGGAACATCAATGTTTTTTAATCCTGACATGCAATGTCCGTTCACCGCCTCCTTCCCATATCCATGTGGGCATGGTAGTGGGGCGATTTAGTGCCTATTTTTCATAGGTGGATCATGTGGTTAGTGTTAGGACTATGTGTTCTATGTTGGTTTTGGGTTTTAGTGTTAGTAAGTGTGTTTAGTCGAGTGGGAATGGGGCTTGTTTCTTTTCTAATTTCCTTTTGTTTAGGATTATGTGTGTTGGGTACATTATAACAATTTGTGAGAAGGATTCCATTAGCTTATGGATTTTGGAGTTGGGGATTTGTAGGTCTTGGAGGAGTTTAATGGTTGTTGTGTGTATAGTGCCTCTTAATCCTACTGTGATTATAATGGGTGGTAGTACTATCCACCCTAGTTGGGGTAGGAGTGGTTGGAGAATGGCGTAATTATCAAGTTTTCAGTTGGTGGCTTCTACAGGGAATCTATCATTGCAATATGTGAATTCAAATATTCATACTTTGATGTTTGGGTTGGGTATGAAGGATGCTTTATCTGTAGGTGGGGCTCCTAAGATGCATAATATATCAGGTCTAAGTAGAGCTGGACATTCACATATTGATAGATAGCATGTGCATGGGAGTAGCCATGAGGGTATGGTGTTGTTAGGTGCGGGGTCTTTAATTTTACCAACGTTGATTTAGGTAAAGCAACAGGTTGTGGGGGGTCGGCTAGCAGTGTGTTTGCTAGTGCATGTACTGCTTTATTGTGTCGGTTTGTCCTTAGATTGTTTATGTGTTTATTAGTGCAACATGCTAGTAGGTGAAGGCATGTGTCATTCTGGTGGGATGTGCATATGTTACATGTTGGGGATAAATCTTGTTTGAGGATGTGTTTGTTTTGGTAGTTCCCTAAGTATATGCCATATCTAAATTTGAGGGTTTGTGTTGATTGTGCATCGGTGATCCAAGGGGCATCCCATGATAGATTTGACCATTTTATGTGTATGTTTGTGTTGGAGAGCCATTTGTCTATATAGGGCATTGTATTTTTTCCATGGGAGATGAGTGTGCTTACATTTTCTCTATGTAAGTTTTGAGGTTGCAGACTGAGCCATCATGTTGCGTGGATGTCGGGGGGATAGATGGCTAATACGGTGTCTAATGCCGATGAGGTGGAAAGGGGTTTCTACAATGTGGGGTTGTTTTGCTCCTTGTTTGGCCAATTTATTAGCCTTGTCATTTCCAATGATGTTTGTGTGGGCTCTAACTTTGTGCTTGGTGATATTGTGGTTGGATTTTTTTAGTGTATTTACTATTTGGGTTATGAGGAGTTTATCTTGGTGGTTATATTGGGAGGATGGGTTTCTTATGTGGTTGAGGAGAAGATATATGCTATCGAGGCTATTTGTGAATATGAAGGTATCCATTGGGAGTGTTTTGGTGTGTTCTACAATGATCAGGAGTGCGTATAATTCTCCTCTGAGAATATTGGGTATCTGGGTGGGCAAGCAACGATATTGACTTGTAGAGGTCCATTGAAAACTCTGGCTCCTACAATATTGCCTTTTCTTTCTCCATCCGATGGTGTGAATGAGCCGTCCGTAAAGGAGGATTGGACAGGTGGGAAGCATATTATGATTGGTGGTAGGGAGGGGGGTGTTGGTGGGTTGGATTGGTGGTGGGGGATGGTTTAGAGATTTTGATGTATGTTATGTTTGTTTGGGAGTGGGTGTGGTGGGGTTGGTGGTGCAAGTGGGGAGGAGTGTTGTAGGGAGTTGTTGGAGGAAGGTGGGTATTTGCGGTGTGGTGGGTGTGTGGGAGCATATTAGAATGAAAGTAAGTAGGAGTTCTTTGTTATTGTAGTATGCAGGGAAAGGAAGGGCAATGTTTCAATATATTTTAGAGTGAGGGGTGGGATGGTAAGTATAGGAGTTACGTGTGGTTGTTGAAGCGGGTTGGTTGGATTGTTTGTCCAATCATCGTGTGTGATGGTAATAAATGTTATGGACTTGTGATTGGTGTGTGCGGCTAGTCTTGCCCATTTGATAAATTTTGGGAGTAGGCTAGGGTTGTTATATGGGCGTACCACATCCTTTCCATTGAGTGGAGAAGGTTGGGCCTAGTGAGCCAAAGATTACATCTCTTTCATATGGGGAGTAGTAAGGTGATAATTGCATGGGACATGTGAGTGGATTTGAGAAGTACGAGTGTATGATTTGGAAGGTTTGTGTGAGTTTGTCTAGTATTGATGATGGAAGTGTGTGGTGGTTATGGATAAAGGAGCTGGTGGGTGGTTTGTGTCTTCGAAGTGGTTTGATATATAAGTTAATGAGGCAAAGTCTTGTATTTCAATGGGGAGAGGGTATGGTTCTCGGTGGGTTTATAGACTGAGTATCTTCCCATATCCATGTTAATATTTCAAGTGGTATAGCGGTTTGGTAATTTCCCATGTTGTTGTGTATTTGGGCCATAGGGGGTTGTATTTGTATTGTGGGTGATATGGCGATGATGTCGAGCTTGGGGCGAACGTATCGTCTATCGCGTGATTGTTGGGATTTTAGGTTGTTGAGTAGTTTATTTTTTTATGTCTTGTTGTTTTATTTTTGTGTGAATTTTGTGACAAGTAGTAGATTGTTCTCATAGAGGATGGTGTTTGGGGTTTGAGAGTTGTGTTTGTGTGATCCATTTGGAGTGGTTGGTGTGTAGGGTTTGCCAATGGCAATAAAATTTATGTGTATGTTGCATGGCTCCCCATTTGTCTTTTGTGTGTGTTATATCTTGGATGTGTGGGGTAGAGTTTGGGGTTGTGGGAGGTGGTGTGTGTTGTGTGTTGCGTATTGGGGGGGGGGATGGGGTATGTGTCTGGTGGGAAGATGGCAATGGCTTGTAAAAATGCATTTTTCAATATTCTAGGTTTGGTATGGTATTTGTCTTGGAATTCTTTAATGGTGAGTATGCGTGTGTTGGCGCAATCTTGGATTTGGGGTAGGGTGGAAATGTTGAAGGATGAGAGTTTTTTAAGGAATTTCTCCATATTGGATCTTTGTTGTGGGGTGAGAGCAGGGTAAAATGGGCTTTTGTACCCAACTTCCAATAGTGGGGAGTTGTTGAGAGGAAAGGTGGTGTCTATGGAGTCTAGATTGATGTTGAAGTGTTTTTTTAGTATGTAGAGGTTCTAGTGGTTGGTGATCTAGAACACATTTGGTATTTTAGTTGTGGGAGGTAACTCCGCCATATTTGTTGGCTAAAAAATTTCATTATTCCTTGGTATATATGGTTCAATCTATAAATTTATGAGAAATATTCATAATGGAAAATACACACCATGGAAATACCACCTATCAACAAGATCACCCCTACACTTCCACAACCACCGGCACACCACACCCAAAGACAAACTCCATATACATACGAAGTACACCCAACATACTCATGTACACCCCCCCCCCACACGCATACAACAACAACTTAACCATTCTCATAGTAAACACAAACTTTATAGGAACCCTCCTCCACATTTCATACACATACAACTTAAGAATCCTAAATGTAAAACTATTCATTACTACATGTGGAACTCTTCTACCGTCATTTTACTCGCAGGAGATATCTCCCCAAACCCATGACCTACATACCACATCCTTGAAAATATGCCAAAAAATTCCAACAAAAACACTCTCAATGCCATAATTGTGTGAATATTCCTCATGTTAATATTCCTCATTGTGTTGAATTGTGGTCATGGTACCTATATCTATTCCTTCGTCCTCCACAATGTTGATCAATTTGTGAAATTCCTTATGATGGTATGGAAATTTCATAGAGGAGCATTAATTGCACCAAGATATGTTGTTCTTTGTAGAATTTCATGGTGGCAATTGCAATCCTGCTTTGAACAGTGCATAATTTCCTCGTTACAGATCTTGTTGTTTTCTTGGGTTGTTGCATCTTGCAACCTTTGAATCTCATTATTGCTAGTCTTCTACCTGCTCATTGTCTACTATGAAGAAACCAAACAGGTTGGGTCATCCCTTAAGATATTTCCTGCAAGAATCTCAAAACATGACAACTGACATAGCATGGCGATCCCATTGGCCTTTGCAAATCCTACTTTGTACATAGGGGAGCAAGTAGGGTTTCCACGGTAGGACCTAAGGTAGAAGAGCGTAATTATGTTAGTAATCTAATTCTAACACATATGTTTTTGCCCCACAATGAACAACTACATACTTCATAACCAAGACTAATGATATTATTCGAAAGATTGGCATAAACACTACTCATAAGTCGAAAGAGACAAATAATCAACGCTCAACATTGTTCATTGGGGAGGGGGGAGGGCGCTAAGTAATTACTACTTTAGATCACAAAGAAACCTTGACTTTCACTAGTCATATCACACGATGTCAAGATTTTATGAATTCAAATTTCATTTACCTCCTCATGGTTTTGCTAGTATTTTGAAAAATTCCATGGGTTTTTCGAGCATGTAATCAAGTGTCTCAAGTGCTCAAAGTATCTGATTCAGCTGAAGGTGCTTCTGCCTCACGCCAAGAAACTAAGGACAACCTGACCTTCTTTAGTTAGGGGTTAGTGTTCAGTGGGCTCAAATACATATGCATTTGATGCTTGGATCCCGAGGTTAGGATACAATCTGAGTGCTCATGGGTGTGAAATCGACATGCGCAATCAGAGCCTGCTCCCAATTGAAGCCATCCGTATGGAAATAGCTGGTACTAAGGGCCGGTTCACACTATGGCCAAACTTCGAGAGGAGAAGCGTTTGGACCAATGAAAATGCAGAAATGTCCAAAGGCCGTCCTCTCGGCCTTCACACTAGAGGCCGAAGTCCAAAGGATGTCGCCTCCAAAAGAGCCTAGGTGGCGCACTTTTAGGAAGTTTTGGCGCCAAGAGTTCGGCCTCTCGAGCAAAGTTTGGGTCGAGCAAAATGCTCAACCCAAACTTCCGTCGAGAGGCCGAACTCTTTTTTCATTAAAAAATCAATCATTGACAAGATCTTGGCCGTTAGATTGGAGGGGTTATTTTGAGCAAGGAATAAAGTGGAATGCTCCTTTGGGTTCGGACTTTGGGCTTGGCCTTTGGAAGCTTCACACTATGGCCGTCCAAGTTGAGAGGCCATGGGAGTTCATGGCCAACGGTTTGGACTTTAGGCTTGGCCTTTGGAGGCTTCACACTATGCCCGGCCGAAGGCTCCACTTACTATATTTTATTGGCTATTTTCAGTCCATTTCTTTGGACTCTCAACAAAGTTTGGCCACTCAATCCCACGGCCTCTCGACTTGGACGGCCATAGTGTGAACCGGCCCTAAGACCCAATCTATGTAACAATACCTCCACAGGTCGAGAGATTCCCTAATTTTTGTAAAACTATCCATCCACCAGGTAGGACACAAGCAAAATTGGAAAGCAAACAGATTAACTAGACTGAAGAATGTTGTCTGCAGGTTTAGGCAGACTGATGAGAGAGAGATGGGTCCCCTCTGGAGCACTCTACCCAACCAGATTCCATAACCTTCTCATTAATAGTGAAGATTAGATATCTGACTCTGCAATCATTTACCGTTTTCCTGTCTGGCGCAGTTTTTTGTAAGTCGTGCATTGCTCCAGAGCCCAGGAGCGCAGTTTTAAGATGCCCAACCTGTCAGTGCCATCAACCAGGTCTCCATCCTGAAGCGTGTAAGGAGCTCAATGCATTCTTGGCTTATGCGTTTCCACTGGATTACATTCAACAAGCCATGTGCAAATCTCCAGGAATAACATCAAAAGTGACGCAAAGCTGCGGTCGATATGGGAGTTGCACCTACCCCTGAATTCTTTCAAATAAGGTGGACGATTCAAAAGCGGTCACTTGAAGCGTTCAGTGTAACTACTGAGATAAGCGGGTCTTAAATGGACACTTTTATCTCTGCACTCTGCACCCACTTCTCATAGTATATGAAGCACACAATCAGTGCAAGATGATTAGCAAATCCAATATGCTCCCGTGGCCATTTTCCTCTTAATTTTTGGATCTCACATGAATATCTTATTCATTATGAAAGTGAAGATTATTTTTCTCATTATATGATCATATAGGTTTCCTAAAATATGTTTATTGTTGAACCTAGAATGGTTAACAAATTTTGAGCATGTAGTCCATTCTCTTTGACACATGTCTTTTTGGTGTGAGTTCTTAGATCCACACCTAACTACTCACCACTCAAATATAAGTGTTTGTTTAAGATGAGTAATTGAATTTGGTTGCTTACCTTATTATCGTATAAATGAGTTAATATGGTGAACGAAATGAATTGTTGCTTTGGAAGATTCTCTGCACTAATAACTTTCGGCTCTAGGTGACATGGCATGAGTTTGGGTTCTCAATTGAGAGGTGTAAACTCAACCCACTACCTTCCCAAAGCCATAAGGTAGATGTTGCTAAAACCATCACTTTAAGCATTGTGCGCATATTTCATTATTATATTGATAGAGTCCTAGATGTTTCTCGTTAGCAATTGAAAGAGGATTCCAACCTACCATAGTATGTCTTATTTGAATTTCATATGCAAAAATCATTAGGATTCAAAGTTTTATTCATAGATCCAAAACCAACACACAAACCACATGTAAAGATGATTGGACAGTCTCACAACCAATATGTACTTATTGTGCAAGATTTTAGGATGTTGGGTTTGGCACCATCTGCCTTATGCACAACTCAATAGAAGAAACATTGGGTGGTTTGCAAGGTGATATTGGTCACCTACTATGTCTTTTGGGACTTCAGAACGGCAAGGGCACATGGACATTGACACATGGTTTAGGGTTTAGGGTTTAAGACTCCAAAATGTATCAGATTAATGTACATGACCAAGTTCAATTTTCCTTGTTGGGCTGGCTTTCAAAAAGCGAAGAGCTCATCAGGTGGGAAAAAGACAACAGACCGGGACAGCACAGGCCCAAACTAATAGTTTACAATATCAATTCAGAAATGCTACTTTAGGGTTGCTTGAGAGATGACAGACGATTGCCAAAAAGGATAGTGAAGAAAATTGGGCCTACATTGCATGGTCCACTCCACTACGGAAACGCTTGTGATAGGTGTGGGTAAAACTCTCTATTCTCTTTCTCATCACCAAGAACATCAAAACCATTTCACAGTTGAAGCAGATGAATTCTGTGATGACAACTGCCCACACCACTTTTGCTCGCACTCGCAAGCTATTCATTCGCAAGCCATGTTGTATGTGCATGCTGGCAAAACATAACCAACAATTGCAAGTGGTTTATGGCAAGTTTTAGGTATTTGAATAGACATAGAGCAATCTCTGGATGTTCTCAAACCACTACAGTCTCTGTACGATGAGATTGATTTAACAGGAGCTTCTATTGCAGATGGTGCCAGTTATAGGGCCAAGATATGAATGCCTTGACTGCCCAAAACCATTCGGGTGTGACTTATGTGAGAAGGGCCAAGATATGAATGCCTTGACTGCCCAAAACCATTCGGGTGTGACTTATGTGAGACGCGTCACCAATCCAGGTTTAATCTGGTAGGGCATGTGAACCAGGAACACAATCCACAACACAGAATGGTGAAAAGGAGGGTAGCTCTTGGACTGAACATTGTTATGGTAGACATCACAATACAAATGGCTCATAACTTGGAACACAAGAATCCATATTCATGTGTGTTTGAACCAAGTTAATCATCATGTCTAATGCAGGGCCCGCTACAATGTCTATAGTTCTCCATGTGGCCTAGACTTCGCAAGCAGCTGGGAATCAGACTTTATACACAAAGTGAGGGATTACCTCTATCATGAGTAAGAATTAGAACGCGGACTGAATCCTGTGCAGAGGGAGTTGCGTTATAGGCCTCACATGACGTGCTACCTTCTTGACCCAGGGGTTCTTTGCAAAGCACGCAATTGAAAATTTCTCCCAGAAAACACCTAAAGCAGTTCCAGTAAGGGCCACGTCTGCCATCATCCTTCTATGAACAATTACACCTATGTGTTAGGACCAAGTTAAGCATCATGTCTAATGCAGGGTTCACCACAATATCTAAATTCTCTATGTGGCTTAGACTACCCAACCAACTGGGCATCAGACTTAATATACACAAAGTGAGGTATTACCTCTAGTATGAGAAAGAACTAGAATGAAGACCGAATCCTGGGGAGAGGGGATTGCACTAGGGGCCTCACATGAGGTGCTATCTTCATGAGGTTCTTTGCGAAGCGCGCAATTGAGAATTTCTCCAAAGGAACATCTAATGCAGTTCCAGTAAGGGCCAGGTCTGCCATTATCCTTCCAATCAATGGCCCCATCTTGAAGCCATGCCCTGAAAACCCTGCTGCCACAATTACCCCACCGCTATGCCTTTGTTCCCTCTCAAGTGGAGATGGAAGGAAGTCAAGAATAAAATCCTCATCAGGTGTCATGGAATACATACAACCTTCGGCCATAACAGGATTCTCCCACTGCACGCCGCCTTCAAAATGAGATGCCAACCA
The DNA here is from genome assembly GCA_964035585.1 of Polytrichum formosum. NCBI lineage: Eukaryota > Viridiplantae > Streptophyta > Polytrichopsida > Polytrichales > Polytrichaceae > Polytrichum > Polytrichum formosum. Next base: position 59,490,607 of record OZ037937.1, read on the forward strand.
TGGGCTCACCGTCGATTTCAGAAGCCCAACATCTGGAGCCACCGAGCGGTTGTTAGGGTCACATGGGGTGCCGGTATGCACAGAGACTTTGATCAGGCCAGGATACTCAATAGCAGGAGTCCCATAAATGTAAGGCTCTCCGTAATCTGCAAATACTGGAAACCCTTTCGATGCAGATACCGCATCCGGGTGGAGCTTATCGACAGCCCAGTACGCAAGAGTCGTGTGCAATGGCTTAACTGGAAGCTCAATTCCTGAGATTCCTCTCACAATTTCGGACGTCCAAGCTCCCGCAGAAATTACACACGTCTTGCCAAGCACATCACCTCCGCTGGTCGCAACAAGAACGCCATCCGAGCTCTCGGACAGTTTCGATTGTGTGGATGAAATCTTGAGAACTTTTGTTCGGTCCCGCAACACGGCGCCGTGTTTTAATGCGAGGTGTTGGAACATAGCCACTGCCTTCGACGCCCGAATGATGCCCCCCTGTGCAGTGTAGACGATGAGCGAGTCTTGGGGTAACTTGAGAGCCGGGAACCGAGCTGCACAATCTTCTGTCGAAAGGATTTGGTGCTCGATGTTTTCTTTTTGCAGACACGTGACCACCGACTGCAAACTCTTGTTGTCGGTTGGGCCGAAGTCGAGTTGCCCGGTTTGGACGTATACCATGTACCCGGCTTCGTTTTCAGCTTCTTCCCATAGACTGTAAGCTTCCTTCATCATTCTCGTATAATAGAGTTCTGGGTACGTCACCCGGATCGTCCGAGACTCGCCGTGTGACGAACCCCTGTGATGTAGAAAATCAAATTGCTCCAATAAAAGAACAGTTTTCCCTCGCTTTGCGATCTGGTATGCAGTGCAGCTTCCCATGATTCCACCTCCGACAACCACTACATCGTAAACTCCACTAACCCCTCCTCCCTCCATGTTTGCAATGGTCTTCTTTCACAAAGATAAGTCTAACTGGAAGAGGAGATCAATCACATCACGACTCACATGTGCTCCGCACGAGGAAACCCTAAGTTCCCAGCTTGAATCAAATCAAGGACAGCCTACCGAGAAACTCTCATATGTATATGTTGCAAACTCAGTTACCACAGTTCCAGACAGACAGGTAATTCTTTGAGAAGCAGATCTCTTTTAAAAGCTCTCTCTATAGATACTGCCTCCCTGCCATACTCTCACAAACTATAGCGTATCGAGTTTTCGACTGCAGATACACATAGCTCTCTCTGTTAACTCTCTGTGAACAAAGTACACAAGTGACTCTCGCAAGTGCCTAATTCTCACATGTTTGCACAAGTACACATCACATGACAACGCAAATAGGAAAGGGTTAACTGCTGTCATCATTAACTACAAGATTCACCCCAACAATGAAGCAAATCCGACAGGGTTGACTGAATCATTTAAGTATGAGGTTCATCCATCATGAAGGGTTGCAATGCCCGATTCATGCAGAGCATCTGCAACGATGCTGGCTATGGCGACGCAAGTAAGGATCCACAGCTGGAGCCTCTTCCACACTGAAGCAACAAAGATAAGCAAAACAGGCCATCCCAGCTTCATCCCTTCCTTTCTTTCTCCAACCTAAAACTCAGTAACTCCCTTCACACCATCTTCTCGGTGACCCCATCCTCTTCAAAACCCCTCTGCCAGGTGCCTGCAATAAACCAAACATAAACAACCCTAAGAGCTTCCAGTCACTGTGACAATAATTGATGAACATCATCATGTCCCTCACAAATTGTACACGAAATGCGCCTATATTTACTGCTAATTATCAATCTAAGAGAAGCTTTTTGTGATCACATCTTGCCTTAATGCAAAAAAAACCTTTACTTGACATGGTTCCACTAAACAATTGCCTATGAGGTCACCTATGAGGTTAACCTTTTGGCAGTGCTGCACCCCAATTTGCTGATAACCCTAAAATTACCACAAAACAACGAGCTTCTCAAACTTGAAGCCCGAACCAGGTGGTGATTGTAGATTTGCATGACAAGCTTCTCCATGTCATCACGGCAAGGAATTGCAAGGAGAACACAACAATACCTCACGCAATCAACCTCCACCTGAACCTTAACATCAAGTACAGAAGAAAAATGAAATAGCATAAAGCTCCGCAATCCGTTGCGACATTGCAATCGAAAAACAAAAATCAACAGGAGAGCCTGGAGCTGAGGAAAGCACAATCTGAGAAATTCCTCGCAATTCAAGACCTGCAAGCTTACAGACATACATAAGAGCAGTTCATCCACGACCCAGTTTTTAAATTTCTCGAATCTCTCAGACACGAATCACCCCAATTTTTCTTCTCCCATTTTGTTAGAGACATGTCCATGGCATGAGGTAGAGAATCTGCACCTTCTGTGTCAAAATTCTCGCAGCTCCGAAACACTTCCCTTCACTCCAAAACAAGGTTTACAGCAACAGGGTTTCCAATCCAAACATCATAGAGCTTGCAGTTTGTGGGCTTTGAGTTTGGCATATGAATTGCCCTAATACTTACACTGCGCAAATGTTACTTGTAACTAAAGAAATTTTTTTGGAGACACAAAAGTTGTTGGGATGGTAGAGTTCGGTGGGTGAGAGAGGGTGGACGAATTCTTGGCTAGATGTTGCATCGAAGTCTAGTACTTTGCTTGGTAATTTACCCTACTTCAAGGGCAGGTCCGGCAAAATTAAGTATTTTTGGGTACTGCCTACTAATTTTATTTCGGCAACAAAAAATTCTCTAATTTTTCTAAACAATTACTTAACATTATTTAGCATTCAACTCTTGTTCTGTGGGCCCTCATAGTATAATAGTGAGATGCTCGAAAAGTTGCGCCGAGAGACTCATATTCAAACTGAACTCACAACATCTCAATGTTAGATTCAGAGAGCCCACGTCACTCAGTAATGTTATCTCCATCATGTTTTTAGTGCACCAATGAAGGTTGTCAATTGAACATGCTTAGCACTATAGGCTGAAACAATTTCAAACTAAATCTACAGTTTGTGGCGGGCCATTCAAGAATAACATAGCATGATTCTTTATAAATTCTCAGCCCTGTGAACTATGAGACACTCTTGAATAATGTTATGTAGATATCAAATTTTCTAAATCTTGAACACACTGACACATCTCGAATTTACGTATATACATTTTTTCTTTTTACCTCCCCAAAAGTGGATTCTCCTCCACCAAGTTCTCAAAAAATAGCTAAACTTTGGAATAGTTGGCCTGCCAAAGGCAATCTCGCCTTTTGTGAGGATCTACTTGAATTAAATGGCAAAGTATGCCGAGAGGTGCTTGGCACAAAGCCAATTGAGGCAGCTATGCTGTGAGTTGGCCTTCATTTGACCATGTTGTGTTATGACGTGACTTGGTTTATTTTTTCTAGAGATGGCCAGTTCTCAGGAATCCTTGATTTACACATGTTAGTGGGTGACCTTGATTTGACCATCTTGTGAGTTTATTTGGGATTTTGCACGTGTGTGACTTGCCAACTAGTCACATAAGTCTTATATTTTGAAGTTTTAAGATGTAGAAGTGTGTAAGTGGAAGCTTATAACAAGAAAATGATTGCCTAATTCTAAAATAAATCTCTATATGGATGCGGAAAAAAGTAAGAAACTACCACCTAAGTGTCAGACCTCCTTGGCGCACACTCATATTAATTATTAAGCTCACTACACTAAATATCGTATTTATTGTCATCAGTTCTATATATCATGCTCGATACTAATCGTAAACCGCCCATGTAGTGTCACCAACGCTATATGAGAACCTAACATTTACTTTGTCATTCCTTGTAAAAAAATAATTAATTCTTTTTTAAATAAACTAGGCATCATAGATTTTCAATGTTGCAATTACTATCACTCACTATGAGTGTTTTCAATCATCCATGACAATAATTCATTACATAATTGTTAGGATGCCGAATATATGAAACATTGTTTCAACAAGTGGCATTTGGATGAACTAAAAGTAACTTGGGATGATAGTACTTGTAAACTTATTCATAAGAATCGTCATTGGGAAAGTTACTATAACGACATAAAATACCATACGACTCTAATGTAGTGTTGGGCATGTCCTTGGAGCACAGTAAGAGAATTTCATGAAGGAAGGTTAGATGCTCATGAGAGGCTCACATAACATTATTTAGATCCATAACAATGTTTTGTGAGACTGACAATATTTTGTGGAATATTCCTCACAGTAAGCTTGAATGCTGGAATATTCCATCGAATAATGTTAGTCCCACAGAACATTGTTATGGATCGGAATAATGTTATGCTATATGAACAAGTTTCTAGAGGATGTAGAAGACTCACAACCAACTTTTTCTATGTGATGTTTGTTTATCCCTCAAGTGGCACCGATGCAATGAAGAGTGTAGCTCAGTTTCATCCATATTCTGAATGAGATCACCATAAATGGATGAATCTTTGTTGACAGTTTCTGTTTTTTTTAATAATTTCTATGAATTTTGTCCGAAAACAATTTCTGGATTTTTTTTGCTTTTTGGCTATATTTTTCATTAAAAATTTATTGCGAGTCACAACTTCAATAGGTACACTATAGTGGTTTCATATGTAAAGGCTACACTAATTTTTGAGTCCATCAAATGCTTTGAGTGTCAAACATAACTTTATTACCATTTAAAGGACTATATTGTTTAAGGTACATTAGTGTCATGTTCACTATTTGCAAAGGTGGAACTAAGTTGCTCTAAGCTTAGAAGTGTCACGTACACAAATTGTCAAAAAAAACACTCTTTTTCATTATATTAAGTAATTTCTCAGGGTTAATTATGACTTGAGAACATAAATCCGGACTGAATGTGGGGAATATCTGGGAACATTCTGTGGAATATTGTCAGTCTCACACAACATTGTTATGGATCTGAAATAATGTTATGAATGTCGTTGTGAACCAATAGGGTTAAATTAAGGCTAGACTAAGCCATTTGAAAAGTTACATACAAGTTACATTTGAAAAATTGTGAGATTGGTTTTCTTGGCTACTCAGCATTCCATATTGCACACCCATTCACAATGATGCTTGGACCCAATGACTTTGCATGACAAAAGTTCACAAAAACTAAAGAGGTTACATGCAAATCATGTTAAAACTTCCAAATTATGTTTCCACATGGAGCTAACTATACACCTAGAGGCACATGCAAAAATTGGCACCAAGAAGAGCCTTACTCACTAGACCTTTGCCTTACCTTTCAAAAATCACCTCTAGACATTTGAACTCAACTTTTGTTAGAGGTATATGTATCACCTATGTCCTCAAAGCAATTGAGACAAAATAATATTAATATTAATATTAATATTATCACCAAAGCTTGTAAATAAGCTCCACAAGTTCTAGTGTTACCTTATAAAACTTTGAACCAAATTTGAAATTGGTGAGCACATGTGCCACCTAACTCATCAAAACGATGGCGACCAAAAAGCTTCCTACCTACTAATGAATACATACTATCTTTATCACAAACGATGAAATTTTATGTTTGTAGTGTATTTACTTATAATTTTATCTTCTTTACATGTAAAAAATATCAACACGTTTTTTTGGTTATAGTTCAACACACTTTTTGCCTACATGGGTAGACTTTTACTTTTAGAATTTATGCTCCTTCAAGTAAACAAAAAATACTCATATGCAATGATTTGATTGTTTGGAAATAGACGTGGGCAAGTAAGGGTTAAGGGCATGTTTCCACGAAAGCCATCAGGCCATGACTCTTAAGTATCTTTGAATTCTCATTGGTTGAGAGTGTCACTGCCCCTCACTTTAGGTTTACATGAGGGTAGATTTGGATCGTAGCCATAACATCTTCGGTGGATGAAAAATCTACATAGAATCTCACTTGACAAGTATGGATAATGTTGGCCGAGATTGTAGGGTTTTTTTCCGGGACTATTATGAAGGTAGAACTGACAGAATTTGCGGCGGGAATGAAGGTTTACACCAAAGGCTTGTGCCCCCCAAAAGACTTTGGGCTATAGTCCATGGACTTCTATGTGATCTCATCCAAAAAGCAGGGTACCATAGTCATTTAAGAGCTATGGCCTAATGCCTTTGGTGTAGAGAGAGAGAGAGAGAGAGAGAGAGAGAGAGAGAGAGAGAGAGAGAGAGAGAGAGAGAGAGAGAGAGAGAGAGAGAGAGACTTCGATCCCCGTAGGGGATCGACGTGAATGAAGTGTCTGTTCGTTCCACCCCTAGACCTATGTCCACGGGACATAGGAATAGGGGTAAAGAACTACTTCCCCCTTTCGAGAGTAGACACTATAGTCACAAGTAACCAGTAACAAAAGAAAACCAGCAACAAAAGAGGCCAGTAACTCCTAGGAAGGTGTGAATAGGGTTAATTAGTGAGGAGGCGTGTTTTGTGCAAGGTTGGAGTGCATGATCATGAGCTTATTGTTGTAGGAATAGGGTATAGGGATCCAAGTAGAGACACTTTAATAACCATAAAGTTATAATCAGAAGCCCAACAACCCTTAGCGAATAGCTACGCCTTGATTGAAGTATAAATGGTGACTAGTTATGCAAATGGTCGCCAAGTCATGGATCCAAGGTTGGTTGGGAAGGGATGGATGTGTTATACTAACACGGTCCGGGTTCGATTCATGTTGAGCCCGTTTGAGCGCTTAGTGTGCTACACTATGACTTGGTGCTGCAAGTGAATTTATCATAGGCAGAAAAATTATACCAGCCGACCAGGTGCTACCCACCTTCCTGAGCTACCGATGATATCTTAAATAACTAGTGGTTTTCACCACTACCCCTCTTTTATTCTATGACATTGGTTGGTTGTTTCCTATCCGTCCCGACACTGATATTATGTCTAGTGGACATAATATCAAGGGTGGGTCGAACGGTCATTTCAATCGTGCTGATCCTACCAGGGGTCAGCGTTTCTTCTCTCTCTTGTAGGGATAGGGCATTTTTCATATATGACTATGGGTTAGCTAAGGGGGGTCTTGTAGTTGAGGTAGGGGTTGGTGATTTTCTAGTCGTCTTTTGTGAAGGAGGATGGACATGGCGTATTGTATGGCAATGGTATTAATATTTTTGAAGGTATTTCGGATGGATGGCATAGGTAGTTTAAATTTGTCTTCAAGCAGCTTCATTGATGGAATGTGTGTTGCGGCCCTGGCTCCTGCTGTAATAACAATGAGCGGGTCAATTTTCCATCCTAGAGCAGCAATGTTTTCTATTAGTGGCTTGTATTTGTTAGCTTTGGCTTCTAGTGTTTCTGGTGAGAATCTATCATTACAATATGTGAATTCAATGAATTGTATGGTAAGTGTTTCGTCTATATTTGTGGGGGGTTCGTTTTGATATGGTAAGCCTTTAACACAAAGGATGTCGGGTCTAAAGCGGGAGTTACAGTGACATCTTTGGGTTCCACATGTGCACGGTAATAGCCAGTTAGGGACGGTGTTTTCTTGGGGGTTGTCATTAAAGGTACCCGCGTTCATAAGAGTGTAGCATCGGGATTTTTCGGAAGAGATTAATAATTTTCTGATTTCCCAGACTGCTTTGTTATGTCTTTTGACGTGTAGTGAGTGTATATGTTGTTGCCTACATGTTAGTAGTACATGTAGCCATGTATCAGGTTCGTATGAATTACAGATAGGACATGTGATGGTAGGGAATCTTTGTCTACCAAAGAAGGTTTGTTTTCTGGCTTGGCCCATGTAGGTTCCGGTGCGAAATTTGATAAGGCATGATTTTTGTTTGTCCGTAATGGTAGGGTTATTCCAAAATTCATTGGAAAGTTCTTTGTCAATATTTTCATTACTTATCCATTTATATATATTGGGAGTTTGTGTGGCCAAATTTTCCAGGTTGTTTATTCTGTCATATTTTTTGATTTGTTTTTCTACCTGCTAGAACTTCCCACCACCTGGGCCTTTAGACCACCAAGATGTTGTCTTCTAGCAACCAACATCTTGGGGGACGCCATGGCCTCCTCCCCGCTCCCACACATGTTATTGATAATCCCCATTCTCTATGTGTTCAAATTGAGGGTTGGCTCATGGAGTTGTGCAAAGTTAGCAAAACAATCTCCACTGCGGGGATCAAAACCGGAGTCTTCCCCATTCTTAGAGTCTTCTTCCAAATCAATAAGTGCTACCTAGGCGTCTTGAATGCACTTGAAGAATTGCTCATTTTGATCATCCAAACTTTTAACATGATCCTTTGCATGTGACGTAGCCCCTCTCATTGTTGCGCTCAATAACCTCACAACATTATTGAAAATTCTTTGCTCGGATGTCATAGCCTTAATCATGAATTATGAACTTAGCCACAATTGTAGTTGAGTTGATAACTTGAGGTGCATATTGTTGAGAGTTTGTTTTCATTTGTAGATGACTTAGTCATGCAAACTCTAACCATTTGTATAGCATGTGATTAAGGGCATAGTTCTTACATATGTGTAGCTTAGTAATGCAATAAGCAATTAAGGGCTTGTATCTCACATGTATATGCCAAACTATGGTTCACAATGTACATGTGCTTCCTTATTACCAAGTAAAGATGTTATAAAGTTTATCATATTTAGCATCACTTACTATTTAGAATTACTATTTAGAACTTCTCATGATAGATTTCCTTTGTTACCAACAAAGATTAAATGGGTTGTATGAACAATATATAACATAGATGATTGTACTTGTTAAAAAATTATGTTCTTAGCAAAAAGTTATAGCATTATGTAACTTTGGATAGTAAGTGACATTAACTACCATAAACGGTTTAGTGTTCTATAATGGCTTTGTTGACAAAAACCAGAGAGATATATTGCAAATGGTTATAGTAAGTGACACCAAACATAATACTTAGAGTAGTGGATTAATATCACGTTTCTTATACCACTAATGTTTTGAGAATTTATTTTTACATTTGAGAGAATTTAGATCTATATATCATGCAAGAACTTTCATGTAGTTATATGTACTTCCCATATCTACATGGGGTAAGGATAATGGGGACTCAATTATACTAGCGCGTTAAAAGGATAGTTGTAAGATCTATATAGGTTAGATTTGCAATAGTAAAGGTATGTAGATGCTAGATCTATGTAGGTTAGAGATGCAATAAGTGAATAAGGGCTTGGATCTAATATGATTAAGTATCCAAATTGTGTACATACCTTTAAATCTTGTCGTGGTTAGAGATACAACATACATTTGAGATGTAACATGAAGATTGTGAGGCACATGGCATGAGATTACAATATATGATTAATTATGAGTATTTGGTTAAGTGATGATAAGAAATCCAATGAAAAATAATAATTGTGTATAAGAATTGACAATAGATAGCGATGAGAAGTCATGATAAGAAATCCGATGAGAGATTCAATAAGAAATCCGTTGAAATGTATATGCAAAAATTGTCAGTAGATATATGCAAAAATGCCGAAGGTATATTCAAAAAATGCATGTAGATCTGGACCCTTAGATCCATAGATGAGTGGCAAATCCGAGCAGCAACAACAATACGCCAACCATGCTAAACCAACAACAACTGACCCCTAAATGCGCAACAACTAACCTTGGTAAAAGATCAACAACTGACCCCTTAAAGCTCAACAATTGACCTTGGTAAACCAATTGCATTTGACTCTGGTAAACCATCTACATCCGACCCTTAAACCAACAACATCTGACTAACAAGCTCTAGCCTAAACCAACCTCCCCAACAACCTTGTAGCAATCCCAACAAGCACAAAAACCAAGAGACGGGGAGTACAAAGCTTACCCCTTTATGTAGCCTTGTAGGGTAGTTGTTTCCCCCCGTGAATAGAATGGCTAGAATAGGCACTGATATACCACCTTCATCCCACCTTGAACTAAGCCGTGATAGAGTGGAGCATGTTACCTAAACCCTAAATTGAGATAGTGTGAATAAGGACAAACCTGTCCAAATGTAAAGGGAATTTGGTGGGGTAAGGGTTCATATGTGCCAACAAGCCAATTCCATCTTCGCAAATCCGGGCCCACCTACTAACCTCCTCTTCCTAGTTATCAAGGATGTAGTTCTAGACCAACATTGGTTCTCTTGAGTCTTCAACCGGTCTTAATCCTTTGGTGACCGGCACTTGTAGGCCAAATATTTTTTAGTGGGCACATGGAAGTCTAGTGGCCCATGTCCACATCCCTCCACATTCTAGCGGACCGCCATAATGTGGTTGGATGGCAACTTGTGCTTAACTACATGCAAAAACCTTTGACCCACTATTATCTAGAATCTAGTGGGCAAGCAACCTACATGAAAACTAACCCTTAAGGTTAATTTCTATGTAGGCCGCTCACCCACCAAATTCTAGTGGAATGTAGATGTTATATGGTGGAATCTACATTTCTAGTATAATCTGGTGGGCAAGCAACCTACATGGAAACTAACCCTTAGCAACCTCTACCTTATACTTCTCCAGGCTTGAAGCATAATCTCTCAAGTGATCGGTCATGGGTGCCTCTAGTCTATATAGAATCCTCAAGAGCATATGAGGGTTTCTAAACCTAGAAGAAGACATTGGAAGTGAACACAAGGTCTTTTTGTCAGATGTGGGGCCGCGAAAGGAACTACACTAAATATGATATTTAGTGTGACTTACTATTTGGAATTATGCAATGCTATAACTGTCTACTGTGCATCTCATTTTTTACCAACCATGGTCGAATTGGTTGTTTGGACACTATAGAACATTAACATCTTTACTTAGTAAAAAATACATTAATAGAAAAAAGATATAAGAACATGTAACTCAGAACAGTAAATCACACTAAGGGCCACTTCACACACAAGGCCGAAGGCCCCTGACCATGCTCGGGGAGATCACTCCATTGTAGAGTTGAACACCACGTGCGAACAAAGTTTGCTACCCCTATATTACATGTCATAAATAATTTTAAATTTTACGATATTTTTCCTAGATATACACAACCATTGATGGTATCTTTTGTATATTTTTTTGAAATTTTTAGTCATATTCATTAATTGTAGCAATTTTTTTAGTTCAATTCTGCGTCATTCTAGTTAGAAACGGTATGTTTTATTAAAAAAGCAAATCATCAAATTTAGTCACCATTTTTTACTATGTAACATGTACCATTTATATCTACTCATAAAAAAAATTTGATAAAATTGTGACCCATTTTGGTGATGATTTTTACATTTTTTACATTTTTTACATCTAAAATGATCGCACGTGGTTGTTCAACTCTACAATGGAGTGATCTCCCCGAGTGACCATGGCGATGTAAGAGCTCTCATTGGTCGAAAAGGCGGAGACCGTCCAAGTTCACTTCACACTAGGAGGTGAAGGCCTAAAGGCCCAAAGAAAAGTTCGTGGATGAAAAGTCTACATGGAGTCCTACATGGCAGGTTGTGGATAAGGGAGCATGGTCTACCGGAATTTGCGTCAGGCCCACCTCCAAGAGGTGGGCCTGACGAAAATTCCGGGAGACCATGACTTTTTAAATATTTTTTCCAGCAGGACAGATTTCAGGACAGATTTCAGGGCAGATTTCAGGGAAGATTCCAGAATAGATTCCAGGACAGCCAACACCACCAAGTAATTCTCTTAAATTGAATTTTTTTTGAGATATATTATATTAAACCAAAATCCTCCCCTCTTTTTCCGCCAACAAAATATGCAATGGTCCCACAACATGGTCCATTCTCACTTCACACTATGCTTGAGGGCCCGTGACTACATAAAACGGCTTTCCCAACACCCATGGTACGGCCTTTGGATGAGAGTCAAGGGTCCTCACCATTACAAGGTCACGGCTCTTGGCTCATGTGTGAAGTGGCCCTAAATATCATATTTAGTGTACTTATTCGTGCCCGACTAGTTGTGAGTTGTGACTTCTCACCAATTACAGCCTACACAGAGGCTCGTATTTCAATCAAATCAATTAGTGAAGCAGCATAGATTCTTGGGGCATGCGTCAGATAGTTGTTGAAATCCACAAAAGCGAATAAAATTGAAGGGCTATACCCCTTATTCTGGGGTGCAGCCCTTCACTTTCCCTTCAACAGCTGGGCCAGCCCTTCAAAAGGGATCGGCAAAAATTCCAAGAAACCTTCAAAGGGAAGGGCAGAAATTCCAGGAAACCTTCAAAGGGAAGGGCATTTTTAAAACAACCGGTCCCTTGGGCCTTCATACTCTCGGGAGATCCGGCTAGCTCATTTCCCTGGAGGCTCCGGTTGCAGTCTTGCAGATACGCTCATACCCTCGGGAGAACTGTAGATACCCTCCCACACCCGGTGAGAACTACATGCCGCTCTTATCCTTGGGGCCTGGGCGATGGGAGAATGTTTTTCGACGCAAAATTACTTTTGTTATGTGAGCTCTATACATGAAATAAATATATGTTCTAATCATATTTCTTTTCGGATTTTGTTCCATGTAAATTACATTTCACTTCAGTTTACAATATAACCTAAGATTCAAACATTACATTGTGCATTTTTGAAATTTTTTTGTTGTAAATATGTGAAGGGCAATTTTTGAAATAACCCTTCATTTTGAAAGGAAAATTTTTAAGTAACCCTTCCCCATGAAATACGAGTAGCCCTTCAAATTTTCTCGCTGATCCACAACACACCAAAAATTATCTCAAGGAAAATGGTGGACTAATCATGCTGTTCACAAATGATTCCCACTTTTTGCTACACTAAATATTGCATTTAGGGCCACTTCACACATGAGCCAAGAGCCTCAACCATGAAACTGTGAGAGCCCGAAAGAAAGTGCCCAAAGGCCGTTCCAATACACCTCCAAAATCATGTAGTGTGGTAACGGACCCTCAAGTGTAGTGTGAACCCATATATGACCGGGTCCTCAACCAAATGCTATTTCAATGAGTTTCTATTCATACGAGTCCTCACACATGATAAAATAGAATAAATCAACGGTTATAACTATTCGGAGTGCCATGGTCTCCCGGTTTTGTGTTAGGCCTACCTCCAAGAGGTGGTTTTTGAAAATAGTCCAAGTGACCATGAAATATGATCCATTCGATGCCATGTAGGAATCCATGTAGACTTTACATCCATCTTGCATTCACATACTCCGTTGGTCCCTCAAGCATAGTGTGAAGCGAACTTGGACCGGCTCCGCCTTTTCCACCAATGAGAGTGCTTGAAGTGCAATGGTCACGGGCTTTCAGTCTCGTGTGTGAAGTGGGCCTTAGTGTCACCAATTCTATTTGTCTTGCTCAATACTAAATTGTAAACAGCCTGTGTAGTGAGATCACCGACACTAAATGTAAACCTAATATTATTTGTAAACCTGTAGAACTTTTGCTCGACATGCATGATCAATTCAATACAATCGGTTGTGAAAGGCAGCCGCAAAGCTTCCTCTCCATGGTGCACACCATTGTCAATTGAGTAAGTTAGCCCCAATTTCTCGACATCGGGATCTGTGCACATGTATTAAGTTAATATATCTCTTGGGCAAGGAATTCACAGTAACAGATTTGGACCACCTCATTATTGTCGGTCTCAAATCTTGCGCCAGCATGCAGCAGCCACACACAGATCCGCATGCATATCTTCCATTATTTTATTCACAAGCATTTGACCTGCTCAAATATAAGCAGAAAATCTAACTTATGCTCCGCACTGGATCTACAACACCTTCGAAATCTTAAGTATCTGTGCATACATGCATGGCCATTCCAATGATCGGCCTCCTCTGTCGTGTCCGATTCTCGTCGAGTGATCTCTGGCCCTATTCCGAAGTGGCTATTACAAGTTTTCAAGTTTCCAAGCGGAGCTGAGTTGTCGTGTTCTCCGAGGGTCATCGTGTGGTGGAAAGAATCACGCACATTTTGTAGGAGTTGATAAGTAGGGAGGTAATTGACAAGCTGCGCAGGGAGCTTAGCAGGTAGATCTGACAGTTCCACTGGTGAGCACGCCGATCCTGCCCATGGCCACCATGGAGGTGGTGAAGCTGGAAGAGAAGGCTGAGCCCGCACCCGCAAAGCTGTTCACCTTGCCACTCGTGGTGGCATCGCTGCCAAGCTCCTGGTCGATTCGAAGGAGGCCCTTGCCCTTCTGGATGTTGATGAAGTAGCTCGTGTCGAATTTGAACTCAGAGCCATCGTCCAGTGCAACGTTCGTTGTGTCACCGGTGATGTTCGGGCAGAGTGACTTCAGTGTTGTGAGGTAGGTGGTGGAAAGCGCAGGGTCTGGCAAACCGGTCCCTAAGAAATTGTACAGCCGGTCTACGAAGAACTGGCACTGGGCCACTCCAACCGTGTGAGCGCCTGCACCAAGACCATGCAGAATTTTCACATCCTGATCTTCAGGTTATCATCGAAGAGAAACTTATGGTACTAGGATACTCCATCAGCACTCTTACTTTGAGAGGAATTTGATGCCTGTAGGAATGAGAAGGTGATTTGCACATTCAGATCATCAGGTTATCCCCGGAGAAAAACTTATGATAAATATAAGCGTACTCCATCTGAAATCTCGCTTGAGAGGTATTCGATGCATGCAGGAATGTAAAGGTGTTTGGAGAATCAATACATTACCAAGCAGGTTCACCATATCATTTTTGGTGAGACCAACGTTGGTGAAGAAGACGGTGGCTTCGTCCACCGTGTTGTTAGGGCTTGGCAAATTCACGGTGCCGGGGGAAGTGCCGTCAAATCGACCTGTTTCCGCGCTGTACTGAGTTCCGCCAAGCTGCACATTCATCCATAAACCTCGACATCACTATCATCACTCAAAATTGGCTCCACATGACGGTAGGTTACCTGTGCACTCCTCAATAAGTGACCTCAACACTTCGTTTTCTTAAAGAGCTCAAGGCTGTTGATTGGGACAAATTGATTGTCGACTGACTAGACTTGATGTTGTAGATCGGGCAATTGCTTAAGGCCAGTTTGAGAAGGGCTTGCTTAAACCTCGAGACAATTATCCATAAACCTCGACAAAACCATCATGATCACTGAAAATTGAGTCCACATGACGGTAGGTGACCTGTGCACTCCTCACAATGTGACCAATGATTCTTCAAGCAACACTTAGACTTCCTCTTGAAGAGCTCAGATCTGTGGATTGGGACATTTGATTATGGACATCTCAAAACTAACAATTATTACTACACGCCTTGTCAGCGTATTGATGTGAATGAGTTGTCAGGAAATTGCTTCAGGTCAGTTTCAGAAGGTCATGACGCTTACGATTACTACGGAGTCTCGGGCAGCGAGAGCAACGATATCTGCGCACGAAACGATACCAGGGCAGCTTGCTTCCAGTGAAGCTTTGGCACTCGTGATTACACTGAACCCCCTGAGAGACAGATTCGGCCCCGCGCTCTGCTCTGAACCGGTTCCCGTCAGCAGTACCGATCCATCGCATCCCTGACCGCAAGAATCACACCAAAAATACATGAGAAAACAGAATCATTGAAGCCTTAATCGAAATTTTCAATTATAGCGCTGAGGTTTTGAGAGGTACTGATACCGGCTCCGAAAGGATTTTGTGAAGTGTTAACATGTTTCAAACCTGACAGGTTACCCAAATTCTGCGGAGAATCGCCAAAGGTGGACTTGGGGTGCACTACAGAGATTAGATCCCCCTAGAACCTTGATATAATATTCAGAATTCGAATATGCCACACTGGGCAAGAAGGAACCACAGGAGCATGAGAAGCAAGGTTCCGTTCAGAATTCATCTTTGGAAACATAAATTCATTAAAACGTCCCCGGAGGCCACAATTGATGTGGCTTTCATCTCATCTAAATTTAATTTGAGCGGTGTAACCCAAAGTTCTGAAGAGCAGAACCGAGCTTTTAACTTACGTTGACCAAGCAGTCGTGGAAATGCAAGCGAATGAGGCTGGCGGCGATGGTTTTGTCCGCAGCAAATGCCGTTGCCACCGTGCTTTTCACCGTTGCTTCAGCGGATGCACACTTAGTAGCATAAAACCCCACGCTAAGAGCCGCACTAGCCAGGTGACAATTCCAGCTCAAAATATGCAACAGAACCACTCCCACCATTAGTGCAGCTGGATGTGCCATCTCCTTCGTAGCCTCGACGGAGCTCCCAGATCACTAACTCCCTCTATAAAATTAAGTGAAGATCAATGCACTTCCAACGCTCACCCTTGCCCAAACCTTGCTGATCGATTAAAAAATGGCAAAGTCAGTCTTTATCCAATAATCACTCATGATCTGAATGCACCCGACACTCCTGCACTGATTGCAGAGACTTCTGCGACACTCTTGGACTTTTATACTCTGTATAGGCATCCCTCCCTCCTGCTGGCCACCCATGTAAATTTGAAGAGAGAAATAAAATTACCCTCTTCCCTCGAAACATTCCTTCAGTTAGTAGTACTACTGGCTAGTGATTACGCAATTGTGATCATTTTGTGGCAGATCCGAATGCCGGCCTGTTCAAGCCTCTGGATCGATCGACAAGTTAATTACTGGCATGAGTCAAAAGGAGAGCAGAGCCCGAGGTCCACCGGTGGACCCACCCAGGTCTGCCAGATTGCAACCAGCTCCCAATCACATGCAGAGTTACTACTTAACTTACAGTGAGGATCGATCAGCGGCGGCGGTGATTCCCTCAAGATGGTTGGAGCTTCGTCGAGCGCCAAGACTTCTTGGGTGGGAAGAAGGCAGGAAGGAGACGATCGAAAAGGGCACTCAAATACCACCCGACCGGCCAAAGTTGAAGATCTTGCTCGATTGTTTTGTCGGCTATGGTCATCGAGTATGCTAGCTGGGCGGGAAGTCCACTAACAATTGTATTTAGTGTCACCAATTCTATTTTCTCTTGCTCAATATTAGTGTAGTGTCACCAATACTAAATGTTAAACCTACATTATTTGTCGTTCCTTGAATTATTTGTTAGGTGGGTTTGTCAAAATCTACACTAAATATTGTCTTTAGTGTCACCAATTCTATTTTGTCTTGCTCAATACTAATTGTAAACCGCCCGTGTAGTGTCACCAACACTAAATGTAAACCTAACATTATTTGTCGTTCCTTGGAAAGAAAGAAAAAAAATGGGGATTGTAGATTTACAATGTTGCGAAGATTGTGACTTTCTAATTGATTTTTCATCCAAATTTCAATCATCCATGACAACCTTTCATTGCAGAAAATGTTAGGATGCGTACTATACCAAACTTTGTTTCGATACTTGGCATTTGGATGAACTAAAAGTAAGTTGGGATGACACTACTTGTGAACTTATTCATATGAACTTGTGTCATTAGAAAAAGTTACCACAACGACATAATATAACCTATGACACTAAATATAATACCGTAGCTCTCTAGCAACTTGGGCAGAAAATAATTAACTTTATAGGTGCCTAAATTTATGGGAAATTAATTCCAATGAGTGTCAAAACAAATAAATAAATAAAATAAATAAATCATTCAAAGAGTGCCTAAAATCACAAAATTGCCATAGATGAAATTAGGAAAACCATCTATGAATTATAGAAATGACTTGGATGAGTGTCATACTTAGTTTAAATTACTTCTTGGATTTGCCCAATTTTAAAATATTATTTCATGAGCTGCCTATCTTACTTTCGCACATTAATTAATTATCATGCAAAAAGGTGCCCACGTTGCTAGAGAGCTACGGTATTTGGTGTGGTTATCCTACATGTATGGCATTAGTGAATGGGAATAAGGGCCCGCCTCGAGGGCCTTATCAAATGTAAAGATATCCAATAAATTTGGATCGCATGATTCATGAGCAGATCAATGGTCCAAAGTCGATTATGCATTACACCATAGATTCTTCAAGGTTTAACGGTGGGTTATTATGTAGTATAAGGTGTCCGCTATTTACATTATAAAATGTGTGGGAGGGCTTTATTTACACAGAGAGGAAGGTCTTGAGAGGAGGGTTTCCAAGATTTGAGTCCTTTTTGACATATTCTCAAATTTTGGATCATTTAATTAACTCAATCTTATGGGTGGATCCGTTGATACGGTTTCAATATCCTAATTTTTATGGGAGATACAATGTCATCCTCTCAACAATTAATTGAATGTTAGGATATTCAAATTCAATGGGAAAAATTCAAATCTATGTTCATTGATGTTAGATATATATGTAATATATTGATACAAATCAAAATATAATCATGATAGTTGTTATAATTTTATCATAAACATCTTTGCATAATGTGTTTGGAGGATCCTATGATACAATTCAACATGTTGTAAGTCTAGATTTATATTTGGTCTAATTTGACTTAAATATCAGTTTCACGCAAATACATGTAGACAACCATACGAGCCACATGCCCCTTTTCCTCATAACGGTCAGTAAGCGTAGGCTACACGTTGACGCCTGCTAGGGCAAGCCAACCCATATATCATGCCATCAATCATCCTGGCAGGCAACCCAATGTTTGAATTAAGTACTATATAGCTAGGTAGAGTGTTGGTTGATTCAAAATTTCCCCTTAGCCACATCCGATTTAAAATAGAGACACGCTTGATGGCCCGCCCTAGGTATGTTATGATTGAACCCAATTTTTATTGAGAAAAACAAATGTATACGTACTAAAGGCGTGCTAGAAACATGGACTTGTGTATTTACACTAAGTTTTTTAATGTAATTTAATAAATGCCTTCACTACATACACATAATCAACATATTGAATTAAATTAGCATTTATTACATATAAAATGCAGTTTCACTTCCCAATGAGAAAAATCGTTGAACATTTTGTCATCCATAGCTTGTAACACGATGATTGCATCAAGCAGACAAGTACAAGAGCACAATAACTTAGCTACAATTCATAGAGCAAAACTCAAGGGAGCACATGAGCGCTCCATGAGCCTCAAGTTTGTAAATGTTTAGAAGCTAAATGCAAACCCCAACAAGAATTGGAAAGGTAATCATGGAGGACTATTAATATATGACACACAAACGAATGAAACCATGAATTGGAAGAAACTAATACATCTGTTGTCAAATTTTTCTCTAAACTCTAGGGCCCCCTTTTGTAAATCTACCTTTACTTCAACATTATTAATAGCCTTCTTAAATGCACACACTAGAGAAAAAGAATACCTCTCCCTTATGTATATTGTGTACGCTAATGTCTTAAATAATACCCTTTTTCACTCACATTAGTTCATACGTGGTATGAAGGGTCCACCCCCCAAGTGTATGATCCACTAGATGGGAGCTACTCAATACTTGAGCACCTCCATCAATTCTCATGCCAAAATGTGCATACCACAATAGGCTAGCCACCTTGCATTTGGAGTATGTCAATTGTCCCATATTCCAGCCAAATACATGCAAATAATTTGTTAAAACTCATATATTACCCAAATGTTCAACTAAAACAGTTAATGTGAGCACAACGCGAGGAAATCTCCACTTAGACCTGCGAGACAGGTCAAGGCCATTTCTACATGAACATCAAATAATATTCCACTTTTACCAAACTAAAAATCTATGATGTTCATGCAAATTTTGCATTGAAGTGACAAACATTGATCATAGTCAACGCCTCACATGAGACCCCAACATTACAAAAACATAACCACTTCCCATTTTGACATGTTTTTACACATTCTAATCATCTACAAATTGCACGGATCGTGAGTTTATATGTAAATATCCATATTGGCTTGATGTTTCTAGTTATTTGAATGAGTTAGGTGAGGTCAATGTAGGAAAGAACTCGCCCATCAACCATAAATGGGTCGCTGGGGAAGTTAGGTGTTAACGTATAGCTAGATCCATCCTTCATAAAGATTCCTTGTCAATCCTTTACAAATGCACTTCCAAGTCTAATGCGAGTTAGCCATCACTAGGTGTCTTGCTCTTTGAGATGGGGCCCATCATTCTCACCTTGAAGATAAAGAGGACTAATCACTATATTCGTTAATTTGAGACTTTCTCTTGTCTCAAATGAACATATGGACCACAACAACATGGTCTAATGTTTGGGTCGTCCTACCTAAACCATCTTGATATGAATTCTTAATGGAGTTCTTGATATGAACACCCGCTTCAAAGTATTTGCATCTTACAACATTCTCCAATATATGTGTGATTTTATCCATGTTCTTATATTTGTAACTATCTCAAAATACCGAAAAAATCCAAAATTAACGAATATAGTGATACTAGTGAAAACATGCCCTCTCCTTCCCCCCATAAGTTTGTGGTTAATTTATCCCAATTGTTTGCCTATATTTATTTGAGATATTTGTTGTTCATATTCAAGTTGAAGTCAAATTAACGTCACCAATAAATAAATGGAATAAAATCTATTATAATCTAGTTCACTATAATTTCAAATTTCATCTAATTAGGTAAGAGTTGTGGGGGCTTAGATAAAAAGAGCAAGATACACGACCATGGCTCATGAATGTCTCATAGCATTACTCATCCCTTCACAATGTAGTTGTATTTTCTTGTGCCCACGAAGCACATAGACCTCGTTGAAGATTCTCATGAAGTATTGCATACAAGTGTACCTTTCATCCATCCATGTCAAAAACCTAACCCCTAGATGCACATGGTTAATTCATCTTGAATGATGTGCTCCACTTAGAGTTTTTTTAAAGATTTTAATGATGTCAAATCATCTTAGAAAAGTAAGGTATTGGATCACTACTATTAGAAGGCATTTTTTTTGGGATGAACGAGAGGTGCATTCGTATGCAACAAATCCAACAAGGATAAGTTGAATGCCTTGTATGTGCCCAAATTTTACTCTACATTTGTGTTAGTGTAAATTACATCGTGGTCTCGAGCAAGAGAGAGGGAGAGAGAGAGAGAGAGTTGTCATTTTTCAAAGCTTGATCTTCCTCTTTTCAAAGGCCTTTTCCTTTCTATTCTTCATCAAAATGAAGCAAGGGTGGGTGGGTGGGATTTTCTTTAATCACAAGTCTATTGCCTCCCTAAACATAGCATCCAATATTGTAACTATGGATTTAGTGCTATGTTTTACATCATAGTAAGTTGATTGAACTTTCAACTAGGAATATGTATGCTTATCAAAGTAGTTAGATACTCCGCTACGCTTCTTTGTTGTCAAATCAAAGTTTAATAGCATGGGTTGTCATAAAGGCATAAAGTACCAAAATGTTATGATATATGTCATGGTAACAGATATCCATTACATATGGCAACTGAGTTCAAAATATAGTCTAGTATATGACTGCATTGTGCTCAATGATTATTGTTACAACCAAGTAATAAAGCAAAGATGTGATATGTAGACTTACATACCTCATTTGTAGGTATTCTCAAGGTCTCAACTACTTTTTGGAATTTGTGTATACATCAAAATACTAATTCAAAGTAACATAATAACTTTCACAAGTGTAATATTTCAAGAGTGAAAGAGCATCCAAACATGAGTAATGCACTATTGTTGGTGTTGAAAATGTGAAGAGCTAGCCTCACCTGCCCCAATGCCAACCCAAACATACATTTGTGTGTTAGAAAGGCGTGTGTCGGGTGTCTTCAACTAAGCTCAGTTGCAATCCATGTCACACATTTACCTCACCTATCAAGTTCATTGAATGTTTGCAAACACTTATACTCAATACAAAACAATGAGTATACAAACCTGCTCTTTTGCCATATTGTGTAACTTTCTTGAACAATAACAACCTTTTGTACACCAAACATCATGCGCTTCCACACTTATCATGTATCTACTTAGCCTTATTGAACAATCTAAGCCAAGTGTTCCTCCTCCAATCATGTAAAAGAGTCTTCACATGGAAGAATCTAGGGTTTAAGTATTGGTTTAGCAAGGTATAGTGGCCGCTTTAGGTCACTGAAGCCCTAAATCGTGGAACGTGGTAACTTCCTTGACCATGGTTAGATCATTCATGGTTAAGTATAGTGTAATGTTCTAACTTTGATGTAGAGCCTACTAACTATTCCAGGCTTTGTAGGAGGTTTTAATCAAATTGTTAAGAGTATCACATTTTGCTATTTATACAGTTTAAAGGCAATAACAAGAGAGAGAGAGAGAGAGAGAGAGAGAGAGAGAGAGAGAGAGAGAGAGAGAGAGAGAGAGAGAGAGAGAGTTGTTGCTGATTGATCTCAAATGACCTCTACTAAACCAATTTGGGGTCTCTAAAGCTAACTCCAATGTCAAATCAGCTTTTAAAAAAAGGAAAAGAAAAAACTTTGGTCTACGTATTTTAGGGTTTTTATGTTGGACGAATGAGTGGTACGCTTGTATACAATAATTCCCTCTCTCCCACATAAAGAATAAAAAATTTGGTAACTTAGACAAGAGTCCAAAAGTTTGACAACTACTTTGACGAGACAAAGGTGTGGTTGTTTGGACTTCCATTTGCATGAAAGGATAACCAATAAGGTTTGGGGGATGTTACTCGGTTACCTTTCCTAATCGGACACATGTATTTGATTGGTGTGTGGTTTGTGAGGATCAAAGAAGAAACACCATAAAGACAAATGTTTTAAAGAGACTGGATTACGTCTTCAAACAAACAAATAAATTACTCCACACTCAACAATGAAAACAATTGGGAGGGTCTACTGTATGTATTCAGTTAAGGAATCAACAAACATGCACTTCCGATAAGCATAACTAAATCACGAGAAGTATGATTTTCAATCGAACTTTTGCTGATGTTTCATCGCATATTTCCCAATGCAACACATTGGAAAATATAGTAGAAGTTGAAGAACATGGGAAAACAAACTGAATAACACCTACACACCTTCAAGCTCAAGTACCATGCAATGACACACAGCATAAAGTGCTCCTTGAAGGCCCCGATCGCCTTTGAAACTATTTTCCTTCAAAGGATTGCCACATGGCATCCTCCCATTGGTTGTAATGCGCTCGACCCTCTAAGTTCGGCATCAAATGAAAACGGTGAACCGGTAAGAATATATGTTTTCCTTCTACTACACGCTTGTACTACTTTGCCAGGTGAACCCTTTCTATTAAGTTCCTCAGAGGACAAAAGGGACGTTTTTTTTTCCCCTTTAGCCCGAGTTGGTACTAGACCAACTAGGGTCCGGCTATTCCACACATGAAAATCATTGACGACACAAAGTGGTCCCTTGTGTTGACAATTGTGTGTACTAGGGCCTACACTAATGTACGAGGTGGGCTTCGAAGCAAGATTGTTATTGCAAGGAAAGATCTTCGCCCACTTTCACCACCACAATTTCAAAGACACAAACATTCTTATGTACGGTGTACCTTCGCCCGTGAGATTAATCATCACTTTGGTTGTTATTCTTGAATTAATTTG
Source organism: Polytrichum formosum (assembly GCA_964035585.1). Taxonomy (NCBI): domain Eukaryota; kingdom Viridiplantae; phylum Streptophyta; class Polytrichopsida; order Polytrichales; family Polytrichaceae; genus Polytrichum; species Polytrichum formosum. Next base: position 59,513,916 of record OZ037937.1, read on the forward strand.
TTGTGTGGAATCTTCATCTTTCGACAATGTGTAGATTTAATCATATGTGTGCATATATATATATATGAATGTCTTCTCGTGCAACAATGGAGTAATCAATCTTCTTGAACTAGTGAGAATCAAGGGGTTGTATGATGCCGGACATTGTTCATCTACAGTAGTTGGGTTGGGTCTTACTAGGAAGAAATGAGGATTAGTGAGCACCCTCCTTAAGAATACTATGAGGAGTGTCCTCTCTGTGGGAAATTAGAGTTTGTTCAGTTTTGACAATGCATTAAAAAATCATGAAAATGATCGCCACTGAGATAAGCTTGAGAAGATGTAACTTAAGGTGGACAGGGCAAGAACCCTAACTTAAGTGTTGAGCATATATGCTATTATTAAGTTATAGTAATTGTTTTCTAAATGAATCCTATCTAGCAAATGACAAGGGATTCTCACACACAAAATTTTGTCTTATTTGAGTTTTTTATGCAAGAATTATAAAGCTTGAAAGTTTTGTTGGTAGTAGATGACGTAAGACCATCATGGACGTCTAGCATTAAGGTGGTGGTGGACATCCTCATTATCAATATGTGTCTATTGTGCAAGATTTTAGGGTGTTGGTTGTAGCACTCTCTATCTCGTGTGCTCCTCTCTCTATATGATACTAACTACTGAGCCATCAATTATGAGGTTATTGGTGAACCTCTACTACAATTCCTTAAGCAAATACTTTCAACACTCTTTACTTAATAAGGTACGTGGGTTTTGTGGGCACCTCCAACTTTGTGGATCGTATTGTGTAATGCCATCGGATCAAATCGGGGGTGCAAGCATAGTAAAGTGGACCAAAAAAGTGCTCCGGTATATGAAAGCCATGATTTTCTTGGTCAAACACCTATAAGTAGTAGCAAAATGTTGTTTAAAATAGATTATTTTTCATGATGACCTCTATTGTTAAGTTAGGTACTCAAATATAGAATATCAATATGAGATCTTCAAAACCTATCATCAAAAGTGACGCGTAAAAGCAACTGACTAAATATAGTTTTGAACATAAATTTCATGACCTTAAATATTTTGAACTTGGAATTTCTTTTCATATTCCTTGAATTCATTATAAACTTGAGGTCATCGTAATTTTTTTTCCAAAAATTCATCAATTTAATGTAATGTAATTGTATTTTAAACAAGTTTTTGACAATTATCTTTTCAATGACACCCACTTGCACCACCACTTGCACCGTCTTCTAAAATACATATACGTTGTTTGAAATTGTTTTTTGTGAACATAAATTTCTTGGCTTTGTAGATTCATATGTTTTCTAAATGTTTATGAATTTTTATTTCATAAAATTCAAAGTTAGTATATTGTTTTGGATCACTTTCACTTAAACCTGAGCAAGGATCAAGAGCTGTCCACTTTACCGTGCTTGCACCCTCGGGAATAACTCATCTTGTTATCAATTGTGAATCGTGCAATTTGTCATTTCAATTTCCACAATTGGAGTTGAGATGCAAAAGTTACAATCATTCCATAATCAATCTTCTCTTTTGTTTTACAGTTATCATACATTTTCAATTGTGTAAATCATTGAGCCTAGCACAATGTTTGCATTATGAGCAAACAATCTATTCGTATTGTGACACACTTTTTCTTCTTTCTTTTTTTGGTTCTTTTTGTCTTTTTGTCTTTTTCTAGTGTCCATTCTTAGCTCTCTTTTAGCAAATCCATGTGCATACTAGTAACCTAGACACAACAATCAAATAGTCATGATGAAATCTCATGAGGGGCTCACTCCCTTATACTTTAAACGGTCATGTGCGAAAATGAGATTTTTTAGAGGGACTATAAAGAATTGTGCATATTCATAAGAAATTTGCATTTTTATGAGTGTTCTTGAAACATCAAAATGAATTTATAATACCCTACATTTATTATAGGTTTATAATTTGTACTTTGAGCTTCAAATGGGATCCGATCCTTTAAATGCACCACATTTTCTAGTGGAATGCCAATTACCCTCTTGTGAAATGTGGATCAAAATCCAAGATTCGAGATGCTTCAAGCATACCTCAAACATTAAAATAATGAATGTCATAGTACAATGAGGAGATGTCCCATAGACTCAAGCTTGTGCAACAAGCAATGTACTAACCTAATCTCAAGCGACAAAATAATTAGCGGTAAGCGAGGAATGTTTATTGCAAGTCTCCTTTTGTTGACAAATTTATAGTACATGTGTCAACTTGAAGAGTCAAGGGTCAAGACCAAATATAGACTTGGACCTATGTCTCTAAATTAACCCAAGGAAGGGACACTTGTAGAATTATGGTAGTTACATGACTGGACAATCTAACACAAAAGTGACCAAAATGACAGGGGTTGGTGTCATTTTGATCACTTCATGTTAGATTGTGCGATCATGTAACTACCACATTTCTATTAGTTGGAGGGGGGGGGAGGTAAGGAAGTACTTGACTTTTTTTACCCCCACACACCAAACACGAATTGAAATGACATATTATTGGTTAGGATCAATCTATGTTATTGGTTCCATATTTACATGTTAAAAAACAAAGCCATACATGACAATGGGTGAGTAGACATACAAGGTATGAAACTCAAGTCTTTAAATCATTTATATGAGTTCATATACTTCTAAAATGGCTTATGATTGTACATAATTGTATATTATGTTCATTGTACATCATTGTGATTTGTGTTCATTGTGAATAAATGTAATTTGTGATTCGAATAATACACGTGATAAATGGGCTAAATCTAGAGATCATAATTTGTGACATTGTTACCTTGAATTTTTCGGATACAACATAGTATTCGTGAAAATGTCACATTCACATGTGACGTTTTTTTTTTCAAGGCCCACTCAATTTCTAGTCTTGTGGAATGCACTTGAACTTTGGAAAAAGTTGTAGCTGACAGAAACTTATGTAGTTGGCAAAAGCTGCCTCCAAAGACCAGTTCAAGCCGGCCTTCCTTGTATTCAAAAAAACGGCATATGTGACATTTTTTATGTGCCATGTGATGTTTTCACGAATATCATGTTATACATTCCTAAAATCCCTCCATATGACATCTCGAGACCCACATTGGTCCTATTTGACCTTTAAGAGTTAACTGCCTTGGCAAGTCTAGGACAATCGAACCTAAGGTAGATGAACCTTTAATATACCAAGGCTGCTACTATCACAAAGGTTAAAAGCAAACACAAGCATCTATCACGAGATCCAAAGTTCAAAATTTAGTCCCCTAAGTTGGTTCCTTGGTCATGAAAGGGTTAACTAACACTAAAATACCAACTTTATTGGCAAGCTTCTTTCCCTTTTAAATACCCAATTATGTATTACAGGTATTTTAATCATGTTTTGCCTTCATTGGATATTGACACACTTCCAACCCTAGGGAACAGGCATGGATTCTTTTTTTCCTTTTTTTCTTTTAAAAAAGGAAAAAGCAACATGCCAGCGCCAAAGCACATGAGGCAGTTAACCACCTGGCAAGTTTCTATCAAGCAGAGAGGAGATGTCACAGATGGGAATCGAATCGCCAACCTTTTCCTTAAGATTTGGGTATCTCTCCACCATCATCCAATAGTTTAGGATCGTCTCGGACCAAACAAGCATGGATTCCACATGAAGCTAACGGGGGCTAAAGGTATGCACGATTCCGGAGAAAGGGGTTTGGAGGTGATGTGTAGGCGTTCACGTTTCTTAAGTACCTCTCTAACGCCTTGTGTTGAAAGCGCAAGTTAAGTTAGGGTACACACAATATAAACACACATGATCTACAATTGTAGCCTCATCGAGAGCTAGATTAAACTCTCCCTCGACCTTAACCATCTAAGTGATCCAAATTGGGCCTCTCCAAGCACATGAACATGTATTTCAACTTCATTTTTTTCATTTTTAGTTAATCATGTCAAAAGTGACCCTATCTAAAATCAACTTATTTTTCAAGTGCATTATTTGTACCAGTTGAACATCTTGATGTTTAAGTTGAAGAGTTAAGTTCAATTATGCAGGTTGGGTGTTTATGGATGCAAATACGTACGTGGTATTTGATCGTCAATGTTAATAATGAGTATATTTTTATTTTCTTGTAGACATAAAACAATGTACATAATAAGAAATTCAAACCCATAAATATATAAAATATGATTTTTGAACTCGGTGAAGCATGTATAAATTGTGTGTATGGCTTTATGTTTAGACCCCATGTCCTATAAGGGTTGATGGGATCACACATCTCATGAACACATCATGAAAGTCACAATTGCAGTAATTGTTCATGATTAGGAATGTTGTGACTTGCACAAATATACCGAATTAATATTGCAACTTATTTGCCTATTTGGATTGGCATAGATTGATTAATTTTGGAAGAATTTTCCACATGTTGTGATCACTTTGATTGAGACCTGACAAATTTGTGCATGTGGAAATCATGTAAATCACCATTCAAAGTGTTGAACCGGGTAGCCTTCTATGGTAATGGTACATGTGTGATTCAAACCAATCACGAGAAAATGTTCATTGAACATAGAGCAAAGTTACACTTGTGACTAGCCACAAGTGGCCTATAAGTCTTGCTCACCATGGGCTTCAAGACATTGCGTAGAGGTGTTTAAAATCACCAAGATAATTTTTTTTAATTGAAATGTCAAATTTTTTTCCATATGAATTCAATCAATATATCAATTATATTCTTTCAATAAAAGCATACATATTTATAAAAGAGAATACGATAAGGTTCGGGTTTGTATAAATGAGCTAGATTCAAATGCAAACCATGTATGACCGTATATTGACATTCATTTTGAAGCAGCTCGTGTTAGATACTACTTTGGTCCTATAGACTAAGTACAATTTGACTTGAATATTTGTCGGGAGCTTGTACAAACCATCGTGTGGGCCATAACTTAGAGCCTACTCTCTCTCTCTCTCTCTCTCTCTTTCTCTCTCCAAATTTCCCAAGCTCAAGTCACTGAGCACAAATCATCCTCAAATGGCCTAAAAAGGAGAGCACTTAAAGGAGCTCCCCCCAAATATATATATATATATATATATATATATATCACCATACATGTATCAACAATTTGGACGTAATAATGAAAATATGCAAGGTGGTCGTTTTGGAGAACCCAATGGAAATGTTTTTTGTCGCTCTATAATAAAGATTGGGTGATGAGATGAGATTTGTCTAGGATAGAACCTGGTTTACTATATGAAAGCTTTTGAGGTCATTTAAAATTTCCAATTCAAGTAATGTGATTTTTGACTCGGCATTGCTTTGCGTAAAGGTCACATTCACCCACAAAAGTGGAGAACCTTGTTGGTCATTTAAATTTGTTAAACCAAATATTGGATCTTTAAGGCATATTAACATGGAAAATATTGCATGATTTCAACTTATTTGGCCTCAATCACTAAACGTTATTGCATCCAAAAGTGATACATGTCTGGATCCAAAAGCTTTTAGGGAGAGCACATGTGCATCAATGTGGTGCTCAACTTTTGTGACTACAACCTTTACAATTGGGTGCATTTTAAAATGCACTATACATACATTGCACATGAGAGTGAAAGATGGTGTTTATAAACACCATTTTCCCCCACAAAACAAGTTTGTGAGTACATGTACATGTTTTTATGTTGCAATGCCAATGTATGTGCCAATCTTGGAATATAACTCGATGCAAATGGTATACGTTCACAAGATTTTGTTAATGATTGCAACTGGGCTTACAAACTTGATGCAAATTTGTGTAGATGCATAATAATAATAATAATAATAATAATTTGGTCGTGTGGTCATTTAGGGGCTAAAATTTTGAGACACATTTGCAATTCCACTCATGAGTGTAGATGATTGTATAATTAGATCATGACACCTATTTACATATTACACAAGTCATATATAAGAACCATGACACCTAATCTCATAGCCGACAACAAGGAGGTCAAACTAAAATATCAATCTCACCATTATACCACAAATTTCATAATCCAAAGAGGTTTTTTACACAAGCAAACATAATTAGAATACAAGTGGCATGGTGTGATACTATAGCTTGCCATGATCCATACGTCAATAATTTGAAGGTGTGATCATGACAAGTAATCTATGGTATTGTATGTGGTGTTTTTTTTTCAGTGTAGGCCTTGAATGCATGTTTTGGTAGCTTACACAAATTCGTTCTGAATCATGTTTGAAGTAACTCTTGCTAAAATAAAACCAATCTATCCATTGCACTACTCCAACCAGAATACTCAATAGGGATGATTTGCATCTAAAGGAGATATGTGTTTAGTGGTCTAAGTTTGTATGTGTGTGCAAAGTATGCTTCAATGTCCCGTATCACCACATTTCCCTTCCTATGGTAAGTTTCAAGGTCGTAGACCAAATATATTAGGTAATTGTTGAATTGCCCACATAGTTTGTTAGAATGACAATAGAGAAGCGCCGTGTAGTCACATGATTTGTCAAAATTTGGATTTTCATTGTACACATGAAGAGGAGCAAGGTATTAGCTTTGTGTTATATTAGATCATAAACTTGGCCAACTGGGATGACAACTCAAAGCAGTCGACACTTTACATATTGACCATGGTCATTTTAATCAATGTAACACAATATTCGTGAAAACGTCACATTCACATGCGATGTTTTTTTTCATGGCTGACTCAATTTATAGTCTTGTGAGGTGCACTTCGACTTTGAAATTTTTAAAAATTTGAAGCCAATTTTGTATGGGCACCTATGGTACAAGTTCATAGTGTAAAGTAGAAGTCTTTTTATATCTTGAATGTTATGTTTTGATTGCTATCAAGAGTGTTTGAAGTAACAATGATGAACATAACATTCATGATATCAAAAGACTTATTCCCTCGTCATCACTTGCACATGCTACTAGCATCTTGTAAATACATCCAGATGTAGTTGACAAAAGCTACCTCCAAAGATCAATTCAAGCCGGCGTTTCTTGTATTCAAGAGAACAACATTTGTGACATTTTAGCATGCCATGTGATGTTTTCACGAACACCATGTTGTGTGTGATTGATTTATTCTATTTTATCATGTGTGAGGACCCACATGAATATAAGTTCATTGAAATAGCATTTGGTTGAGGGCCCAGTCACATATGACTTCACACTACACTTGAGGATCCGTGACCATACTGCATGATTTTGGAGGTGTCTTGGGACAGCCTTTGGACTCTCTTTTTTGGGCTCTCACAATTTCATGGCCACGGCTCTTGGCTCGTGTGTGAAGTGGCCCTAAACCCTCAAAAAACGGCAAGCTAAAATGGAGTTGACTTTTGATATCATGGAATCGAGCACGATTTGGATGATGAAACAATTTAAGCCAATTTTGGGAGTCCGACAACTCCAAGGTTGGTGCAGCCCACCCATTGGCCAGCACGAAGACTCGTCTTGTTGCCCTCGTAATTCCCATGCCGGCACTTTGTAATTTGCTTTGTCATTTGGCCTACACTCCTATTTGGTGAGGTTTTCAAGAAAAAATTCAATCCAAGAGTTTGGTGTCTTCTACTAGCCTCTAGGGCGACGAATTTGAGCCCAACGACTCTTTCAACGGAGAGGTGGAATTATCGCACACGAGCGTTCCTCTCATTGTCGAGGTTACCTTCAACCTTCCAGCCTTAGACGGTGTAACCCGCTGCTGAACCGGTTTACATGGAAGTTACTCCCACCAAAATTAGATCCATCTTAGATTTCCATCCTTGTGAAGGTGTTTGTATTCTCTTTGTTATCTTAATTTTGTAACATGCTATTTTGAATTCTCAAGGAGTAGTTGTCCTAAGTTTGCAAGTTTATGTTCCCCTAAAACCTAATGTCAAGGTTAAGTGTTTTAGAGGAATTTCTTGTTCCTACATACAATATCTTTCATGGTTTGAACGAGCATGGAATATTCTTATTCCATTTCAATTCCAAGAATATTGTACTATGAACTCTTAAGATTCAAACATACTCCCTCGCTAATGTAATTCAATGCACCACATGTTTGTATTTCTTTCCTTTTGATTTATGAACTTGTTCTTAGTCCACAAAGTTCCTAAATCCTTACTTAAGCGTGATTCTAATTTCTCAATATATGTTGAGTAGAATCTTTCCAAGATATCATTTTTTTAATCTCAATACCTTGACTCGCCATTCCTAAGTTTCCTTAGATTGGTACGAAATCTTAGTGTAGGTATAATTGTGACGAGATATGGAAATTGCCTACTTGGCGGCTTTGCTTGAGTAGAAATCATTAGTTCCAATCCTTAACCCAAATGCCATGGATAACACATCTTAAGTCCAAAATGGCTCACGTAGGTGAATGATGGTCTCAAATCCTTTTTAAGCTCAAGTGTTACTTATGCACAAGTCTTTATGATTGTTCATCCAGAGAATTAGCCTCTCTCGGGCTCCTTACAATGATGTTTTCATAATGAGCTTCCTCTTAAGTAAATCACCTAATTTCCTCTAAGTCCTTTGAAGATTTCAACCTTAATTTAGCTCCACTTGATTGGCCTTATAAATGTTCGGCCGTTCCTCAAGCCTCTTTAGAGCCCAAATGAATATCCGGTATTTTTATATCTTTTCTCTAATTTTTGGTCCAATTTGTAATTCCTAAGAGTTTAACTCAATTCCCCTTTCCGGATACATTTGGCCTTTCTTTGATCCTCCAAATTCTTCAATCCCTAGCATTCTAAATTTGATGGCTCATTAGTTTGTTCAAGTGGTTTCCCACTTAGTTTCCAAGTTTGTTCGAGTGGTTTCCCACTATCTATCTTTCTCAGTTTGTTCGAGTGGTTTCCCACTTTGGTTTGACACTCCACGTTGGATCGCTTCATCGCAAATGAAGTGTAATAGGGCCCTCAAGTTGGCCCCTTTATATAGTGTTTTAAATCTACCATTTGGCTAATTTCCTCAAATATCAGTCTCGGCTATAAATATCTTGTATATAAAAATAGCCTGAATTCACACGTCCAAATCTAAATGTTACTAATCTACCACCGATGATATGTTCTAACTAGGTACATATCTTCGGTTGGAAGTTCATCCATCTACCTCCATTCATTACCCTAATTTTAGCACGTGTCCTAATCAAAATGCCTCCTCGACTCTCGGTCGTTCCCGGCCGTTCTCCACTTGTTCTCGGCCCGTTCCCTCAGTCGTTGTCCCCGAGTTCTCTCGTACGTTCCCAGTTCTCTTGCTCGCTCCCGGTTCTCTCGTACGTTCCCGGTTCTCTTGCTCGCTCCCGGTTCTCTTGCTTGCTCCTGGTTCCCTCGCACGTTCTCAAGCCTTGTTTGTTCCCGTCCGTTACCATCGTCGTGCTCGGCCGTTCCCGGCCTCGCTGTGATGCGTGGCAGCCTACGGCTGCCGGCCCTAAGTCACTTCGCCGGCCTTTGGTCACTTCAGGGTCCTTTTGGCTGGGCCCTTAGTCACTTCAATCCCTGTCTTCTCTCCCGCTCTCCGTCTTCGGTGCGGGACCTTCTCTCCCGCTCTCCATCTTCGGTGCGGGACCTTCTCTCCCGCTCTCCATCTTCTGCGTGGGACCTCAGCTCCTCACGCTCCTGATTCCTTCCCTGCTCCGCTGCGGGTGCGGTGCGGTCCTTGATCTCCTGTGGCTCTACACTCATTCATCCAACATAAAGCCTCAAATTAGTATGCAGTCCGAAGTTATTTTATTAAAATTAATTTGACATTGAAATTAGTTTCAAAAACCCCAACTTAGTCTAGTCCAAGTCATCAGATATGAATCGGCCACAAACCTATAGGGGATCATATTTTTATGTTGGGAGGATGAAAGGTATGTTCATATACATGATAATTCCCTCTTTCCCCTTGCAACGATTCTTTTCAACTACTTAAGTTGATTATCGTAGAGGCCTTAAGGTAGACTTGTGTTGTTTGAATATTTTTCTCTATCCACCCACTTCTCGTAGGATACGAAACATGCAATCAATGTGAGACGATTAGCAAAATCCAGATCATGCTTGTAGCCATTTGCCTCATAAATTTTGGAGCTCATATGAATATCTTATTCATTATCAAAGTGAAGATTCTTGTGTGCATTGAATAGTTATATAGGTCTTCCCAATCACGTTGACTATTTGGACCTAGAACAATTAGCATATATTGAGCATGTAGTTCAATCTCTTTCAATCACATGTTTTTTTTAATATCCATCTATTTGCTATGTTGGAATAGGGTGCAAGCACGGTAAAGTGGACAACTCTTGATCCTTGCTCAGGTTTAAGTGAAAGTGATCCAAAACAATATACTAACTTTGAATTTTATGAAATAAAAATTCATAAACATTTAGAAAACATATGAGTCTACAAAGCCAAGCAATTTATGTTCACAAAAAACAATTTCAAACAACGTATATGTATTTTAGAAGACGGTGCAAGTGGTGGTGCAAGTGGGTGTCATTGAAAAGATAATTGTCAAAAACTTGTTTAAAATACAATTACATTACATTAAATTGATGAATTTTTGAAAAAAAAATTACGATGACCTCAAGTTTATAATGAATTCAAGGAATATGAAAAGCAATTCCAAGTTCAAAATATGTAAGGTCATGAAATTTACGTTCAAAACTATATTTAGTCAGTTGCTTTTACACGTCACTTTTGATGATAGGTTTTGAAGATCTCATATTGATATTCTATATTTGAGTACCTAACTTAACAACATAGGTCATCATGAAAAATAATCTATTTTAAACAACATTTTGCTACTACTTATAGGCGTTTGACCAAGAAAATCATGGCTTTCGTATACCGGAGCACTTTTTTGGTCCACTTTACTATGCTTGCACCCAATAAGGTACGTCTATCTTACCCAATTCAACACGTTGAGTGCTGGAATGTAATTTCAACATGTGGGATTCTGGTAGTCTCAGGGCCACTTCACACACGAGCCAAGAGCCGTGACCATGAAATAGTGAGAGACCAAAAGAAAGTGTCCAAAGGTTGTCGCAAGACACCTCCAAAATCATGTAGTGTGGTCACGGGCCCTCAAGTGTAGTGTGAAGTCATATGTGACCGGGACCTCATCCAAATACTATTTCAATGAATTTCTAGTCATGCAAGTCCTCACACATGATAAAATAGAATAAATCAACGATTGTGAATGTTCAGAATGCCATGGTCTCCCGGTTTTGTGTTAGGCCTACCTCCAAGAGGTGGTTTTTGAGAATAGTCCAAGTGACCATGAAACATGATCCATTCGATGCCATGTACGAATCCATGTAGACTTTACATCCATCTTGCATTCACATACTCCGTTGGTCCCTCAAGCATAGTGTGAAGCGAACTTGGACCGGCTCCGCCTTATCCGCCAATGAGAGTGCTTGAAGTGTAATGGTCATGGGCTCTCAGTCTCGTGTGTGAAGTGGCCCTCAGACCTATGTCTTAATGACATGTGGCAATTTTAATTCAAAAACAATTTAGTAAATGAATTTAATAAATAACCTGATACTAGGCGAATCACTCAGACATCATGCCACCTTATAACATTATCTAAGCGGTCCCACATGTTATTTTTCCAAGTTTTTCAAGAATGATGTTGGGATTGTTTTGCATTAATAAAGGTGAGATGTTTTCTTTTGGTTGTAGCTAATTGAATCAACTTAAATCTGATTGCTTCTTCAATATGGTCATAAGTGATTCTAGATTCAAAAAATATACATGTTTGTTTTTGTTCATCTCACTAAATTCTTCCAACCCCTATATGCACATACCCAATTTTATGATTATTATCATTATCCACTTGTAAACCGTTGCTCAACATATCGTACTCCCTTATTTTCAACAAAATAGATGTAACTGAATTCGATTTCTTGTGTACTTCAATGTGTGTTTTTTAGAATCTAATCATACACATTAAGTCAGAAAAGAAAAGAAAAACCAATGTCGGGCAATCCAACATGAATTTGAGCCCATTGGCCCTACCCTGCTCAAGAATCTCCTTGGTGCAAGGTGGGGTTTACTGCCTACCTTACACATTAAGTCATCTTCATTAGAATTAGAAGTTTTGGAAAATAACCATAACCACAAGTTGCCACCCCGGAGGTCAAACCTTCATAAACTTAAATACTAAGATACGATAACATAATACAATTACAAACAACGCAATTACAAAGAGCTCATGAAACTCAACAATTCATGACAAAGGAGTAAACTTTTGCACTTCAACTTTAATCAAATTTAAAATACCATTAAGTCAAGGCTTCCATGAGCAGAGTTTGGGGGGCTGATCACAACTGGCCACTTCTGGCACCATCCATCGGCATCTCCAGCTGTAAGGGTGTGTAAAGTGGTGGGCCAACATCTATTTATCAACACGATCCCCAACAATTTCACGGCTGGAACCGGATGGAAACGTTGGTGTGATCGAAGCATGAGCAACTTCATCGTTGCATGATTGTGTTTGCTATTGTTTTGCAATTATGAGCATATTAAAGAAGAGCGTAGATTACTTCAGCACTATTGCAATAGACTCCATGACCTAGAACAACGAAAATGCTGCAGAATAGTCGGTGAACTTTACAAGTTGTTGATTTGCCACAACAATTATTATTCCACGATTAAAAACTTTGGCCAAGAAACCAAATTGCAGAGAATGAATTATGAAAGAAGAGTGTAACCACCCTGTAATCTGGTAACATTACTTAGTTGTTCATGGACCCATCGGTAGATTCGAGAACAAAGACTCCGGATGCCGGAATCCCACTACTGTAGTGTTCATGGGCCCTGAGCACACCTTCTGTAATTACTTATGAACACACAGTGTTAAGTATGAATTGCTTGGTAATTAACACCTTCAATAGTTCTCCAAGTTTGTGATGACTCACATTTTCATGAGGTTGCGATTCACACGGCAACATTGTCACATAGTAGCCAGGTAGTGCAACTCTGTTCTTAAACAACCTCAATCTTGATTTTGTTATCATATTTCGGGTACATGTAACATAGCTTCTTCTGGTGAAGAACATGACTAGTGCAAAATTTCATTGCGGGTGGAATCGACAAGTGCATGGACATGGGAATATTGTGTTGGAATATCCCCTACATAAGTCCACGAGAGATAGGTTTCCATCACTATTTGAGAATGTAGTCTTACGGAGCCTCAAGTCTTTCTTTCAATTGAAAGACCAAGTTGACATGCGCCTCTATCTCACGGAGGCTACTGCACTCCACCACTCCAATGAATTAGCTAGTTTGAAACCATCACGATGTACTTTCAGTCCCATTTCGAGTCATTTCATTAGTTTATTGAACAATTCTCTGTGTTTTATGAACATTTAGAATAAAAAGGGATGGCTCATATGGTGTTTCCATTACATGGATATTTCAGATAGCGGACAACTCAAGCTATTTCATTGCCATAAAATTTCTCAATAGAGATTACTGTTTTCCTAGTTGAAGGCTCATGAGGCAAATTAAACATCTCTATAGTCAGATGACGAAGAGCAGGTCCGCCCTTCTTGAATGCCTTGATCACATCACTGCCTGTTGAATGTTGCAAATAGTCTGCATTTTATTCCTGCTCCTGCCTGTCCGCTCAAACATTATGGGCCAGGGCTCGGGGAGAACTTGCGGTTAGTTACAGATGAACCGGTTGAATTTGAGAAATAGCCGATTGAAGTTCGAGACTTCAGGAGAATTACTGATCATTTTAGAGGATGCCCATTATTTACATATATAACCCTACACAAACCAAAACGTTTTGTGAAATTCCTATTTCTCAAAAGAAATTGGGAGCCATTCCTGTACCACTTGATGGTCTGCACCTTTCAACATTGCGGCAGCCCTCGGAGTGAATAAGCTCTACAAACAAGCCATTTTGATTGTCAACATCATGGTGCCTCTCTTGGCTCTCGCATCAAAGGGTTAAGTTTGGAACTCTTAAAAAATAAACGTCCAATTCTTAGGCTCTTCCAACCGTGAACCCTTCTTTTGGTCTCAGCTTTACAACTGTTGGGATCTCATGCATCTGGAAGTTGGGACCTTCAATAAAGGTCACACCCAATATTAGTGAACATTTCAAATGCCTCAACGTATCACATGTTGCAGACAATGAAGGACGCTCTGAAGGGGTTGACTTCCAACACTTGTGATCCAAGCCTCAAGGGACGTTTGTCGAGGAATATCCGGTCGCACACCATGAGCTGGATTTGTCTTCATCATCTTGCGTAGTACACACTTTGAGATATGTCATGCTCTGCAAAATTTCGTGTCAAATTCTCAATACAGAACAGTCCGGAGCTGTATACATCCACTTTGAATGGATAAGATTTTGCCCTACCAAATAATTCAGGGGCCATCCATCGAGTGCTGCCACTGTTTAATGGCTGACACTAGGGAGTACAATTCATTTCATTGATTTTGGATAACCCAAGTTCAACTACTGTTGCACAAATCCGAGTAGGATTGAATGCGGAGCTACTTGACGCTCCCAACTGCTCACATTTGACTAGAATGTTGGTAGCCTTTAAATCTCGGTGAACAATCCTTTCGCGAAGGATCCGCATCCCTCCTGCTGCAATCCGGAGCAATATGTCGACAGCTTCTGGAAGGTCAAACGGAAAATCAAGGATCCGATCTTCATGATTATGCATTTTCCCGTGTATACAATCATGAAGGTCTCCATACATCAGCTCCATGATTAGTGAGAAGCTAATGTTGCTCTCAGCATAACCCAACACAGTTATGATATTTTGGGTGGGATAACCCTGACAGAATATACGCTTCCTTCTTGAGGCTCATTGGATTATCTGTAAGGAAGTAACATTTTTCAGCAAATACTTCAGCGAGCCATTCAACTTAGCAAATACTTCAGCGAACCCTTCCCTGCACTCTTCTCTCGTCGCAAGTCTTTGTAATTCACTTTCCATGGCTGCACACCGGCCGATCCCTTCAGTACGTTAGGAATTCCTCGAACAGCAATCCTTTGTAACAAATAAAAATTTTCCAGATATTTTGCAGCAAGTTCGGATCCTCTTCTTCCGACCCTTGATTCCGTTGAGCCACGAAGACCATCCTTCACAGTTTCACACAATAAAACGCCCTGATCGAAGGTGTGAGATGCTCTCTATGGTGCTTGAAACTCCTAATTCCCTGGAATCAACTTCCTTTCAATGCCCACACTTTCAATGCGTCCGTTTCGACACTATGGCGCAGATGGTGCCCTGGACATTTCCAAATCAAAATGTAGGCTTGAAACATGTTTCAGTCATAGTTAGAAGCACGTCAACAGCAGATTGCAACCACGGGTCCTTACAGCAAACAGTGATGAGTCTCTCAATGTCCTTCGCATTAACAAGGCCCGGGGCGGCAACTCAAACAAATAATTACAGGGGGTTCGTCCAAAAATTTCACAAAGGCATAGATTGTGTACACATAATCGTACATATAATTTAGATTATGTTTCAAATAATCTACAGGTTGAAGAGTTAAGAAGAGAAGCGGGAGAGAAGCCACCGAGAGTAGTCCGGAAGAGAGTTAGGGTTAGGGCTTACAAGCCAAAATAATCTATATTATCTTCAATTTTTTGTAGATTAAATAAATTATAATTAGGTATGATGGAGACCGGATTATGGACTAGCTCCCTTGCCCAAGAGAAGGTCCACATTATTTTCAAATTATTCATGTATTATAATACATAGACATGTTCAAATAAAAAATTATTGCGTATTATGGACAGTCTCAATGTGCACTACATCACTCCATTCTAAATTCTGTAAAATTGTTCTTTGATATGAATGTACAAGGATAATATGGATGGATAATTTGTTACAAATTATTTGTTTGAGTTGCCGCCCCAGGTAACAAGGTGTAAATTCTTGAGAAATTCATTTGATTGTGTAAAATCGCATCCATGGGTGGCATAATTCTTGTATCGGACGTGCTCAATTGCACTATTCAAGACTGCTACCGTAGTACCATAGCAGGTTCGTCCTAACATAATTCTAAAAATAAAAAACGTAAAAATTAGAAAATTCTGAAGACAAAAAAACGAAAATAGAATAAATTAGTTTTTGAAATATTTTGCTATTTCTAAGCTATTTAGGGTCGTTTTTACTTATTTTTTGCTTAAAAACGAAAATTGAGAAATTCAGTTTTTGAGAGGCGAACCTTATTTTTTCAAAAAAATTAAATATTCGTTCGCCAGGTGGCGAACCTGCTATGGTGTTACGGTATAAGTCTGTTAGAGAGATGGCGACATTGCAATTGGTTGAATGGCAATCGACTAGCTGAGACTACCGGTGTCAACTTGCATGCATTCTTTGCTGATTACATTTTAAGAAGTCCAACGCCATGTTTACACCAAAGGCGGTTTATCGAGGTTAGGGGACTTATTGTGGAAAATATGGAGGATGGAGCTTGAGTGAGCGACGGAGTGGGAAAGAGGAGCGGCGAAGCCCTTGAGGCTCCGGAAGGCTGATGGAGGCTAGGGAAGTGGAAAGAGTCGTAGCGGCAGCAATGTTGTTCCTCGAAACTTCCCTAGCCACCCACCTCCTCGGCAGTCGAAAGGGCAGCCTACTCCAAACCCACCACCGTGAGAACTCACGTCAACAGCATAAAAGAAACTTGCAGAAGTCTTTCTCACATCTCCACTTATGCCATCTACTACGCATGCCTCTAACGAACCTGATCTGCATCGAAGTTGAGCACCTTGCTGCTACCGAAGACGACGCCCTTACGCTATTGCCGAATCTGATCTGCACCAAAGTTACTACCTTGTTGCTGCCGAAGAGGACGACCTTGAACATCTGTTGCCTGCACTTGACTGCGCCTGATACCGAAGTTCCCGAGCTGCACTAAGCCGAGCACCTGTTGCTGCTAAGGACGCCCTTGAACACCTTGTTGCTGTTGAAGAAGGACGCCCAACACACCTAGATCTGAAGACGACCCAAATATTGAAGCTGCCACCGAAGGATACTTCAACTGTCGACTCTGATAAAGCTGCCGAAACAGACTGTCACAAGCTTTCTAGTGTAATCAGGTTGAGATCCTGTGTGTAATACTCACTCCCCTTAGCCATCGACGCTTTGAAACTTAGAAATTTAAGCCCAACTTCTGAAGAGATTGTTAGTGAAGTGAGAATATATCTGTCGCCGCCTAGTCATCGCGGTATATCAAGTGAACAGAGTTGAGATTGAAGTTTGTAAGTCCATGTTCTGAGATCTGTGAGGGACCTGCATCTCGTTGTTTTGAGTGAGCAACGGTGAGATTGTAGTACTGTAAACCCAAGTTTTGAGAAGATCTGTGAGAGATTTGCATCGCAGTGTTTTAAGTGACCAAAGTTGAGATTATTGAGTTGGAAGCCCAGGTTCTAAGGAGATCTACTAGACACCTGCATCTCGGTGTATTGAGTGAGCAAAGGAGAGATTGTAAGTTGTAAACCCAAGTTCTGAGGAGATTTGTGAGAGATTTGCATCGCAGTATTTTGAGTGAACAAAGTTGAGATTGTTGTGTTGTAAGACCAGGTTCTGAGGAGATCTATGCGATATCTGCATCGCGGTGTTTGAGTGAACAAGTTGAGATTGTTATGTTGTAAGACCATGTTCTGAAGAGATCTATTAGAAACCTGCATATCGGTGTTTTGAGGGAGCAAAGGTGAGATTGTAGTACTGTAGACTCAAGTTCTGTAGAGATCTGTGAGAGATCTGCATCGCAGTGTTTTGAGTGAGAAAAAATTAAATAGAGTGTTGTAAGCCCATATCTTAGGAGAGGTGTGAGATTGCATCACGATTTGGAAGTTCAAAGCACGGAGCAGTTACGCCGCTTACTACCCGGATTAAGAGAATCTATTAAGCCGCACTATATTCTGAGATAATACACTAGGGGCCTTAGTAGAGAGAATCCAGCTTTTGGGGACATTAGTGAGGGATCTATGACTTAGTCACGGAGCCGCTTACGACTCTCTGTTAGGACCAGGAGAAAGCGACATCGAAGGAAGGAGCTGCAACAAGTTCGGTGAAATATTAGGAGCTGATATCCCAGGAACGATTTCTTGTTTTGATCTGTTAGATTGAAACATAAGCCGGCTTTGAGAAATATCTGTATTGGGTGTGAAGAAAGTGTTGATTTAAAGAAAAAGCAAATGATTTGAAGCAGTAGTCGGTCGATTTGAAGCAACAGTTGGTCGATTCGAAGCAGCAGTTGGCAAATACACATACAAGCTGTTTTGAGCTTGTTTGGTGTGAGAAAGTTCTTGAAAGTACACGTGGGAGTTGATTTGGTGGGAGAGGCTTCTTGACCAAAGGGATTGCTGGGAAGCTGCAAACATCCACGACGCTGCTGCAGCCGTGATCGAATTTGGAGCTGTTGGAGTTGTACCGAATTTGGAGACTGTTGGAGCATTTTTTTACCACGAAGAAACTGCCCATCACAAGCTAGGTAAGCATTGAACACATTTACATGTCTCATTCATTTAAATTTGCACATAGGCACACACACAACATTAGTCACATCGAATTGCTAGAATTTGTTAGGATAGACAGAAGAATGAGCGTTGCATATGCAACTCTTGTCCTCATTCTTTGGCTAGTGATAGCCACACAATATTGGAACAACTCTCCAAGTGTCACCTCTCACAACCCTTATGAATGCTTTGCACAATCTTGTTTGGAATATACACATAAAAATCTAGCAACAAACCCAAGTGTATGGTATGAAATGCATGATGTTCACCTTTGTCTTAACAACAAAAGTAAACATTATTTCAAACTTAATAACACCATCCATAGCAACATTTATAACTTATGCTCGTACGTCTCTAGTATGCATGAAAACGTCCTTGAAAGCCAAATACAATGCTACCATAAACAAGAAAATGAAATCTCAACTTTATTGTATGATTTGCTTGTTTTTCGAAATAATCACCATTATATATACAAAATGACAAGTAGCAACGCTAATAATGTCTACCTTTGTTGTAACAGCAAAAGTAAACATTATCTAAACCGTAAAAATAATAGTTATAGCAAAACACTTAATTTATGTTCTTGCTTTACTAGTAAACTACACAACACACATAAAAACCATTCCTTCTCTACCAACTATCACTTAGGCCCATCAATTAAGTGGTGGGAAGATAGTTGTTATGAGCCTCAAAGGGATAATGTTATACTATATACTACACAAAATCCTACAAATACTTCTAAGCTCTATTCTAAAAACATTATGTATGCTCTCTACAGGTTGAAACAAATGGCTGAAACTAGTTCCACAAAGAACATGGATGTATGTATAGTTGCAGAAAATGAAATAACAAACACTTCACAAAAAAGAACCACCTCTGCCATAGTAACTATCACCCAAAAGAAGGCGAAGAGTAAGAAGAGTCTTGGGGCGAAGGGTTTGTCTTTGTGGCTAGGCTTCCAAGCCTTAAACCACATCAACAAACAAAAAGACTTGCCATTAGAGTGTGTAGAAACAACGAGAGAATTAATTAAAAAAGGAATTGATTTTGATGAAGCGCAAGAAATGCAAAGCGCTAAGCCTTCATTTCCATATGTTCCTCAATTGGAGTGGCCCTCCAAAAGGGAAGATGGAATTGAAGGCCAGCACTTCAATCTCACCCAACTTCCATTTGACATGGAAGTGGATGAGAATGGGTTTTCACTCGATTATCAAATAGCGGTACACTTTGAACTTAAAGAAACAAAATGGGATAAGGACACAATTATGAACAAAGTTAAGGAAAGACTAGCCTTAATGAACATTAAAACGGGAGAGCTAATCGGAGAACCAATAGCTATCATGTGTTATCATAAATCCACCACATGGAGTGGAACAGTCAAACTTCACCTTGACAACCCTCTAATTGATGCAAAAAGCCTTCTTCAAGGAACCAAAGCCTTCATCTTAAACTTGGATGGGGGGGAACCTTGGAGAGGGAAAGTTTGTAAAACCTACGATATGTTAGCATTAAACAATCTACTCTCGGTGAAAATTTCAAGTGATGCTTTGATTAGAAAGGAATGGTACAATATTTTTGAAGAAGTAGTAAATGAAGGCTTTGACCGAAAATACGAATATGAGATAACCAATATCCAAAAGAAAAAGGAAATGAACTTTGCATGGGTAGTAGCAACATCCCCGGAACAAGCCAAAAAGATCAATACCTATAAAATATCAATTTACAATGAAATTATAGATGCTAAATTCACATCAAGAGACAAACTAACGGAAGATGACAAAGCAAAGAAAAATGCACTTATCCTCATTATAAGGAACTTAAATAAAGTCAAAAGCGTTGAGGCAATCGAATATGAAATTAAAAAACACATGGGAGAAAAGAATGTAATTAACATCTTTTTTTAAATCGAAAATGGGAGACATGTGGGGAGTTGCAATGTTCAATGCCTTAATGCGGCCGTTTATAAGAAATTCGTGAACAAAAATACTAAACTCCTCGGTAAATATGTAGAATTTACCCCTCACCCCAAGAGTCTCGATGGTATTAATGCCCCATCTCAAATAGAACTCTCTAGACTCGGATTCTCGGATGTGAATACAGCTCTAGCAAATACAGTAGAGGCCTTGGAAAACGCACCCTCTAAAGGAATAACAAGACAAGAGGTAAAAAACATGCTCGAAGAGGAAAGCTCAAAATTACGAGAAGAAATGGCGGAGAAGGAGGAAAGCGCATACCGTCGAGGAACATCTTACACCGACAAATCCATGAAATCCATCGCAGCCCAGCTCAAGGTCTTCAAGAAACAACTACTCACAACCGTAGACTACATCGAAAGTGTAGCCAAAGATTCGGAAGGAGGACCCCATGAAGCGAACATGGATACATCAAACTAATACGTATACACAACGCCCCGGACGGACAACATGATACTAAGGTAGTATTCTTTAATACTTCTAAAAAGCACAAAAACAACAATAAGGTATTTATAAGTACCACCAATACAAAGGAAAACCACACTCCAAAAAACAACTAATTAAATATAAAAGTAACATTTACCAACCCAAAAAATATAAAAACTTTAAAACACAAAAAACAAACAAAGTATTCAAAATTAATATACTCAAAATATACCTACACACAAGCACCAATAAAATACAACATAAATATTACAAAATAACATTAAATAATATACAAAAATACATGTTAATAAAATAATATTCAAAAATACTCCAACAAAAATACAAACAACCAACATACAAACAAAAATCAAAACAAAACCACTTCCCAAACATGTCAAAAATAAAAACCAAACAAACAACACAACCCTCAATAAGCACATAAAATATTCCATAAAACACCAATCGGCCTCGGCCTACCGGCCTCGCCACAAAACAAAGACAATAAACTATCTACGCTACCACACCCTCAACCACATCCTTAATTCAATTACAAAACTTGTATACAAACATACCCAATCCATACACTACTTTCCTATACAGATACAAAAAACTATACCTGCCCTACCTAACTTATTTACCACAAGTAAATATATAGTGGTTAAATACTGTAAAATAAACAAAAGAAAACCAAACGCACAACACTATCATGGATACCACTTTATTAACAAATTAGCTTTATTAAAATGTGGAGACATTGAATCCAACCCAGGACCAATGCCAAATGTACTACACAAACACCCAACAAAACACAAAAGAATAGCCAACACCTACTTCATTCCTAACACAATCAAACTTCACCCAGAGTACCAACACCTTGCAAACTCCTCTGCCCCTATATTAAAAAATGATCATCCTTTACACCTACAATCAAGTTTGACATTCCCACACTTATACCAATACACACAAACAAAAAACCAATCACCCCTACCCCATATACTATATGCCCTTATTATAACCATAAACCCTTTAATAAACACATGTAATAACATACTAGCTCAACCCAACACCTACCACTTCAACATAGAATGGACTAATACACTAATCAATAAATTGGCTAACCTCACCAACCCTCCAGAAAGACATATCCTTACGAAATACCCATACACAAATTTTCTGGAAAACCACCAAGATATAATAGCACCTCCAAATTCAATACATAAAGAACTATACACTTTCATACACAATCACGATTCACCTCCAACTCCCACAATACTCCAAAGAAAATTCCTTTTTTTACCAAATAAGCTAATAAACGAATCCCTCAGATGCTTTGAAATACTAAATGAATACTCCCATCCACCCCCACTCCTAAACATACCTATTCAAACAACTAGAATAAACACTGACACTAATCATGAAACAAATATAATAACCTGGAATGCATCATCACTTAACATTACCCTGCCCAATTTACAAAGCCTCGTAACTTACACACAAACAAACACAGCAATCATTATCATCTAAGAAACTAAACTCACATCAACCAAATCCATGAAATATATTCAAAATTTATTCCCACAATACAAACTCATATTTAACAACACACATGCACTTACAAGATGTATTAACCAACGAATGCCTTATACGCCAGGTCGGGGTGGATTGCTCACACTTATCCACAACAAATATGCCTTCCCGGGTAACATCACCAAAATACCCACACCAGCTAATATTTCGCCATACCTCCAAATAATACGAATAAACAACCAACCGCTACAACCATGGTTAATCATCCACATGTATATGCCCACACACATAGAAGACCTCCAACTCGTTCCTAACATTAAAACTACAATCACCAACCAAATTACCGTACATCCCGATCATATCTACACCCTATGTGGAGACTTCAATCGAGACATTGCACTTATTGGCAGACAAAATGACAGCCTTAATACACCACCACAAGAGGAAGATATACATTGGAAGACCTTTACAACATCCCTAAATTTTGAATACATCCCAACAAACACCACATTCTCAAGACAAGGTGGCAACAACTATACATCCACCAGTTTGATAGATGGTTTTTATGTCAACTCACCTGACAACAGTATATATTTTTCTACAACAAACACCCATATGGACCTAAATTCAGACCACTATCCAATCACTCTTCATATACCTCACAACACACTACTAGCAAGACCCACACTACCCAACAACACTACACAAACTAGAACTCTAAATCCAATACCGCTTGAAAACCTCGAAAAATTTAATATTAATTTTTTTGAAGAAAACTCCATACAAATCAATGCCTTAAACAATCTTCTTGAAAATCACGATCACCTCACGAATACCCAATGGCAATATGCATGCGATACACTTGACAACATAATAAGAAAAATCTCACAAAACATAGAAGAAACATGTAGTGCAGCGCCAATACCACAACTTACAAATCGTACGGCCCAACAAGGCGGTTTCTTACCACGCAAAATAGCTAAATCATGGAAAAAACACCTAGCCACATACCATTTAATCAGAAAAACTATATACATTACTAAAAACGACCCGAACTGGCAAACACACCCAATACTAAATGAAATGTACAACCACCAACATGTACAAATCCCCAACCCACCCACAACAAGCATCTCACCAAACGAATGGATAGAACAAATAGCAGCCATTGCAAAAACTGCCAAGAAACAAGCTAGAGATATTACTACAAAATACACTAAAAAATGCATACTAAAGGCAATATCAAAATATAGACAACTTTATGAAAAAAATCCTAAGAAGATAAATAGGAAAGTCTTCAGAAATTCCGAAACCTCATCCCTAAACTCAATCATTGATAGACAAAATAATATCTTGACAAGTCCCGAAGACATTGCCAAAGAAATACATATACAACAATCTATTAGCAACCGCCCCACAGTTCCTACTTGTGAACATCAAACAACACACCCCCAACATTGCACGTGTAGCGTACGACAATACCCATGGCACGACCTCGACGGCTTCACCATATACATGCGCGGAGAACCCCAAACCCCATTACATACGTACTTTGATCGAGAAACATATGACCTTTGCCTCAAAAATCTAAGTAATAACAAAGCCCCTGGCCCAGACAAAATTCCCAATTCAATCCTAAAAAACATGCCACCACGCTTCCACAAACTACTATTTCTATTCTTCAAACACTGTTATAAACAACAACAAATCCCTACATCATGGAAAACGAGCCTCACAATCTTACTCTATAAGAAAGGTAACCCATCACAGCTTACAAACCATAGACCTATTGCTCTCGCCAATACCATATATAAACTCTACACAAGCACTTTGACATCCATCCTCTCTATCTATGGAGAAACCCATCAAATACTACACGATAGTCAAGAAGGATTTAGAGCTGAAAGAGGTACATCCAGACAATTCCAATTACTTATTGCTGTATTAAAAGATGCAAGATTCACAAACCAAGACATTTACATTCTATACATAGACTTCAAAAATGCCTTTGGTTCCATTGACCATGCTAGACTGCTAGCCATAATGAAGGATCTTGGATACCCAAACGACGCTGTAAACCTGGTCGGAAACATATATTCACAATCCACTACCACATTCATTGGAGAACACTTCGGTAAAACACAACCTATCCCCATTCAAAGAGGAACAATCCAAGGAGATACCCTAAGCCCATACTTATTCATTATATTTTTATAACCCCTCCTTAGGTGGTTATAACAAGGAAATAATGGATACACATTTGGAACATCCAAAATACAAATTTCCTCTGCAGCATACGCCGATGACTTAGCAGCAATAGCCAACAAACTAAAATCACTACAAATACAGATCAACAAACTTGACAAATTTTGTAAATGGGCGGGCATGGATCTTGGAATTCCCAAATGCGCGGTTACTGGATGCCCAAACAAATCCAAAGCGAGCCCCCTAGCATTCAAAACTCAAATTCAAGCTACCAATATAAATTACAGAAACGAACCTATACCAGTCCTAAGTCAAAATGAACCATACACTTATCTAGGAATAAATCTTGCCCCCTCACTAAAATGGAAAACACAAATACACACTACCACCACCAAAGTTATCAAACAATGCAAGGACCTTGTAGCTTGTCCAGCTACTATGAAACAAAAAATTAATATGGCAGATACAGTTATACGTGCTGGAATCGCATACAGCTTCTACGTTGTACCGTACTCTCTCCCCGCCATCAAAAAACTGGACAAAAAGATCATTGCCCTCCACAAAACAATATGTGGACTACCAAAATGTACTTCAAACATAACCACGCAACTCCCTCATGATTTATTCGGAATAGAAGCCTTCTCACTCAAAAATGCCTACTTACGATGCATAGGAGAACAACTACAACATGCCCTTAATGACACCGGAAGACTGGGAAAAATTTACAACGGACTACTATAATTTATACTTGCAACATTTGGTGGCGCCAAAGAAATACCTCGTATTAAATACCACCACTGTGTTCAATCACCCATCACTAGAACATTATTTTTACTTAAGAAAGAAGCTGGAATCCACCTAAAAAGTACAATGGACAACTTCATATTTAATACCTCCCCCCTTGAAAACGTCTGGATGAAAGAAGCGCAAAACATGCATGGTCTAAATCATATAACTTCGCTTAAATTACTACAAAAGCTATTGTTGCACAATATAATTGAACTAGGGCAAATCACCTTACCCAATGGCCGTAATATGATGAGCCCAAATGATTTTAAAAACTATTATTCCAACCCTACCAAACTGATTAACAGTGCACTAAACATTGCTCAACAATTATTTTGTCACCCCTCTTGTTCCCCGCAATGTCAACAACCATGTCCGCACCATCACCCCCCAATAACCCTAAAAGACAACTACATCATAATAAATCACAACATTCTTCCCAGACAACCCGACCCCCCACTTCATCCCCCAAACCCACCTCACCCATACAACCCACCCCCACCAAGAGACGTTCTTAAAGACCCTAGACAATTTCCTATCCACACAATTAATCTCATAATAATGATGGCCTACCCCTAGGTCTAATGCAACCAAGGCTAGAGTGGATCACATTAGTGCACCAGGGGACCATTCTAATGACTTCACCCCGTTTCACACTACGCAATCCCAAAACACAAGTCGGGGTGCATAAGACATTCAAGAGGGTCTTGAGGTGGGTAATGTAGATGGCCTATGTTCTGAACACCTAGTCAAAAAGCTTAGAAAAAATGGCAATTGGACAATTGAGCAACTAGAGGCAACCCTTCTTGTAGTTATGATGGGGCTCTTGTAAAAACAATGGCACAAATTTATGGAACACCCACCACCTCTTTACAAGACCACATTTTATGAAAAACCATAGGTAAGAAACGTGCCAAGTCGTGAGTGATTTCATTTGAAGAGAGTAAACTTGTAAATTGGATCCTCAATATGCAGAGATTAGGCCATTCGATTAATTTGAGGCAATGTCATTTGAAGGTGGTTGAGATCGCCCATGACTGTGACACCCCCTTCACAAAGGGCATTCCTAGACCATGGTAGGTAAAGTGGTCCAAAATTAGGAACCCCAACTTGACACTTAGAGCGGCACATGGTTTGGAGCAAGGCGGGGCAAAGGGTTTATGCCCTAAGAATGTTGCTTCTTTATATGATAACGTGCAAGATATGTATTCTAAGCACAATCTTCC
This sequence comes from Polytrichum formosum, assembly GCA_964035585.1. NCBI lineage: Eukaryota > Viridiplantae > Streptophyta > Polytrichopsida > Polytrichales > Polytrichaceae > Polytrichum > Polytrichum formosum. The sequence continues at coordinate 59,540,511 of OZ037937.1, forward strand.
AAACACTCACATTTGAAATTGTGATGAGCTTGGGGCCCAAGCAAGGAGGAATGGCAGAGGCCGTGTTTTGGGCACGAGGGGATACGAAGCGTGCATATTGCCACACCCAACGAGAGAGAATGGTTGTTTGTCTTGTCTTGTATGAATGCATCAGGTTCTAACATTCCCAATTTTTATATATTTAAGGGCAGATCATAGGTGGAAATTCATAATCAGGTGCAAAGAAGGGGTTTGTATGGCCATGCAAAAAAAAGTCTTGGATGATGGGAGAACCATTCAACGAGTGGATAAATCACTTCCTACTTCACATTGGTAAAATGTATGGCATTTGTAACGAGAACCGGCATTTACTCATAATGGATGGGCACAACTTGCATGTCACCCTAGATGTTACGCACACTGCTTGAAAATAGGTCTAGATATGTTAACCATTCTTGGTCACACATCCCACACCACCCAACCCTTGGATGCTAGTGCATTCAAATTGTTTAAGGTGCCATTTTGAAAATACCATTATTTTTGGACCCTCAAGTATAAGGAGAAGGGTGCCGCGAAGGATGACCTAACCCAAGTGGGTGTTGTTGGCCTTGAAAAAGGCCATGACTCCAACAAACATTACGAAATGGTTTTTTTGCCACATGTATATGGCCTAGAATTGTTCAGCCATGGATGATAAAATGGGGCCAAATGAAGTGTTTGTGAATGTTAAAGTTGAGGTTAATGACGTCAATGAGGTCAATGAGGAAGAGATGGGCAAAGAGGGCTAGGGCAAAACAACCCGTACATTGGTTCCTTGGAGGCAAGGGTTTAGGCATCCAACAAGGAAAGAGTGTATGGGTTGGTTCATCCAAATCAGCAAAGAGGTGCTTGTGGAGGTGCTTGGAGAAATGATAATAAAAATTCAAGAAGGTGGAACTCAATATATGATAAATAGGCAAAAAAAAAACGACGACGACAACGACGACAACAACAAGAAGTTGAGGGTTGAAGAACATGCAAAATAACATTGAGTAATGTGGTTTGTTAAACAATGCATTGAAGTAGGATTGAAATTGCAGGAGGCAATAAGGGCTAACGAGCCTATTGGTAGGGGGGCATACCGGGCCCCATGTTGTAGTGTAGTGCATCCATTATTAAGGTTGAACCAAAAAGTAAGCATGTGGAGGAGGATTATGAAAAAAGAAGGAATATCTAGTGAAAAACTATGTCTCTTGCAGGAGCCCGTTTGGGTGCATTACCATGCAACCCCTCATACTAGGGAATGGCTAGCTCCAGGTTCACCACAACCAATTGTGGACGTGCATACCAGTTCCATAACCCATGTGAGCAATGGAACACCTTACTCCAATGGTTAGGGCATGTTTCCAACATTGTATTTGCACATAATTGAAAAGTATATCATCCCAAACTATAGTTGCACCTCCTTAATTGCAAAATAAACTTTGAACTCTAGAAGGCATGCTACATTAGTTTGTAGACTTTTGTTGAACTACCATTTGGCATGCATAAAAGGTAGCCATTTAAGACCCATCCCATTAATGCAATGAATGGTTGAAATGCAGGTTGCAATGAACGGGGAGAACCGGCCGCTAGTTACAGATGAACCGGTTGAGTTAGAGAAATAACCGGTTGAAGTTCAAGACTTCAGGAAATTTACCGACCATTTATAGGAATTTATAGAATATTCCTCAAATTAATGAAGAAAAACCGAAAGATGTCAACATGTAACCGGTTGGACTTGGAAACACTAGGATCTCGACCAGTTATGCTCAAAATCCTCCCCGAACACTAGCAGGTTGGTATCCAAGGCCAAGCTTGCCAAGGACGTAGGCCCAGAAAGCCAAGGAGGCAAGGCCTCAAAGCCAAGGAGGTCACTTATGGGAACAAAGGGAGCCGGTTTTGGCACAAAAAGGGGTCGGTACTTGGGATGCAAGGGGACGATTTTCCAACCAAACCAGACCATGAAGGTAGCCCATGTGGCTTTGCATACCTCTACTAGTTGGCTAATCTAGCTCGGATCTAGTACCCGTCTATGTTGGGTTGAGGCTAGGCAATGAAGGCGGGGGTCCTCATCATATCCAAGGCCATCATACATGGGGCCTAGGGGTTGCATTAAAGAAGCTAGTAGTTTTAAGTTTGAATATTCATCAAGTATTCAATTGAGGCTATATTTTAGTCTTTATAGCTATGTTTAGCTCAAAGGCTAATGTGAATATTTTTATGTCAAGCACATAGCCATATGTATGTGCAATAGCTTAAAGTGTTGGTTTAAGCACCCTCTAACTTAAGGTGGTGCAAATTTTTCATTTGTAGGAAGATAGAAATTGGAAGGACTGCATTCTTTTTGGTAATTCTATTCCTTAAATTAAAATTATTGTGACCTTTTGAAGTCCAAAGTTGGCCCAACCACATTACCAATGTCTAGAGTTTGCCAAAACTACTCGTTTTGAGACAAATTCCTCCTCACTTTTTAGCACTCAAGACCGGTGACATGTGTCATGGTACTATCAATTCCTTGGTGATACCATAACCAAAGTTGGAGACTTAGGGTTAGTTTCCATGTAGGCCGCTTCGCCCACTAGAATTTGGTGGGTGAGTGGCCTACATGGAAACCAACCCTTAGAAATTGTGAAATGTGAAACCCTATTTTAACCACTCATGAAAAAGAAACTACTCTATAGATTCCCGATGGAGTCTTGATCAAAAATAGGTGGTTCGAGTCTAGTTAAAGTCTTCATAGGCAGGGTGCTTGAGGTGGCATTGCAAGATTGGGGAAGAGGATGACCTCCATAGAGTATCCTCCTCCTCCTCCTCCTCCTCCTCCCTCAACATAAACTTTAGACATCCAAAGATTTAGGGTTGGTTTAGGTTATGGTGAAGAAGTGCACTATTCGGTCAAACCCAAGACAAGGTTATTTGAGGCAACAGCTGGTATGGTGGACAAGATGGAATTAAAAAAAAATCTCAAGTTGGAGTTCTCCGGAAGCCGAGTTTCTTGTATGAGGGTTTGAGGTTGTCCAATAAACTTGGCTTCCAAATAACTCCCTTATTAAAAAGTGTTGCCATATTGGTAGTCATGTTATTTTTTTCATCCATGCTTGGAGTTCTCCATTGGAGAAGCCTTGGCCGTAGTGTTGACCTCATCCAGTGAAGAACCCATTTCGTAGCCAATCATATTGCTCCATTCCCCTAAAAAATTTATTGGTGCACTTCTGCACTGTTGTCTAAACCGGCCCTTGGAGACGATGGTTATGGTAATAGATAAGGCCTCAAGGGTGGGGCATTTTATGAATAGGGGCATGCATGAGGGTTGACCCGCATTTGAGGAACGCCCTATCCCAAGGGCGTTATCAAATGTAAAGCTCATGGGATAATTTTGCACCACACAATTAGAGTTTGGATCAACGGCTCAAGCCCAATCATACAAATTGTCCCTCCGTCTTTTCTAGGGGGAGATTATACACCATAAGGCACCCTTCAATTGCACCATAAAATTATTTGGAAAACTTTACGACTATATATTGTACACAAGGATCGCTAAATGATCATACATGTCCCCCCTCTCCTAGTCCCAATTATGTTGACAATTGGACCTAAATGATTAACAAATTCTAAATGGGAGTAAGCACAATCAAGTATACCGAAAAAATGCTCTGGTATACTAAAACCATAATTTTTTGGTCTAATACCTAAAAGTAGTAGCAAAGCATTGTTTAACTTGGATTTTTTTCCATGGTGCTTGTATTATTGTGTTAGGTACTCAAATTTAGAATATCAAGATGATCTTCAAGTTTTATTATTAAAGTATTGCTCAAAAGGTAATGGCTAATTATAGTTTTGGACGTAGATTTCATGACCTTAAATATTTTAAAACTTGATTTTTTCATAGTCCTTGAATTCGTTATAAACTTGAGGGCTTCATTACAAAAAATTATAGAAAAACATCAATCTAATGTAATTTTATCATGTTTCAAACAAATTCTAGACAATTACTTGTTCAATATGTCTACTTGCACACTACTTGCACTATCTCTAAAATACGTATACTTTTCTTGAAAAAAATTTGGCAACATAAATTGCTTGGCTTTGTAGATCAATGTGTTTGTCAAATGTTTACAATTCTTTCCTTCACAAAATTCAAAGTTAGTATATAGTCCATAACTGAACGCTCACCGAAGAGCAAAAGGGGTATTAGAACTCATCACAATTTTGTATCCATGAAGATGCAACATCATCCATAGTTCCTAGAGTTTGTTCATGAGTTGATCGGTTATGAACCCAATAAGAGCAAAAGGGATATTAAAACTCGTCATAGTTTTTCATCCATGAATGTGAAATATCATCCATACTTCCCAGATTATGTCTACGAGTTGATCGGAAATGGACTAGGTAAAAATCTGGGAACCTTGGATGACATTGTGCCTTCACGGATGACAAAGTGTGACAAGTTCTAACACCCCTTCTACTCTTGGATGAGCAGTCAGTGTTGTACGAGATAACCATCAAGAGGAGAGTGGATGACGAGTTGTGAAAACGACAAGTTAAGGATGAAGTGATGTATGGATGGATAGAAATCACAAGAGAGTTGTTGGGAGTGCCCTACACTTGGATGAGCAACCGGTTATGGACTAGATAACTAGGGAGAATGGATGACAAGTCACAGATGCGGTGAGTCATCCATGTGCTCAGAGATGGTTATCAGTCGTAACCAATTACTGATAACCAATTAGCTCATGGATAGAATCTGAGAATTGTGAATGATGTCATGCATCCATGGATGAATACGCTTTGATATTCCGTCCGCTTTCGGATGAGGGACCGGTTAAGGGAAGTGGAAGCTACAGTGTTGGCCGTTTCTGCCGGAGAAGTTTCGTTGCCGGTGAAAACAAATTAGGTCACCGGGTCTCGTTGAGTCTCCGTGCTATTCTCTCTCTCTCTGGTTCTTTGTGTGTAACTTATATCTGGTTGTTTAGGGTTTAGCAGCGTTGAGTTCTGTTTCAAGGTTTCGCAGTGTGTGTGCCGTTTTGGCAGCAGCTATGGCGAGCGATATGTTCACCGTGCCCCACACGGTGGGGCGCGTACTCTGTTGTATGTGTGGGACGTCCATGCCCCCGAACGCAGCCAACATGTGCGTGGCCTGCTTGCGGTCGCAAGTGGACATCACCGAGGGTTTGCAGAAGCTGGTGACGGTGTTGTACTGCCCGGAGTGTGGGCGCTACTTGCAGCCCCCGCGGACGTGGGTGAAGGCGGAGCAGGAATCGAAGGAACTCCTCACATTTTGCGTGAAGAGGTTGAAGAATTTGAATAAAGTGCGCCTCACGGATGCGGGGTTTATATGGACGGAGCCGCACTCGAAGCGGTTGAAGGTGAAGCTGAAGATCCAGAAGGAGGTTATGAATGGTGCAATTCTTGAGCAAGCCTATGTGGTGGATTACACGGTGGAGGATCACATGTGTGAGAAGTGCTCTCGTATCGCCGCGAATCCTGACCAGTGGATCGCGTGTGTGCAAGTGCGCCAAAAGGTGGACCATAAACGGACGTTTTTGTTTCTCGAGCAACTTATTGTGAAGCATGCTGCATCCGCCAACGCCATAAACATCAAACAGATGCATGATGGGGTGGATTTCTACTTCGCTAACAGGAGTCATGCTTTGAAATTCTTGGATTTCCTGTCGAACGTAGTACCAACTAAAAGTCGACATGATAAGCAGCTTATATCGCATGACACGAAGTCCAACACGTACAATTATAGGTTCACCATGTCCACCGAGATTTGTCCCATATGCAAAGATGACCTTGTATGTTTGCCTCAGAAGGTGGCAGTTGGGCTGGGGAATATTGGCCCTTTAGTGTTGTGCATGCGTGTTTCTAATAGTATTCTTCTTCTAGACCCTCAAACCTTGAGAACCGCTTACTTGGATGCTTCCCAGTATTGGAGAGTTGCGTTTAGACCCCTCCTCAGCCACAAACAGCTTGTTGAATATGTTGTATTAGATATAGAGAGCGAACCTGGTGTAGCTTCCCATGCTGGTAGATACTCGCTAGCGGAGGTGCAGGTTGCCAGGAAGTCTGCCTTTGGAAAGAATGATGTCACGTTTATGGCAAAGACACATTTAGGCCACATACTTAAAGTTGGAGACTTTGCTCTTGGGTATGACCTGTATGCTGCTAACACAAATGAGTCTGACCTAGACAAATACCACAATCTGGTGCTCCCAGATGTCGTACTTGTGAAGAAGAGTTATGAGGAACGGAGAGCCAGGAAGAGAGGCAAACCCCGGCCATGGAAGCTCAAAGCACTTGACATGGAGATTGATCCTACCGCTCTCAGGCAAGACCAGGACAAGAGAGCTGACGAGTACGAGAAGTTTCTCGAAGAAATTGAGGAGGATCCGGAGCTGCGGGCGAAGATTGCTCTGTACAGGGATGAAACATATAGGGCACAATCCGAGACTGCTTCCATGTTGGATGGAGAGGGTGATGAGCCTCCTTCAGTACCTTTGGAGGAACTGTTGGCAGATCTTCGACTGGAAGGCCAAAGCAACAGAGATGAGTCTGAGGCTGCTGGAGAGGAAGAGGACGAGGAAATGGAGGAGGATTGATTTTGTGGGCCATTGACCATGGAATGCCAAAGTGATAGACGAGTCTAAGGCTGGAGAGGATGAGGTGGGGATGAAACTTGAGTTTCATCGAATTGGTTGTCGTCCAGCTTAAGGTTTACAATCATATCATAGTGATTGTCTTGGTAGTTCAGTCTACCTTCGACTGAGCGTATACAGAGAACCTGCGAACAATCGCATGACGTTCTGCGGCTGGAGCAAAGTTCATCACTCAGATTATACTGATTTCTGTTAAGGACTCCTCTTGCACATTCTTGTGTGCTTATTACGTGTATGCAAGCAAAGTTGCAGCTTGCCAGTGTGTCTGAGTATGGGGAGTGGCTCAACCACCTATTAAAGATTACAGAGAAATTTGAGAATCTTGAGAATTGTTGTTGCACATGCACGTTTATGGTTAGTATGCATTTCCCGCATATGCTCAGAGTTTTGAGGAGCCTAAAACTTGGTGTGCATGATTCTCATGTACTTGTGGAATTCACCTGTAATAAAGTTTTGCACTTTGACATGTTCTTCAAAGTGTGCCTTGTCGGCTCATTTTTGCCTGTGGTGTTTAAGTTGTGCAACTTCTGATATGGATACTTGTATGAGAATTTGGCATGATGGGTTTTATAGTGCACAGGCTCACCTCTCTGAGAAGAGTTTGCATTCGCAAGCTCACTGTTAAAGTTAGGATACCAATGGAATTCACTTGACCCTTGTTCACATTTGCACATCCCTGTATTTGTTAGGAGTACCAGCAAGCTAACTGTTGCTGATGCCTGATGAGTGCCGAAGTGAAGAAGTGGATAAGGGTTTTATGTCTATGAATATCATGTCTGTTGAATGGAATAAGTAGGTAGTGAGAATTTGTCAACAATCACGCCATGGCATGTGATATGACACCTATAATGACATGATATTCATTGTACAACAATTCCCAGTGTCTAATTATGAAACTGAGATTCTTCAGCAACCCTCAAACTGATTTTCCCAACACATGCACATTCATTCCCAACAATTGTCAAAGCTGATGTTGCCTACAAAGACATAAATATTATCAACAAACCATTGGAGCATGTACTCCGATTTGCCAATACAAATGTCTTTGTGGTGTTTGTTCTTTAGAACTATAACTCACCACTCAGGGCTGTTTAACAGATGTGACCAAGGGCTGTGAGGAAAAATGATATAGGTTTTCTTGGGGTCATGGCTCTTGGTTGGTTGAGAGAAATCCACAACGGTTTTCAAAAACCTTAACCCCTAAATGCGTGGCCTATTTTCAAAAAGTCAAAGCGCTGCATAAGAGTAATTTTTGTTTACTTGAAGGAGAACAAATTCTTAAAGTTAAACCCTACATAAGTAGTCAAAAGCATATTGAAGCTGCAACCAAAATTCCAACATGATTGGCCCATATTTAGAATAGTTATGATTTTTTGCATGTAAATAATACATCTTTGAAAATAAGTATATTGTAAGCATAAAAGTTCATCCAACTTTTTATGTATGCTAAATATAGTAGTAATTAGTAAGTAAGAAATTGTAAATAAAAAAGTTACAAGAGGCACATGATTGAAGCATCCCTAGAATTCAATTTTACAACTTGGACACCTAAATTTCAATTCTCTCAACAATGTGGACTCTACAAATTAGGTCTTTTGCTCAATCCCAACATTCAAAATATGTATCGTATTGTAACTTAAACATTTTGTGAAAGGAGCATCTCCAACAAGAGGTTCAGAAAATGATGATTTAGCCCTTTGACCAAAAATTGACCACTTTGTGGTTGCCTAGCCATTTAAGGATTAACTTAGTCATGGGACATATCTAAAGTGGACTTACACACGTGACCAAGAGTTGTAAGAAAAAATTGATTTCGGAATTCTCATGGTTCACTATAGAGTGCCATTATGTTGTGCTACCATTGGACCATTTTTGTTAGGGCATGTTTTATCATCTTCAACACATAGATATCATGTAACATTGAACAATTTGGGATAATTAACTTTTTATCGTTTTCATCATTAATGACCAAGTAACATGCCACTATAATAGTCATGTTGTAAACATTGGCTTGGACATGTGCCATCCTGGCCTATTGCACTTGTGCATATGAATCAATATCCCAACAACCCTATGTCCATCCCGGCCCATTGCACCCTAGCATCTGAATTAATATTCCAACAACTCTATGTCCACCTTGTCTCATTGCACCCATCCGTACGAATCGATATTCCAGCAACAACCCTATGTCCACCCCCATCCCATTGCACCCGTGCATAATGGCCCTTTTTCTTTGGAAACTTTTTGTTTTTTGGGACAATCACAACGGGAAACGGCGGGGTGATGGCCACCATCACCATCACGACCACTAAACCTTCCAATGTATATTACAAGGTAGCTGACCCATTCCCGACCACCACCCATTTTCATAGCTTAGACCAACCTATTTCTGTGCAACACAATAATAATTTTTTATAAGTGTTGGCATGTCATGGTCAAAATCCAACTTAGCCAAATGTCGGTGGCTAAGTTAACATCTACGTTTAGATTGCAAGCACATGTATTTAGATGCCACAATTATCAACTATAGGAATCAAGTGTTCTCAGTTTGTATTCGATTGGTGATAGGAAATAGGGTGGCCTAAATCACAAGTACATGTCAAAAAGAATATCCACTTAGAAAACTCACAATAATTTGATCAAAACAAAAAGAAATTGAAAAAAATATGAATTGCTTTTTATTTCTATCTCCATGCATGGGGAATTATTCTGTGGTCATACCTAAACCGCATACATGCTAAATTGCTTAACTGGTTGAAAATGGGTCAGCTACCTTAAATTTATTTTATAAACAATAACAGTGGGGGACGGTGGGGTGGCAACCTCACCACCATTGCCATCTCTTTAATCATATATATATGACACATTGATTACAATCTAACAAATGTCATTGGCATTTTCCCCCTTGACGTTCACTTATGCAATTAGGATGCCCCATGCTAATATATTCAACTATCTTGAATGTTTATTAATTAGTCTCAAAAACAAAACTTTTTTTTCTTTCTATTGGGTTGTTATATGGACCAATAAAAAAAATTATAGGTTTAGGGTTTAGGTTTTGATCCAAGGTAATCTACATGCGTAAAGAGGCAACCTATTTGCGAAGGCAACCTGATTGCATGTAGCATTTTACAACAAGCACTTGCCTCCTTTAACCCCTAAATGCTTTTGGTGATTGTGGGGTGAAAACGACGTTGAAGATATGTGAAATTACGTTCCGAAGATGCGCTCACTATTAGGGGAATTTTATTGTACGAAAAAATTGCAATTTGGACTCTACAAAATTCAAATTTTTTGGTTGTTCATGTGTTATCATTTGGTTGATTGTGTACAATATTTGGGGTAGGTGGTGTGAAGCGGGTAACATTGTGAATTTATTTTGAAAGGTAGAAATAATGACAAGTTGCACAGCAAATTTTGGAGTGTTCCAAGAATCTATGGGAATCTCTTTGCATTCTCAATACCAATCCAATTCAAAAGATCTCACAAATATTCACTCAAATGTCATTCTTTTTTGCCAATGATTGCAATGACCTATTCCTAAATTGTGCCTCAAATGAGCTAACAACTTTTGGATGTTGGATGGACAATCAAAACTTTGAAGTTTTGAAATTTGAACAGTGGATGACCTCCACATAAATTTCAAATCAGTCAGATAACATTTGCCCAATCAAGCGAGTAGCCGATTGGTTTGGTGCTTTACATGACTAATCAACTACGTGCCCTATTATCATTCACTACATGACTAGACAGGAAGGGAAGGGCAACCATGAACATGGACAGTCCAACCCCATAACCACTGAAAAAATTCCCTAGACCACAAATTCAAATTCATTGTTTTAAAAAGAATGCGTAGTAGATGAAACATATTTCCACACAACTTTTGCCCAAAATTCAACCCAATTTAATAAATTTTACCCTTCCAAACAAACGTTTGCCCACAATTTGAGGTCATATATGACCCCAAACGCATTTAAGGACTGAGAGACACCTAAGGGTCACTTCACACACGAGACCGAGAGCCCGTGACCAATACACTTCAAGCACTCTCATTGGTGGAAAAGGCGGAGCCGGTCCAAGTTTGCTTCACACTACGCTTGAGGGACCAACGGAGTATGTGAATGCAACATGGATGTAAAGTCTACATGGATTCCTACATGGCATCGAATGGATTGTGTTTCATGGTCACTTGGACTGTTTTCAAAAACCACCTCTTGGAGGTGGACCTAACACAAAACTGGGAGACCATGGCACTCCGAACGCTCACAACCGTTGGTTTATTCTATTTTATCTTGTGTGAGGACCCGCATGAATAGAAATTCATTGAAATAGCATTTGGTTGAGGGCCCGGTCACATATGACTTCACACTACACTTGAGGGTCCGTGACCACACTACACGATTTGGGAGGTGTCTAGGGACGGCCTTTGGACACTTTCTTTTGGGCTCTCACAATTTCATGGTCACGGCTCTTGGCTCGCGTGTGAAGTGGCCCTAAGGTCCCGAAAGAAGTTATACGGACCTGGATCTGACATCTCAGAGAGATTCCAGGTCCCATAATCTCAAGACAGGGAAGCGAACTCCATTTTGAGGTGCCGTGATTTGAGGACGTGGCAACCGTCTCTCTCTTTCCCTCCAAAATTCAAATCTCTTGTGCTGTTTTCACTCTCGGTCTTGCAGCTCCCGTTGGAGCTCTCAAACATCCCTAGGGTTGCAATTTCTCGATCAAGTACTGCTCCAATCTCCACCTCATGCTCCTCTCCTCTTCCTTACCGCTCAGCCGTAACCTCTACAAAATTTTCTGCTCTATTTCCTGCTCAGTGTTGAGTGTAATCGATTGCCTGCTGAATGCTCTACGGACTCGAGCTCTCTTTGCGCAAAAATTCTCCACCTGATCTCCTCTTCTCTTTCTTAATGCACAAATTAAACGTCTGAAAATTTTCCTGCCTGTAGTTATTGTTTAGTTGTAGTGTGTTATCAGTTGCCTATGAATGCTGTGCGGGGACGAGCTCTTTCTGCTGAGGAGTTTGAAATAGGGGCACGTGCAGGAAGGTAGGTGAGGTTGGAGAGCGGGTGTGTGAAGAGGAGCGATGTTTATCAAGGAGATATGTTTGGAAGGGTTCAAGTCCTATGCGACGCGGACGACGGTCACGAATTTTGACCCGCTTTTCAACGCCATTACGGGGTACAATGGCTCCGGGAAGTCGAATATTTTGGACTCTATTTGCTTCGTCATGGGAATCACCAATCTCCAGCAGGTGCGGGTGGCCAATTTGCAGGAACTCGTTTACAAGCAAGGACAGGCTGGGGTGACCAAGGCCACCGTGTCCATTGTCTTCTCAAATGCTGAGAAGTCCCGGAGTCCTATCGGCTATGAGGATTACGACGAGATCACCATCACTCGCCAGGTCTGTTCCTCTCTCTCACACTCATCAGTCCAGAGCATAAGTTGGAAATGGGCATATTTAATGTAAGCGGGCCTTAAAATGGACATTTTTCTCTCCGCACCCACTTCTCGGAGGATATGAAACACTCAATTACTGCGAGATGATTAGCAAACACAAATCGTGCCTGAAGCCATTTGCCTCATAATTTTTGGAGCTCATATGAATACGTTATTCATTATCAAAGTGAAGATTCTCATGCTCATTAGTCCCCAATCATGCTGACTATTGAACTTAGAATATGGAACTTAGAATAGTTAACAAATTTTTAGCACGTAATTTTTTTGAACTTTTGAACACTTGTCATTTTGATATCCATTCTTAGATTCACACCCAACCATACACCAATCAAATATAGGTGTCTGTATAGGTGTCTGTTTAAGATCTGACACTGAATAAGGCACATAAACCTTATAGGATGGCAATGGCCACATTTATTGTCTGTTGTCTGAAATGCTGCAAGACAAATGGGATGCGACATGGCCAAGTCTCTTAAAAGCACTTACATTGCGCCCACTTTGATGATTAGCAAATCCAAATTGTGCCCATTGCCAATTTCCTTGTAATATTTGGAGATCATATGAATACTAGTTCCCTGATTATGTTGACTACTAAGCCTTGAATGGTTAACAAATTTTGAGCACATAGTCCAATCTCTTTTAAACACATGTTGTTGTGGTGTCTGTTCTTAGATCCACACCTGACCACACTCCAGTCAAATATTAGTGCCTGTTTATGATAAGTGACCAAATTAGGCCCACTTACCTTAGAGACCACCATGTGCAACACACACTCATGGAATCAAGAGTTGTCTCATGAAACTTTTTGTAGTCTAGAAGTGTGAATATGGGACCAGTATGGGTCCTCGTGGGGAGCTAGCTGCAACTTAGCATATATTCAAGTAGAAACAAGTAACAAAATTTCAACTTTAGATCGTCAATTGGCAGTTGGACAAGAAGGGAGAGAGAGGGGGCTGGTTACGCTTGCTTCCTAAAGATGGTCTAAATCCTCTTTTGCTATTGCATAATGCTGTAGTTTGGCGACGACTTTGTGCACTTACCCTGTCAGTTCCAGTTTGTGGGTATAAGACATGGGGTCAAGCTATCCGTTCACAACCATCAGGCTTCATGGCATTTTTGTAGATTGTGGTTGGAGGTCGAAACAAGTATCTCATCAATGGGCATCTTGCCCAGCCAAGCAAAGTCCAGAACCTCTTCCACTCAGTGCAGCTTAATGTGAACAACCCACACTTTCTGATTATGCAAGGCCGCATCACAAAAGTGCTCAACATGAAGCCTCAGGAGACATTGTCAATGCTGGAAGAAGCTGCAGGAACTCGAATGTATGAGATGAAGAAAGAGGCGGCCCTTAAGACTTTGGAGAAGAAGCAAACGAAAGTAGATGAAATTGATAACGTACTGAACCAGGACATTCTACCTGCCCTTGACAAGCTCCGCAAAGAGCGTGCCCAATATATGCAATGGTCCTCAGGAAACGTGCAGCTTGAACGTCTGAAACGGTTCTGCATTGCATATCAGTACACAGGCGCTGAGCAGGTGTGTTCTTCACTCTCAATCCTCCTTGTTCAGTAGCCCTTTTCTTCTACTTTCTTCCCCCAATATGTAGGCAAGGCTATTCAGTGATATCTAAGGACCAACCATGTGGTCAAAACACCTTTAACATGTTTAAGGACCTCATTATAAAATGCGTGGTTATCTCTACCATTTGGTTAGTACTTTGCTGATAATTTAGTACATTATTGCACGTATACCACTTATTCTCCTATTAGACTACTTGTGGTGGTTGAGCAGGTCAAGAACTCTGCAATGACTGAAATCACAGACCGCAAGACAAAGATCATGGAACTACAAGCAGAATCTGCCAAGGTTGATGCTTGCATCACAGAAATAGATGCAAGGATTAATGCAGCTACACAAGAGAAGGAGGATCAGATGAACAGTGACTTCAAGCTTTTGTCTGAAAAAGTGGATAAACTGTCTAAGGAGCTTGTGAAAGTTGGGTCAGCTGCGAACAACCAAAAAGACACTGTTGAAGTTGAGAGAGCAGCTGTTTCCAAGGTATAACATCCCACACGAAGAGATTCTAACTGGTATGACATGTGAGATAAGGGTACTAGTATTGATATGCTAATGGGGTGAACATCCAGACGTCTTTAGGATTCATGTGTCTGAAACCATACTTCTTTCTAGGACACATCTTGATGAATGGCCTGTTATTTCTCTTGTCTTGTAATTGTGATGCTGTTATTGATGCTGAACACATTGCATGAGCTCAGTTTGTGCATGTAACGTTGACTGCTTCTTTCTTCCAAAAACAGGGTAATATTTAACATGAATTGGCTTGCTATGTTGGAGAATGTCACATAGAGGTTGGAACCAATCAATTTTAACTTAGACTTGTGGTATTTGCCTAATATGAGTGTGGACTTAGTCACGTTTCAATTTCTTTGGTCATGACTTTCAGTATCAGAAAGCATTGAGTGAGCTGGAGAAAGGTGTTGCTGAAAAGGATGAGGCCGTGCGCCAGTTCAAAGAGGAGGCATCTGCTTTCACAGAGAAAGTTGAAAACCTGACGAAAACTTTGGCGAGCAGAGAGGCTGATTACCAGGTACATACCCATGAGTCATGCAAGGTTGTCCTTTGTAGGTTACCCCCAATAAACCCTTTGTTTATTTGGGATGAACACAGTTATTCTTGGCAAGGTGTACACCAATATATTTTGCCTTCTGAATATTTGATATCTGCTGAACTTAATATAAGGCCAGACACACATGGTTTGATGGACTAAGTGCCATAAGATGACTCTCATAGTGTTAAAACGTGTTCATTTTAGAAACATCGAGATTGTTCTAGTGAAGTGCCACTGTAGCTTTCAGTGTCGTTTTGGCAGCTTCTTGATCACAGATGAGCATTCAGAACGGTTTCTTCCGTGCTAACATCAATTCACCAATCAGGGTGTACAAGCAGGGAAGAGCGGTGGTGGGGATCAGAAGAGCCTGGCTGACCAACTGGTGGATGCAAATGCAACTGTTGGGAAAGTTGCTACAGAAGTGAAGCAGAGTAAGATGAAGATCAAGCATCTTGAAAAAGAGCTGAAGGAGAAGAAGTCTCAGTTGTCATCAAAGCAGAAGGAAGCTACTGCTGCTGAGAAAGAATACAAAGTTCGGACAGCTGAAGTTGAGAAAATCACTTCCGCACTTACTGATCTGGGCTTTGATGAGGCCCGGATGGACTTTCTTGATAAGGTGGGCTTCTGTATTTGCCCTTGACTGTAGATGTTGGGTGCAGTTGCTAGGTTATAGCTTTGTCCCTTTGGCTCCAGGTGCATACGATTCATACCTAGAATTCCCAACTGGACTGAAAAGGTGATTTTGCAGTTAGTGTGTTCATTCACATTTTTACTTTCTAACCTTGCACGTCTATCCATATCTTACATTCTGCTGCTGAGATTTATAAATTCCCTTACATTCCAGATTATTAACATACATGTCCTTCATGTTGGGTAATACTGTTGCCTCAGTTGCACTGCAAGTCCACCTTTTGCAAGCCTAGATGGCTAGAAGAAAAATAAACTTCAACTGTCTAGCTGGAATAGCACATGTTTTTCCTTCACCTGGTTGATTGCTAATTTCATGTGCTCTTGCATACTCTGCCTTCTGAGATGTAGCTGAACTGCCATGAGTTTACACTTTGGAGGAGCTGGATCCCAAAGACTTATTCCTGTTAATGTGTGTCAGAGTCGAACTGAGGAGACTGAAGCTGTTAAGAAATTGAAGATGAACGTGAGTACACTAACTGGGGAGCTGAATGGTGTACAATTCAACTACACAGATCCGTCTAGGGATTTTGATCGCTCACGAGTAAAGGGAGTTGTAGCTCGCCTTTTCAAAGTGAAAGATCGGACTACAATGACAGCCCTTGAGGTGTTTCTTCCCTTCTGACTGGGATCAATCTCTGACTACTTGAACTCCCTTCAGACTCTCACAAAATTTGCAACTACCTATTTGGTTTTCTAGAAGTTGAAGTTCTAGGAGGTGATCAACTAAGTTGTGTGCCATTTACCATGTCTCTTGTTCTTTAACGAGAGTCTTGTTTTTGGAAAATAGGTTACAGCAGGTGGAAAGATGTTTAACGTAGTTGTGGACAGTGAGCAAACTGGCAAGTTGCTTTTAGAAAAAGGTGGTCTCCAACGACGAATTACAATCATTCCTCTTAACAAGATCCAGGCTTCAGGAGTGCCTGGAAGGGCTCAAGCTGCAGCTACAAAGCTGGTAGATTATCTCCATCTGAAATTCCTGTCCATTTGCAGGGCTTAGTTTGCTCCAAATGATAACTTTCTTTATGTCTTGGTGTACTATGACGTCTTGTTTGGGCTCCTTCAAACCACAAGCCTGTTCACTAATTGCAAAATCACATAGTCAGTTGCTGCAGAAAGCTGAGAGGGTTGAATTTTGGATTTATAAATATCTCAAGACAATAGAACAAGAAATCTTTATAGCTTTTATGGGCACAATTCCAGTAAAGTGACATGATACTCTGAGTGTTACCACAACCTCATAGTAAGTTTGAAAGAAAGATGGCTTAACTTCAAGATGGCTTTCACATGTTAGGTTCAGCTTCTCAAACTCACTTCCAACCCCCTTCATGACATTTCTAGTGGAGATTGAAGTTGTTGATGTGGCAAGGCTTGGCTAAGTTATTCCCTTTAATGTCCGTTAAAAATCTTGTGACTTATTTAACAGCTTCAGTGTCCTTTGCCTTGATGCCTTTCCTGTCTTCAGGTGGGAGCAGAGAATGCAAGAACTGCTCTTTCTCTTGTGGGCTATGAGGAGGAGCTTGAGGTACAAAATCTGCATTGCAAGATGTCATTCAATCTGAAAGTTGGCTCTGTGAGATCTTCGTACATTAACTTCACTTTGATGTATTACAAATGAAGCGAGGTTAATACTCGTGAGCCTTTGGGTGTTTTTACAGGCTGCAATGTCATTTGTTTTTGGAGGCACACTTGTGTGCACAGATATGAACACAGCTAAGCAGGTGATCTGACAATATCTTGCATACTCGACACTTTCTGTGGTTATGATTTTTTTACTTAGTTTGTTGTCCCCTTCCACTAAGTTCTCAAGTGCTTCTTGACCTTACTTTTAAGCTGAACCAGTCCTTTTGATTTGAAATTTATTATGTACATGCTCCGTATCTTTAATTGTATTGTTATGCTAACTTCTTATGTACTGCTGTGAAGGTGGCATTTCATAAAGATATCATGACAAGGTCCATTACTCTTGAAGGAGATGTGTTTGAGCCAAGGGGACTTCTCACAGGAGGATCACGCAAGTGAGGCCTCTTTTAGCCGCTGCGTTCTTAATTCAACTTTCTTGTTGTCAAATGAAGTCTTTGAAACTTTTTGAATTATATGCAATCTCAGTGCGAGGTAGCCGATTTGGAATCTCCTAAGGAGCATGAGCTTTTATACGAACTGCAGGGGTGGTGGTGAACTCCTCAAGCGCCTCCATGCTTTGGCGGAGGCTGAAGTGGATTTGGCTGCACACATGCGCAAACTCTCTGAGATTGAGAGCGAGGTAAAGCACTTGGACAACTGCCGACCAGCTATTCTTGATTCTTGAGTTCTCACCAAGTACACAGTCATCACATTCCTGGTGGCTGAACAAATTCTGGTCCTCCTACAGATTGTGAGGATGCTCATAGTGTGTTTCTCATGATGGAAGAAGAGGATTATTTGTTCACTGCTTGATGGTGTTTACAGATTGCATCTTTAGCTCCCAAGCAAAAGAAATTTTTGGAACTCAAATCTCAATTGGAGCTCAAGACTTATGATTTATCGCTTTTTAAAGATCGGGCTGAACAGAGCGAGCACCACAAGGTTGGCATCATACTATCTGTGCATGCCATTACAAAAATGTTTGTAAATCTAGTTTTTCCTCTGTTTATTCCACTTACCTATTACGCTCTTGACATTTTAGTCAACAGACAATTGTGGCAAACACTTAAAACACTATTGTTTTGGACTTCAGTTAGCAGAAGCAGTTTCAACCATGACTGCAGAACTGGAGACTGAAATTGGAGAGATAGCTAAGAAAGAGGAACAACACAAAGAGTGTGTGAATGTTGTTGCTGCCTTAGAGCTGTCTATTAAAAACCATGGCCGAGATAGAGAAGACCGACTTCTAGCATTGGAGAAGGAGATCAAGTCACTGAAAAAGGAGCTAACTTCTGTCTCGAAGGAATTCAAGGTACTGCAATATGGAACTCGCTGTATCTGTGTACCCTGGCATCTGTTTGTCACTTATAAAAATGAATCTATGTCTGATTGGGCTTCCGTTTATGAAACAAAATAAGCTGTTATGATATGCCATCTGTGCTATTCTCAAATTGGGAAAATGATAGTTTCTGTAGGAGGGATAGAAGTAGAAGGTTTATTGTGATACAAGAGTGACTGTTTTTCCTCATTCCTGTGTACGTCGAGGTCAAGCTTGTGTGAAGATTCATAAACATTTAGGAATTGGGCAGTAGTTTACATGAGGCCTTTGTGCAATAATATCATTGTGTTTCTTAATGACATTTATATCTTGATGTGAATTTTCTCTTTGAATTAATTACTGATTTCTTGAGGTATCTGTTGCAGGCTCAGGAAGATGCAAGAGAAAGATTAATTATGGAGAAAGATGTTGCCATTGAGGAGATGCAAACACTCAAAACTGAGATCAGTGCAATGGAAGTACAGATCAAGACTCTTGAAGAAGCCCTTGCACAGATTGAAGTCAAGGTATTTTTTCAAGAGCATATGTATTTGTATCCAGTCTGTCTCACAACAAGACGTTCCAAACTTTTTTGTATAATCAATGAAGAAGAATATGAGGATGCCAAGAAGGCATCGCGATATCTTGCAGAGAGGACATCTTTGTCAATGCCAGGGTCAAGCTATCTTTGCTAATGAGGTAAAATGCCCCTTCGGGTGCAGAGGGATGACATTGAGACTCAGTACACAAAGGCCAATGAGGAACTCAACAAGAATCGTGAAAAGATGAAGGCATGTGATGAACAAATCAGTGCTCTCATCAAAGAGCAGGCTGCCAAGAAGCAGGAGCTTGCTGATGGCATTATTCAACAGAAAAGGCTTGACAATGAGGTTTTCCTTGCAGAACTCCCTTAAACCCTTGTAGAGCATCAGTAGGAAGTGACCAACGCTCAAGCATCTGAATCTCTTTTCAGTACAAATGCACATCTTGATGCTTCATTATGTCTGCAGATGTCTACTTGCTGTTTCTTGTTGAGGATGTCTACAGATTTTTTTTTATTTATTATTATTTGTATTTTTATATTTCTACGCTCATGAGATTACTTTCCTGGGCAGGCTAACTTATTAATGAAGAGAATCACAAATGATAAAGTAATTGGTGAATAATGGTGGGGTTTGGAGCCTAACTTAGTTTGATTGCACAGGTGAAACGCATGGAGAAAGAGCAAAGTGAATGTGGAAGGACTGTGGAGAAGTTGCAGGAGATGCATCCATGGATCATCACTGAGAAGCAGTTATTTAATAAACCTGGCACAGACTATGACTTCAGCACCCGTGAATATGAATCTGCACGACAAGAACTTGAATCTTTGCAAACTGAGCAGAAGAAGTATGTTTGACTTTCATACCCTGAAAAGCATCTTTGCTACCCCAATTTCTTTTTCAACCCTTTGATGATTCTGGAATGGCTTCATCTCTGCCTAAGAGTTGCAGGAATATTGTTCCTTTACCTAGACTCCTGTCCACTCTATGGCTTGCGGTTTTACATTTACACTACTGTCATCTGATAGCATGCTATAAGTCCAGTGCAATAGGCGTATTAGGAGCTTTCAGGAAATTGTCTTTTGTTTTTCCCTGTTCAAGTCTTGCAAAGCTAAAGACAGTGCGAGATCATTGTTCCTGCAGCAATGAAAAGCGGGTCAACAAGAAGGCAGAGTCTATGTTTGTTCAAGCTGAGAAAGATTATATTGATCTCTTGAGTAAGAGGACCATTGTTGAGGTCAGCCATTACAGCCATTTAGTGTGATATCTTATTGCAGGAATCTAACTGCGTGTGACAAACAAGATAACAATCATCTCATTGTACATATTCCATTATCTGTGCTTTTTGATTCAGAGCATTTGTTTAACCACTTGGAGCTTTTCTAGAAATTCAATGTTCTTGGGCGACTTACAGTCTGAATGATTTTAACACCTGACTGTGAACTGTGTAGGCTGATAAAGTCAAAATCCAGAAGGTGATCCATGAATTGGACGAGAAGAAAAAGGAAGTTTTGGAAGTAGCCTGGAAGAAAGTGACAAAGTAAGCAGAATTTTTGGATCCTGAATTTTTTTTGTTCTGGAAACGCATAATTAGAGTGCTCATTAAGTGAATTAACATTGGGTGGACGAGTGCCAATGCAAAAGAATTGTTAATGAGGACAATTAAATTGGTATCTGGTCCATAATTGGAGTTGATTTCCTGCTGCAGGGACTTTGGCTCAATCTTCTCAATGTTGTTGCCTGGAACAACAGCCAAGTTAGAGCCTCCGGAAGGTGCAGATTTTTTGGACGGTCTTGAAGTAAAGGTTGCATTCGGAGGAGTTTGGAAGCAGTCGCTCTCAGAACTTAGTGGTGGTCAGAGATCATTACTAGCACTGTCTCTCATCCTCGCCCTGCTTTTATTCAAACCAGCACCACTCTATATTCTTGATGAGGTGAACCAAAGATTGCTATTGAAGATGTGTAATTTTCCATTGTGACCTTCAAATGCTTGGCAATGGAACTGAATTCTCTGGTCAGAATCTGTGAAGTTGAACCAAAGGGGAGTTGTGTACTAGTATATGGTGGAGTATAATTTATTTGTAATTCAGGTGCATGCTAACGTGTGGATGAGACTACAAAAGGGGAGTTGTGTACTAGTATATGGTGGAGTATAATTTATTAGTAATTCAGGTGCATGCTAACGGGTGGATGAGACTACAACTGTAATTATTACTATATATTATGGTGGGAGTTGGACACCTTACCATGTATCAAATCTGAGATCAAACCTGAAAAATGTTAAAACCGGTTATGAGACTTGACCACCTAATCAATAACTTGATAAATGGGGTAAGAGCGGACGTATATGGACGTTTTGTCGTTTAAGCTCAATCTTTGAGAGGGTTTGTTGTATGTTGTAGCTTATAAAGAAGCAACACTAAAGAAGTTTGATGATATTGCAGGTGGATGCTGCGCTTGACTTGAGTCACACCCAGAACATTGGTAGAATGATCAAAGCTCACTTTCCACATTCACAGGTAGGCAGGTGTTATTCTTTACAGGGTAATATGCCACATTGAAAAAGTAGTAGCACTTGGATTGTCCAATGTTTAGATGTAGTGTGGCTCAAAAGCACTGTTCAGAGATATTCCTGATTGTTTTACTGATTGCTTCTGGGATTCGGTATTTATAGCAGATCACTTACTGCAGTTTTCCTATTGTGTTCATGTGGCCAGTTTATTGTGGTATCACTGAAAGAAGGTATGTTCAACAACGCCAATGTCATCTTCCGAACAAAATTTGTGGATGGAGTATCAACTGTGACTAGGACTGTGCCAGCTGGAAGGCAGGTTGCCACAAAAACCTCAAGACCCACTCTTGACGAAACCTCTCAAGGTAAGATTTTGCAATAGAGCTTGCAGTGACATATTTGAACTCGTACTTTGCACAAGTGCTCCACTTCTTTGTAAGCTGAGTCAATGCAATCTGATTAACATGCATAGTATGGCTTATGATGCTAATCTAGTTTCAATACCTGTATTTGCAGTTTAATATGGTTTGGAAAAGCAAGTTGGAAGAATTTAATTTCCACTCTAGATGTAGGTGTTCAGAAATGTATACTTCCAGGATTTTTCTGATGATATTGTTTTTATCCTGGATGGCAGCCTTTGACTCCCAGGAAGCCTTTTGATCTCCAGATGCTTCAAAACTGTTAGTAAATCTTGTGCAACAGGTTATAACGACATTTTGAGCTTCTGTAAGTAATCTTCAATCTTCTG
Organism: Polytrichum formosum; assembly: GCA_964035585.1. NCBI lineage: Eukaryota > Viridiplantae > Streptophyta > Polytrichopsida > Polytrichales > Polytrichaceae > Polytrichum > Polytrichum formosum. Next base: position 59,562,692 of record OZ037937.1, read on the forward strand.
CTATTGGGGAAACCATGAAATGAGATGAATATTGATTCCAAGCAATGAGTGTGGAATTGCTGTAACCTCCACATTCTTCTCACAATTACTTGTTTCATGAATGGAACAGACAGTCAATGCGACGGCTAGGTTCCAAAGCAGGTGCAAAGCAGACACTGGCAGTTGTACAGGAGCAGCGCCTTGCTGCAGTCTACACGCACATTTCAGCATGCTTGTAAATTACATTCTTTTGTGAAGACCTATATATCTTACAAAGGTGGCGTTGTAAGTGATTGTACCATTGCATCCTCTTCACAGAATCATCAAGTCAGCATGCAATATAGCAAATTTACTTTCGTACGGATATCCTCTTCCATGATAGCCTTAAGCTTGATCCTTATCCAGATTCTTAGTTCAATCTGGTGTCATTAGCATCTTGAATAAATGAGTGTGTGCATTTCAATTTCAAATTTAAAGGATTGGTGATGGTATCTAGTGAAAACTTGTGATACTCTTTAGTTTGATACAGGCAACCACCTAATTTGATAGCTGATGGACTTGTTTTTCTTGAGATACCTTCCGAAATTATTGACACTTGTTTTTGTTTGAAGCTTACTGCTGTTTGACGAAATCTGTGTTGCTGATTTAGTGTAGCATTAAATTTGGTGTGCCATGTAATTGAAGCGGTCTTCATGACTTGTCATGTAGCACCAAATGTCATATTAAGGTATGGGTGTTATTTGGTTCGTTTTTCATGTTCTCCAACTTCTACTCATTAGATTTACACAACAAAACTTGTGTTGCATTAGCAAATCTATGATTAAACATTTGCAAAAATTGGATTGAAAATCCGATCTCCTCTTATTTAGTTATGGTTATTGAAAGTGCATGTTTGTTGATTTCTTACTTGGATACATAGATCCTCCCAATTGTGGTCACTATTGAGTGTAGAGTAGTTATTAATATTTGAAGACTTAATCCAATCTTTATTAAACATTTGTCTTTATGATGTTTACAACCTCTCTAATTGGCACCCAATGATTGCCAGGCAACTAGGTAATGTGGATTCATGATGAATTTTGTGGGCTATACTAAGAAGTATAATATTTAGTGCATTAACGACAAAGATTTATTTTGAACCCTCCAACTAGGCATGAAATATTCTTCAAGCTGGAAAGTGCTTTGGTGCTTTCTCCATGGATGTCTACATTACGCTCCACATGTTTCACCACAACCAACATCCCTAAGATGGCAGAATACCTTTGAAAACATCTCCAAATGAGACCTATGGCAATAACATGGGTTACCACTGTAACCCGGGTGTGTGCGGATTGCGATAGCTACCTCAAAATTGGTCCAAACTAGAAGAAAAGGGGCTCAAATTGTCAGGCTTGTCAAGCTCTATTTGCCCTCAAAACGACAACAATTTTTGAGACTTTGGTTTGTGAGACTGCGTTGTACTAGAAGAGAGCAAACTTTGACCACTACGACATTGCTAGCAAATACAAGAGCATACACACACACAAACCCCAAAAGATGCAATGATGAACCCCGTCCCACATCTATGTTGTTGAGATTGCACTATTCGCAAAGTGCAAACCCAATGTTGGTCCTATTTTGGGCACCCTCCAAGAAATTTATTACTATTATTTTAAAAGTGTTCACCCACTTTTTAAATTCGGTAACCCAGGTTATTGCCATAGGTCTCAAATGTATAATCACTGGAAAGGAGCTTGGAAATATAGAATTACCTGTAACGTCCCTCAAAGAGGGATGAAACCCTGGGATTGATCCTTCTTGGAGAATACTTTCTATTCGGAGTTTGTTAGCTCGTGTATTGGAGTATATTTGAAAGTTGGGTGAAACTTTGGGACCTTCTCTTTCCACTTCAACTTTGAGAGAATTTTAGGATTTAAAATAATGTATGCACATAGGATCTGTTATCCTAAATCATGGATTGGCCTATACAAGGCTAGCTTGGCCCACCCATTCTAGTAGGACAAGCTAGAAAGCCGCTTATAAATAACATGACACCACTCTTTGTGCATGATAATTTAAGCATTAAGAAACTTGGGCGACTTTGTGTTAATCCTTATAAACTCAAGGTTTGGGACTAAACTCATGGTTTCATCTACTTTACTTTACAAATAACTGTAATGCCATTGAAGTCCTTGGTGACCCTACACCGCTTGAATGTGAAAACATGTAGATTCGTGTAATGTGTGACAAGCGAAGGTGACTCACAGTTGGAAGATGAACTACACTAAATATGGTATTTAGTGTTTGATACACTAAATACGAACACATACACTAAATGTCAATAACCCCATGAAAGTAAGTAACATTAAATGTAAACTCATACACTAAATATCAACTATGGTAATATGTGGAAGTTACATGTTTGAATTTAGTGTTAGTAAGGATATGAAAAAAAAAATGACAATGATAAGAGAATTCCAGCATATCTTCTAGCATATCTTCTAACACTAATTGTCAAGAATTGAAAATTAGTGTTGAACATGGTAGGGTGGTAACAACATTAAATATAATCAAACACTAAATATCATATTTAGTGTAGTGCTTCAATACACATGGGCTCTAAAGTTCATCACCTTCGTCCCAATATCTAGGAAGTGGTAGATGTACCACTTTCACCAATGGTACCATCTAAGGCAAATGGTACTTTTTCCAACTAGCCCACTTCTCCTAGGATTTGAAACATGCAATTGGTATGAGATGGTTAGCAAATTCAAAATTGAAGTTTTTTCCATTTTCCTCATACTTTCTGGAGCTCATATGAATATTTCCCTAGTCAAGGTTTAAGGGATAAGAAAAAGCCGATTGGACAATTCTTATTTTTATTGTTTATTTTTGCTTTCATTATCAAAAGCGAAGATTCTCGTGTCCATTGAATGGTCAAATAGGTCCCCCCATTATGTTGACTATTGAGTTTAGATGGTTATCATATTTTGAGCATGCAAAATAGACCAATAGAGGTATGCCACGTAAGGTGAACGCGTGACATTCTGGAGGACTGTGAACGGGCTATTTGGGAGGCACTTAGGGTTTGGTTCTGGAGGAGCTCCGAGAGCCCTCGTCTTGGTGCTTTCGTCACCTCTTTCCGAATCTGCTCCCTTCACCAAATTCCGCGTTAATGTACATCGTAGGTTTGTGACAGGCCGTGTCGGATAGATCGTTGTCTCATCTCTCGTTTGTTCCTAGTCTCGCATTCTCCCGTTCTACGGCGAGTATTTGCCGTAGTTTTTACTTTTATTCTTCCTTTTTCTTTAACATTGCTCCTCCCTCAAGTCACATACAACTTTGTAGTGGTTACCCTTCAGTTCTTCGTCACTCTTGTTCGATCTCCTCGTTCACTTTTACTTTATTGGCGATCTTGAAGGCCCTGTCTTAAGACGCATAAGGTTTCTGGAGTTGTGGCAGTTCCAGTTCTTCAAGTGCTATACGTGTGAGACTACTTCGGCTATTGCTGAAGCAATAATTCTGAAGACACAATGGTAATCTATCGCATCATCTCTCTCACCTTGTCGTTTCGGTCACTCATAAGTGAACTATGTGTCGATTCCTAGTCTACAGCATAAAGAGTGTTGCGAACTTTGTAAAGGATCGCTATGTAGGAATATATCTTGAAATACTGCCGTAGATCGAAGGAGATTAGTCGCACTGACAAGTTGCAGTTTATAGTAAGTTGCGAGCATTATAATTGCTGCGAGGTTTCTTTAGGGTAAGAATTTATGTTGAAATCACATGAATTATTCGGGTTCTTTGAGCTGCGGAACTGGATAATAATTCCTTATGTGCTAACTACAACACCTGACATGGGCAGCTAGCTATTTCTTGCGGGTGTACACTATGATGAACTTCTTAATTTTTGTGTGAAGTTGACTATTCAGTGGTTTTAGTCGCAGAGTGCTCATTTTCTTAGTGTTGAGTCCAGTCTTCCAATTCGAAACAACCTCACAGCGAATCTGATAGATAAATAACGGCTTAGCAAACTACATACCATATGTTTATACCGCATATGTTCTCCCATTCTCCTGGCCTGCTAGTCTATTTTCCAAATTTTAATCATAAATGGTAGATGAGGACTTTGATAGAGTGAACATTCTTGAGTACAACCAATTAGGGTTTGGTCTATGTCTTCAATGCTCAAAGCACTCTAGAATAGGCGGAAGAGGCAATCGTTGAGTAGCTAAGTTAGGCATATTGTGGAATTTCTGGTACTAGAACTGCAGACTGGATTCTAGAAACATGTGAGGGTTTAATCTGAAGGTCTTATACTTATGAATTGAATGTATACTTGCATCAGTAGAGGTTTCTAACAGCGGTTATATTGTTAATTTGCAGTCGACCCTAGCTGCAGCACGAGCAGATAATTTCTACTATCCACCAGAATGGACACCAGATCAGGTACAATCTTGTTCAAGTACAAATCGCATGTGAATGTGGATGCCATGCATGACCTTAATTTTTCCTGTTTTTCAATGACTATTCTTATCCTTGTGGTTAATGCTGAGTAACTCTTATTTTATGTAACAAGTAGCAGTATGCAAAGGTAGGTACATCATGCACACTTTGTTAAAAGTTGTGCTGATGTGAAAGTGATGAGGATTTTATACTGGAAATGAGTTTTCATCTACAATACTGTATTTTTCTTTACTTTTCTCAACTTTAATTGATCTTCTCTGTTATGACATGTCAGGGTGGCCTCAACAAGTTTCATGGCCAACATGCCCTACGAGAGAGGGCCAAGAAGATTGGCGAAGGCATCCTTGTCATCCGGTTCGAGATGCCATACAACATTTGGTGTGGTGGATGCGGTGCTATGATTGCACAAGGGGTTCGTTTCAATGCAGAGAAGAAGCAAGTGGGGAATTATTATTCTACCAAGGTACAGTAGACTTCTGACACACTTTTGGATGTGTCCACCTGGGTTAGTATTTAGAAATGGATTTCTGGTTCTTTTCTGCATAATATGCTGTCAACTTGCTTACACTAAATTGATGCCTCACATGTGTGTCTCAATTGTCACAGCACATCCTCTAGGTTTTGATCCTTCCTGATATTGATGGCTGGCATTTTACAGATATGGAGTTTCAAAATGAAAGCAGCGTGTTGTGGGCAGGAAATTGTGATTCAAACGGATCCAAAAAACACTTTATATGTTATTATTAGTGGAGCAAAGCAAAAGACAGAGACCTATGATGAAGTTGATGCTGAAACGGTTCTGTTGCCTGAGCAAGAAGGTGCTTTTTCTACTACATGCTGTTAGAATAGTGATTGGAGTTGCTTCCTAGAGACAGCAACTCTGGAAGGTTTAACTTGGTTTAGGTGCAGTTTGTATGAATTGACTCGGGTATTTATTTATTTAGTTATTTAGAAACAGAAGGTGCTTGCCTCAGGATCTGCTGGAGTGGATTTTGTAGAGACTGAAAATTGAGTTGTTGTGGGTATGCAGACAGATCAAAGCTGAATGATCCATTCTACAAACTGGAGCACATTGGGGAGGATACTGCAAAGGGAAAGAAGCAGGCACCTCTGCTTGTGAGGTTGCAGGAGGCATCAGACATGAAGCACTATGATAGCTATGCACGGAATAAGGCCCTTCGGGCTCAATTGAGGGTATGTGTTCCTTCTCTGTTTTGTTTTGGGCACTCTACTGAATATTTGATAACTCACTCGGTTTGTTTGTAACATGTTCTCAAGATATGGAGGTTTCAATTAGTGGTTGTGAGACTCTGGTCAATTGGCTGACTCTTTCTTAGGGTGCTGGAGGAAGTTTACCCTATTATATATTCCCTTGTGCATGATTAGAGGACATGGTTTAATGGATGTGATGTAGTTGCTCATATTTGATTGGTTCTCTTTGCAGGCTCAGAAGAAGCGAGTGGCCAATGAGGAAATGGAAGCAAGGAAGTTGGGTCTGGGTATCCGATTGTTACCAGCTTCTAAAGAGGATAGTGATCAAGCTGCCAGCATCAAGTTCCCTCACAAATTTGGACTGAATCAAAGGAACAAGCGTGCTGCCATTCAGGCCACCTCGATCTTCACTCCAGAAGCTATGAAGCACTCTTCCAACAACCCTGCATCAGGTTCCTCTTCTAGTCTTCGCAAAAAGCTTGACCTCTTGTCAAAGAGGAGGAGACTGGATGCTGCAGGTGTCCAGGAGGCACTTTGCAGTAAGTTCAAGCCACTAAGTGGGGGTGTTCTGGAGAGGGAGCGACGCCTGATAAAAGCACCAGTGAAGGTTAAACAAGCTTGAAGGCTTCTCCTGTATAATTAGCTATAGGAAACTTCCCATCCAGTTTGCTGGAAATGAGTGTATATTATCTCTTGAGATTAGGACATCAGAACTCACATCAAAGTATGGCTACGAGTAGCCAAGATCCTTGTCACTTCTGTACATAATCAAATTCAATTTGATCAATGCCATTGAGGGTTGGGAGGTGGTCATGCCAACGCCATTACTGGCAACACTCACATTTCTCAGTTCTCAGGCAGTCCATCCATTCAAGTTATTGAAGGTTGTTGAAACAGTCATCAAAACTATTGAGCTTCAAGATGCTGTTTAGGTGACATTTTGCTTGCATCTGCCAAAATACTGCAATGTAACACCAGGTTCGGAATTTTTCTTGTAGCAAGTATATAAACACCGTATTGAAAACTCAGTTTGTGTCTCTAATTACTGGGTTTTGATCATTCCCATAAAGAATCTGCATGAATAGTGGATGGATCGCTGTTATGGTTCTGTGGATGAACAGATACTGACAGTTCATTATTTTCTTGTTGACCACAATATTGTATACTTGGAGAATATCTTCATGTTCAGACATTGCACAAATCTGAATCCTGCCTTTTGGGTGTGATACTTACGAGTACCTGCTTGGCCACTAACTTAGCCCCTAATGTCCTATGCGACCATGATCTGGTTATGAACAATTCACTTTGACCCCTTTCAGACTAGTTTGGATGGTTTATGGATTAATTCAACTACTCCCTTTGTTCATGTTCATGTTAGCTATGTGTTGCCACGTGGATAATTTTGATTCAACAAAAGTTAGGTATTTTTGGATTAACTCAAATACAGGAGTGTGCTCTCAATTGGTTTTCAGTGGAACCAGTCCATGAATGCTTGCTTGACATTTGGCACTTCCACAGTTTAGGGGCAACGTATCTTGAATGTGTTTTTTGTTGATCCCTATGTGCAAACGATTTTCAATTGTTATGAAAATCTGCATGACATTCAAACACAACATATCCTAAACATCTACCGTTGGAATTTTTAGTTGGACATGTGCTGGTGGGTGTAAATCCATGTGGAAGGTGCGCAATTGTGGCAACATTGCCTCAAATAGCAAAGCTTCCCCAAAAATCACAAAATAATGGTGTCAAGATTTGTGAGCTGATTTGAGTAGGTATATTGCCCCACTTTTGAACGAGGGTAACGTTTTCTTTCATTTGGAGATAATTTGAGTGAAGGTTTGATCAAAAAACCAGCCCCAATTTAATTTTTAAATTGTTGCCCTCAAGACCACTATTGACATTCCTATTATAATTTGCTACATAACAAAACTTCAGCATCTTAAATTTGGATTGTGAGTAGTCACCTCTAACCTACAAACATCTACATAGTTAAATTTGTCAAAAAAAATTTAGATTTTCAGCTACAGTCGCTGAAATTGAGATCACGTTTTCTAGGCAAATTTGAAGGAAATTGGGCATGGGAAGTTTTTGGGTTGACTCAGCCCACGTCCTCCATTTGTTTTCTTGCAAAAAAAGAAAAAAGGAAAAGAAAAAAGTGTAAAGCTCCTACGGCACTGAGTCAAAGGCTAATGGGGCAATGAGGGTGATCCCCCGGCTCCATGGCTTTGCACCATAAGGTATAGTCCTACCTTTTAATATGACACGTTTGGGAAACGAGAAAACCGTCGTATTATTGAGGTGTTACATATTCAATAATAGTATGACAAATTGGACTTCTTTGTCATAATAACGAGGTATTTCATGAAAACACACATTAGATATTTTTTGACATATACAAAATAAATATTCTTTCAAACGCCTTTACAAATATGCAAATTTCTCTCATGAAATCTATGTGGACTTGAAGGAGGAATCAATAGCCCGTTGATGTTGCCACTTCAATCAACAACAAATATCTTATTGAACTTCTATGATATGGTTTGCAATTTCATTACGTATGCAGGAGTAAACTTTAATGGGTTGTCCATAAAAAAATGTAATTAACAATTGAGCATGATGTTGACCACCGAATGATGCGTTATTTCAGTAGTTTTTCAACAAGATGCAGATCAAAAGGATCGGATGAGAACTGGCCTCAAAATATGCAAAAGTAGATCGTTGTCTAGAAATCAATTGAAAAAACTTAATATGCCTTCAAATGCTCATAACTTTGTCAATACAACTTGGAATTGGACAAAACTACCCCAAAAAGAAGTAAAATTGCAAAAGCTTTCCAACAATATGCAAATCAAAGAAATTTGATAAATATTGAGTTCAAAATGCTCGAAAATAGATTGTGCACCTTGGTTTAGGGTTTAGGTGAAAAAATTGTTGCTAAAGAGATAGAAGCTAATGAGTCTCTTGGTTAGTTTTGAGATGGACAACCTAGTTCCCTTAGTTCCCATGTTTTAACATCATTTAACTTTAAAATGTCCTTTATCCACATTTCAAATGTGAAAGTTACATAAAATTAATATTAGCTACGTACTTATACATGTATGGGACCCACCATACATGGCTGGGGATTCGTGGCACTCACTTAAAATCATCCATCCTAGATATCGTGGATGAAGTGGCTCCAATAAGAAAGCCCCCCTATGGGGTTGAGGGCCGATTCATTCGAATGTGACATCACTAGACTAATTCGGGGCCTTTGACTCTATTTCCGGAATCAAATAGCATAAAATAGTCATTTAGATGATTCCTGCATTTTTTTCATCCGCATGGATGATTTTAAGTGAGTGCCATGAATCCTTGGCCCACCATACATGCATCTATTACCTCTATAATATGACATTGTTGGGGTCCAGGAGTGGTATATTAACAATGTCACAATCATATTATAGAGATAGATTTTGACTAGGAAGTTCGGTTTACAAAATTCGTGACATTATATCGAGGTTGTCGTATTATCTAGTGTCATATTAAAGAGGTAGGATTGTACTCAAGCTTAAAGTGACACTTTAAGAAAATTTCTATTTTATTTCAACTAGGTTAGATGGCTTGGAATTTTTTTTAAAGAAATTTATAGATTAGCATATCTATAAAATGTCTACAAAAAATAAATTTAAAAATAATAAATTTATATGCAACCTATAGAAAATCCCAAAGTCGCCTTAAGGAAAGAGCCTTGTACTCTCCACTAGGGGGGTCTATTGATGTTGGATTGCTAAGTGAGAATCACCACAAAATTAGCCTTATCGCGGGTGAGGATCTTCTACTAAATGAAGGTATTGTCCCCCTTTTGTTGGATCACTTCTTACATTGCCTTGTTGAGCGGATATATCCTCGATTAGCCATTGTGATTGGCCAAAGTTTTCTGAAGTGTTCTTGCATCTTTCTTACACCACTATGATGAATGACAGAAGTGGTGTTATTTTATACTTAATTCCGCATATGATTAATCGCTTTTAACAATGACTTACTCAATGGCACCATTGCACTCACTTGTTGATGGCTTAAGGATTAAAAATAGGTGTCACCAAAAGGAAGGTGCCACTTTAAGGCCTCAGTACCTTACATCTTCTGTAAGGAATTGGCAAAGCAACAAGCACAACAAAGTTAAGGGTGGTTCACATTAGGTTTGGGTTCAAGAAACTTGGGGTCCAACACTAGGAGAAGTATTTTCTTGAGTGGGGACAGTCAAAATCTGGCAGGAAAGTGATGCCACATTAGCACCACTTCATTTTTTCATGCCTTCGACCCAAACCCTACAGTTCACTCCTTGGGTCCAAAATTTTGCTCTTGGCCAATAGGATCACTTGATTTTGGGGTTTCTTTGGTCTTAGACTCTAAAGTAAACCCACTCTAAGGCTCTCTTTACACTAGAACCCAAGTTGAGAGTTTCTTGACTTGCAATCTTTGGGAGTTTGAAACTTGGATTTGACAAGCTCTCATCCAAAGTCCCAAACTGTTGTGAGTTGGACCAGTCCTCAAGCTCTCAATAGTTTGAGCAAGGGGGAAAGTGGTCATGCTCAAAGAAGGAATAGTTCTAAACAAATGAGCATTCAAGACGAGCCAAATATAAAAACTTGGAAACCCATTGGTTTGGGGCTCACAAAACAAGAGCTCAAACTCTCGACACTCCTTAGCAACCTCTATGAAGTAGCTCATGATCTTGACCAAGAACTTACTAAATTTTATTCAAAGCTTATCATAGATGTGTCACATGGGATTCACCAAAGCATCACATAAGCGTTGTTTGTAAGCCCGGTAAATAGTTGAAACTCCCAAGCATAAAGTGGACTTTGAGTGAACAAGCATGCGTAAGAGGCTCCCCCCGCCAATGGGAAAGCGAGCCTTTCTTGGAGATCTCAATCTACATGCTCTCAACCTACAAGCTCTCAAACCTCTCTACCGTAAAGGGGGCCTAAGTTAACCCTTGGCGGGAGTGATTTCAAGGAACGGATTTTTGTTCGTAAAGTACGGGAAGCATTGCCTAGTTTGTGCAACTTCCAAGCACTCCATAGCTAGGGTTGCGCACAACGACGAAGCATCTTTTTCAAAGGTCTTGGAAATGGCGAGAGATAGTTTGGGGACGAGGAGATACTAATTTTCATCATGGTGGTAAGGTCACATGATGATGGGGGGGGGCTAAAAGCCTAAAAAGCCTAAAGCCGTCCTCAACCCTTAGGATTGTAGTGGCATCATGCCGCTCGACTCATTCAACCGCAACCAATATATGTGCACATGTTATGGGTGGTGTGCCTAAAATGCATACAATCTAGATTGGTTTTCATCTCACGGCTAGAATTTAGGAACGTTATAGATTGTGTCCAAGTTCGGTGTATGGTTCATAATAAGTGCACATATTTTAGACTTTGGTTGGCTAAGACATTGAACCTAGTAGGATTTCTAACAAAATATAACAAATATTAGGAAGGTTTTTTTGGGGGTGGGGTGGGGGAGAGAGTATATGTAATGAATCATGTGCATTTAGTGTTGAATCTTAGAAGGTGCACATTCTAATGTCCATTATTACATTTCATTTTTGTTTTCAATCATTGCATGCAAATCCAAAATTATTGTTCACCCATTTTTCAAAATAACTAGCTATCCACTTTGCCAAACAAAACAAAATGTGATGGGAGAAAGAGCGTGTGGAGGAGGGGGCCAAGGAAGGGATCCACCGTGTTACAAAACAACAACCTTACAACAAGTCTATAAGTAGTAGGATATGAAGGGACAGTTAGGTATTGTCAACATGTTCCATATATAATATCATCATTTATCTTGTAAATGGCTTGTTGGGCGGGGTTTAGACATGTCTAGTGCGCGTTACTCTCATACTATAATCCTACAGTCTTAGTGGGCCTTCATTTTTTACTGAACATTGGATCCAAGCTCAAATGTCGGTTTCTCAAATTGGGTGGGGTATCATCTTAAGTTGGGACCAACAAGTATTGGTGGGAAAGTGGTGCCACATTAGCACTACTTCAATTTCTCGTACTTTGGACTCATGCACTAGTATAAACTCCTTAGGTCCAAAATTGTACTCTCAACCAAATCGAACCAATATGATTGCTTCATTATGGAGTTTCTTTGGTCTTGAAACCTCAAGTGAACCAAAGCTAATAGGCGTGCTCTTTAACACTTGTTGACACAAAGTTAGGCTCCTTCAATACATCCAAACTCTCTCTATCTTCAATGGGCTTCATCAAACACAATGACATGTACATTAGATCTACATTGCTTTGACAAATCAGGGTGCACTAATAAAAAGATGCAAGTACTTTGGAACCACTTTGAATCACATAGAAACCTTAACTCATATTAGGGCCCCTTCGCACAAGACGTCAAGGGCCGTAACCATGTAATGGTGGGGGCCCTCAACTCTCGTCCAATGGCCGTATTAGTTTTTTAACTAACATGGTGCATTATGCATGAATCCATGTAGACTTTTCATCCATGATAATTTTTTGGGCTTTTAAGCCTTCACCTTCTAGTGTGAAGTGAACTTGAAGGGTCACGGCCTTTTTCACCAATGGGAGATCTTAGGATGCAATGATCACGGGCCTTCAATCTCGTGTGTGGTTGGATGTAGGTCGAAGAGCAGATCCTCGGTTTGACTACTTGGATGAAGAAGTGTGTAGTTTCTGTCCAAATTTGAATCAAGTGCGTTAGTATGGAGGAAAATGTCGTGGGATTTTTTGGGGGGAAGGAATGTGATGGCGCTCCTCAAAGGCCATTGGGTTTTGCAACATGTGGGGCCTCGCTGGATGCTTAAAACCTGGCAACCTCCACCATCACCCTCGACTGCTTCCTAGAATCGGATTTGGTTTTGTCACAACCTTAGTCCTCGATCGTCAAGCTCATAGTTTTTCTGAGCATTCTCTAAGGTTTCTTTCATGTAGATTGATGGTGCAAAGTGGCCACTTCCTTTGCAATGTTTTTCGCGTGTATTTGGTTTAGGGTTTAGCTTTCATGGTTCATCTCTTCTTTGTTGGTTTTGTGATTACAAGTTATTTTTGGGGTTTTGGATATGGTCTTGCAAGGTTTGAATTTAGGGTTATAGTTTGGCATAGGAATGAAGAAGATCAAGGTGTATACACTCATTGATGAAGGAGCATCTCCAAAGTGCATTGGAACTATGAAGGGGGAGGTTGGAGAAGGCTTCATAAAAAGAATATTGTGCCAAAAATTAGCCTCTCTAAACAATTACAAATAAATGTAGGGTGCTAAAATATACATTAAAGTAGCTTCTTTCTACAAATAGGGAGGGAAAAAATATTGAAAGGTGCATAAATATCCCCCCATTAAATACCCCATTATTGCACATGGTTACAAAACGTAAGGGGGTGTGACCGCCCCGAGATTGAGGTGACCCTAAGTTTGGCCCACTTTTCACACAGACCAAGAGCCTTGACCATGAAAATCCAAAGGCCCTTGAAAATCATCCAAAGGCCGTACTATGGAAAATAGAAATCCAATTTTGCAATCAATGGGCCCTCAAGCTTATTGTAATCATGTTCACAAAATTGCAACATATTTTATGGATAAAACCAAATAATAGGTCGTTCAAGACCCCACCATGGTTATATAATATTCCTAGGAGCCAACGACAATATAATTGCTTGCCACAACCCCTAGTTTTTTGCGTTAGATCCACTTCTTTTTGATGGGCCTAATGTGATATCCAAAAATCACAAAAACAAATGTTCACTTGGTGCCATGCAAATTTTTCGTGCATTCGGAATTTTGCTCCCTCACCCCTCATGGTTAGTGTAAAAGTGAACTTGGACTGTCTCCCGCTCCTTGACCAATCACACAATCTGTCTATCACAGGCCAAGGGCCCTCAAGTTGTAGTGTAAAGTGGCCCTCAATATTTGGGGAGATTTTTGGACATAATCGGTTGAGATAAAATCAAACAATAGGTAGTTCAAGACCTCATCATGGTTATATAATATTCCTAGGAGCTAAAGACAATTTAATTGCTTGCCACAACCCCTAGTTTTTGCGTTAGATCCACCTCTTTATGATGGGCTTATAAGCAAGCCCGGTCGTTCCTAGATCTGCATATGCATCCGGGAACAAAAAGTGGCCTCTGTCCAGGATACAGATGCAGACCTAGGCAAAACTGCCACTCATCTTGCATTATTTTCTTCACCAACTTTTGGATTTCCTCTAAAATGATCGGTAATTTTTTGAAGTCATGAACCTCAACTGGTTATTTCTCAATCACATCCAGTTCATATGTAACTATTATTTTGATTGTGCACCTTAAACCTCAATCGGTTATTTCTCAAACTCAGCCAGATCATCTATAACTATTATTTTGACTGTCAAAGGTTAAACCTCAACCAAATATTTCTCAAACTCAACCGCTTCATCAATAAAGTTGATTGTCCTAAGTGATAGCAAGCTCCCTACATATCTCGACGAAATGCAAGGAGTTTCTTCAGTTCTTATATTATTCTTCATCCAGTTTGAGTTTATAGTAGGGTGAGTGGGCCACTTCCCTACATCCGCATCTGCATTGCGGATGTAAAAGTGCATATGCATATGCAGATGCAAGGTGAGTGGCCTTGCCCTAATGCAATGTCCAAAAATCATGAAAACATATATTCACTCTGTGCCATGCAAATTTTTCGTGCATTCGGATTTTTGTTCCCTCATGCCTCATGGTCTAGTGTAAAAGTGAACTTGGACTATCTCTAGCTCCTCGACCAATCACACAATTTGCCTATCACGGGTCAAAGGGCCCTCAAGTCATAGTGTAAAGTGGCCCTCAATATTTGGAAAGTTTGTTGGACATACTCAGTCGAGATCCTTGTGTTTCCAAGTCCAATTGGTTACACGTTGACATCTTTCAGTTTCTTCTTTATTAAAGTGGGATATATTCCATAGATTCCTCTATAACAGTGGGTGACTTTGCCGACACCTTGATGATGAACTTCAACCGGTGATTTCTCAAACTCAACCGGTTCATCTGTAACTAGCGGTCGGGTTCTCTGCCTGTTCATTGGTGGCCCTTATTATTATACCTACGGGTACCGTACTGTGGAAAATAGAAAATCCAATTTCGCAATCAATGGGCCCTCAAGCTTAGTGTAACCATGTTCGAGAATTGCAACATATTTTATAGATAAGACCAAATAATAGGTCGTTCAGGATCCCACCATGGTTACATAATATTTCTAGGAGCCAACGACAATATAATTGCTTGTCAAAACCTCTAGTTTTTTTTTGCATTAGATCCACTTCTTTTTGATGGGCCTAATGCAATATTCAAAATTCATGAAAACATATATTCACTCGGTGCCATGCAGATTTTTCGTGCATTCAAATTTTTGTTCCCTCACGCCTCATGGTCTAGTGTAAAAGTGAACTTGGACTATCTCCCGCTCCTCGACCAATCACACAATTTGTCCATCACGGGTCAAGGGCCCTCAAGGTGTAGTGTAAAGTGGCCCTCAACGTCTGGAGAGATTTATTTGGTCCGAGATGACCCTAAACTACTGGATGATAGTGGAGAGGTACCCATTTTCCGAATGGAGTGGTTGGCGGTTCGATTCCCGCTGTGAAATCTTCTCTCTACTTGACGGGAAAAAACTAACCAGGTAGGCATGAAGCCAAGAGCCCACCCACCGCAAGGTAGGCAGTAAACCCCACCCTACACTAAGAGGATTCTTGAACAGGGTAGGGCCAATGGGCTCAAATTCACGTCGGATTGTCCGAAGTTGGTTATTTATGGGAAAATTTTTGAACATAATCGGTTGAGATCCTTGTGTTTCCAAGTCCAATCGGTTTACATGTTGACATCTTTTTGTTTCTTCTTTATTAAAGTGAGGTATATTCCATAGATTCCTGTATAATGATGGGTGATCTTGCCGATGCCTTGATGAACTTCAACCGGTGATTTCTCAAACTCAACCGGTTCATCTGTAACTAGCGGCCGGGTTCTCTGCCTGTTCATTGGTGGCCCTTATTATTATGCCTACCGGTGCCTAGTATATCTATCTCTTGAGCCGGCTTGGTTGCATAGTTCCCAGCCATGCAATCGGAACACGGAGGGCCTCATGTAAGCTACTTGTCATAAGTAGCCCCACCCTGCAAAGATGTGACCTGGGGAGCCTCGGCAACCTTGTCCACATGATGCTACGAAATTGCACAAAAGCCATCAACAGAAACGGGCATGCCAATCAGAAGTAGGCCTGACACCCCCCATGATTGGGTTCAATTCAATGAATGGGGGAGAACCGGCCACTAGGCACCGGTGAACCGGTGGAGTTTGAGATATAACCGGTTGAACTTCAAGGCTTCAGGAAAATGACCCATCATTATAAAGGAATTTAGAGAAAAACACCTCAAATATAACAAAAAAGAAACCGAAAGATGTGAACATTTAGCCAGTTCAGTGAACGGGGTGAACCGACTGCTACACTATATATGGTATTTAGTGTCACATACTATTTGGAATTACGCAATGCTATATTTATTTATTTTATATCTCATATTTTACCAAAAAAGTGGAATTGGTAGTTTGGACATTATAAAACATTAACAACTTTACTTGACAAAAAATAATATCAATATTAAAAATATATAGCACTGTGTAACTCCATATAGTAAGTGGCACTAAATATCATATTTAGTGTAGTTACATGTGAACCGGTAAAGTTGGAGAAACAACCGGTTGAAGTTCAAGGTTACTTCAACAAAATTACGCATCACTTTAGAAGAATTTAGAGTATATATCCCACTTTAACAAAGGATTACCCGAAGATGTTAACATGTAACCGGTTGGACTTGGAAACACTAGGATCGCGACCAATTATGCCCAAAAATCTCCCCGGACACCGGTTCAATTTCACCTTGTGTGGTAGGCTTGTGAGCAATGTTCAAGATTGAAGCCCTCGTATGAGTTTCATTTTGAAGGGCTCTCAAATTTCAGCCCTTCAGTGGAAGGGTTGGTTCAAATCCAAGACATCAATCTAAGAATATAGAAATGAAATACAAAACTCATATTAAACTTGTGCATGAATTATATGGTACATGTTTCCAGTACAATGTGAAGAATTAAGAATCAACCATCTAACTCCACTTCTTGTAGTGACGATGCCCTACGCTTGTTGGTTCTTGTGGTGGGCAGATGATATTGAGAACTTCAAGTGACGTCTTCATTTTCAATTTGGGGTTGCGTTTTGAAGGGTTGTTTTGAGAGAGGTATATTTTGAAGGACCAAATCGCGTTTGAAGGGCATTGAAGACTTCAATCTTGAACACTGCTTGTGAGTTAGGAAACAAGTCGACTTGGCAGTGCGCAAGTGGCCCCTTGGGGTGGCTGCGACCAATGCCAGGCCTTGCTTTGAATTTGAGAAGTGCGGGTTTAGGACACTTTGTGATTCGGGCATTGAAAGCGTGGCCGCTGAGGTGATTGGGTGACAGCAGGTCGCCCTAACATTACCAAACCCAATGGAGGTAAATGCGGCCCGAATGTCGAGGCCTGTCAGAGCCTCGAGATGGCAGCAGGCCCTCGGCAGCCGGGACCCGTCGCTGCCCGCAACCGAGCCTCTGCCGGCCCGGGCCAGAGTGCCACGGTGGCAGCTCCAGGCTGTCGGACGAGGCCGCCACTCACCCACCGAGGCTCTGACGCACGCCAATGCGCCACATCATCCACCAGCAAGCATGCCCATTCACTTGTAACAATCACATCCCATCTGCTGAGATCATGGCATCCCATTCCATCATGGCATGCCATGGGGACCATGGCCGGCATGCACCCACCGAGGTAAACTAATCTCCCTCGATGTCTGCGTTTTGAATTATGTATTTAAAACACCTCCATCCATCTTTCCTGCTCTCTCTTTGTAACCTGCACGCTCCAGATCTCTGCCGCAATGGAGTGCAACACTGCGATTGCAACAATGATGCAGGGAAGGGATTACGGGCATGATTAGCATCTTCAGCGCTTCCTTTTGAACATGGTGGTTACAAACAAGGTAAGTGACAGAACTTTTCATGATTCTTTGCAAATGTCCAATCAAGCATCGTTTCTGATCGAGTGTGACCTAATAATTTGTTGCACACCTTGGATTATTGCTGCAGTACAGTATGCCCCACGAACTGATGGGAATGCAACAATGATGCAGTAGAGAGTGCTTTGTTTTTCATATGTCTTTGCAAATGTCTATTCAAGCATCATTTCCCAGTGATTGTAACATAATCATTTGCCTCAAATCTTGGATTATTGCCGCAGTACAATCTCTTGCAGGAATTGATGGGAATCAAACAATGATGCTAAAGTGTGGCTTCATTTTTCTTATTTCTTTGCATATGTCCATTCAACCTTCCCTCCTCATTTGTTGTAACCTAATCATTAGCTGCACTACAGTCTCCTCCACTTCCTGCTGGGTTTAGAGCGGCGATCTGCTAAAGTGTGATTTCATGTTTCATCTTTCTTTGCATATGTCCATTCAACCTTCCCTCCTCATTTATTGTAACCTAATCATTAGCTGCACTACACTCTCCTCCACTTCCTGCTGGGTTTAGAGCAATGATTTGCTAAAGTGTGGCTTGATTTTTCATATTTCTTTGCAACAATCCATTCAACCATCCGTCTTCATTGATTGTAACCTAATCATTACCTGCACTACAGTCTCCTCCACTTCCTGGTGGGTTTAGAGCAATGATCTTCCAAAATGTGATTTCATTTCTCATATTTCTTTGCAATAGTCCATTCAACCTTCTCTCCTCATTTATTGTAACCTAATCATTAGTTGCAATACAGCCCTGTCCACTTCCTGGTGGGTTTAGAGCAATGATCTGCTAAACTACGACGTCATTTTTCATATTCATTTGCAATAGTCCATTCAACCTTCCCTCCTCATTTATTGTAACCTAATCATTAGCTGCAGTACACTTCGTGATGGGTTTAGAACAATGATGCGTTCAACTGTGAAATCGTTTTGGGTTTACGGTTGCAATAATCATATGAAGCTTCCCTCTTGATATAGCCTAACCTAATCATTTGCTACAGAACCCAGATCTTTGCCGCATTGTGGTCTCATCCATGAAGTGATGGGTTGACATGAATGAAGTGTTGAAGTGTGACGGGCAATATGTTGTCCACACTCCTAATTCATGTCCTCATTCTTAGCAGGTTTAGGGCTTCATTTGGAGCACTTCAGCAAGGCGTGCCGTTTTTCTCCAGTACCTTCATCGTCGCACGAGCACAACGTGCATACACGGTGGTTACAACAGGTGTGTGACATCCCAATAGCGTGCAATCTTGTAACATGTCGCATGTCCCGCTCTTTTTGGTGCCTATTTTTCCGGTTTCCTCCTCATTTGTGGGAGCCCAGATTGCACTTTTCTGTTTCCTGCTTTGTGATTTCTGCATTCTATGTGTTCTGGTGACTTCAGTCTCTTGGAGGCAGTGCACTCATCTACTTTCAGATTTTAGGGTTTAGGGTGTGTAGGTGGATGCGCTTGCAGACATTGTGTTCGTATGGCTGTCGATGCATTCCCTCCTTTGGAGGGATTCGGCGACCCGCATCCTCGCACCTTGAGCCATATTCCCCGTGGCGCAAGAACTCATCCCTCCTCATTCTTCCTCGGGCCTCTAAGTGCTTTGTTCATGGCCATTGACTCACACTGCCGTTTGCAGGATATAGATTGCCGGCCAGAAGCGCCTATGGCAGACGACGACGAGGTGGTGTACTACGTCAACCGGGATTCGGCGGGGTGGGTGGAGCAACACGTCAGGAGGCATGTCTATATTGAGTTGAAGTTGGAGTGTACTCGCAACCGCACTCGGAATGTTCACAAGGCCAGGGATGATTGGTTGTGCCTCTATTGCGGAGGATCATTTCCTAGCAAGTTGCGGCTCACAGATCACCGTGTCGGAGGCTGCCCATGTGGACCAGTCAACTCAGCTGGGTTAAAGTGGGAACTCCCTGTGTACCCCAATTTGAAGACAGCAAAACAAGGTAAGGACCTAAAGCTTGCTTTGCAGCGCGGTGATGGCTGTGTGTGGGACAACCTCCACAACAATGAGGTTTGGCTGGATCTAAACCCTGAGCTTAGGGATGTCACTCCCCCTCCCCCCGGAGCCAGAGTGCAGGAGCGTTGGTTCATGGAGGCGACGCTGGAGACATTGACGCCCTATCCTGCCCCAAGACCAGATTTACGGCCGCAACCAAAAGCCAAAGTGCCACTCCCTCCCAGGCAACATTCTGCCCCGCCCGAGCCACCCGCTTTCGTGGACCTCCCCGATGACGAAAGTGATGAGCCTGAAGCGCCCCCTGCCCGGCCGAAGAAACGCAGCCATGCAGAAATGGCGGATGGCCACCGCGTCTTCCATTCGAGCCGGCAGTTCAGAGCTCAGCACCGGAAACAGAGCCCTATGTGTTCGCGACAGAGTGTTGGTGGAGATCACCGCGCACCGAACCCTGCACGACCTGCACATTATTCGTCTGCTGGCCCCAGAGGACCTCTTGCCCACCCCATTCTCGTCACACCTATCCAAACTCGCAACCCCTCACCAGAAAGGGCTGCCATTTTGGCGCCTCCCTCTCCTCCTGCGCATGTGGCGCCCGAAGCGCCTCTGCCACCAGTTACCCCTGGCACTCATACCCCTGGCACTCATACCCCTGGCACTCATACCCCAGGAGGCGAGCACGATATGGCGTTGTTGCTTCGAAAGGAGCGACAAGCTTTCCACCTAAGAGCCGCAAGTGCAGCGCGCGGGACCGTGAAGATGGACATCCCCAAACCACCTCTGAGGCCCCCAATTCAACCCCCCGGTTTGTTCCATTTGATGGCATGTGGTTTGCTGACATTTGATTTGGAGCGCGGCAAATATGAAGACTTCGAGGCTCAGGTTCATGAATGGAAAAACGACCCAGCGTTCATGGACAGACTGTTTGCCGCATATGGCAGATTTTATTGTCCTTCACATCAGGTAACAACCTTTTCTTTTTCCCATGCCTCCATGCGCTCTTTGCAATTTATGATATTGTGCATTTCATCTTGTAACAGTGGAGAATGTCTTTAGTGTGGACTACCATCATGTTGCGCTTCTGGTTGTCTCAATGTTTCATGTTTGTAAGGAATGTTGGGGTATGCTAATGAGGTCGTAACATGTGTTTAGGGTTGCTAATGAACTGGTAACATGTGTTTACGGATGTTACTTTCCTCGTAACATGTAGTGTACTTGTTCATGCAGGCCAAACCAGAAGTAACACCGCCAATCACGCAGGCTGTGGTGGGGGTCGTCAGCAAGGTTGATGATGCCACCGCTGTGGCCATGGAGATTGCTGCTTTAACCACGTACGTCCAACACATCTTCATCATGCGGGAGGTGGTCAAAGCACGAAAACAATGGGAGGATGACCGACAAAAAAAGGTTAGCGAAGCCATTGTGAAGGCCATGAAATAGTGGGATGACGAGCATTATCCGCGTCTGCTGCAAGCTACTTGGGGTTGGCACCCTTTCTATTCCTCTTTTCTGGCCAATCCTCTATGCGCCAACTTCATACCCACATACCCTTTGTCTCATTCAGCTGTTGAGGGTTGGGATGTGCATAATGTCGTTTTGCAACAATCCCAGGTGAAAAGGGTGTACCCGGTGCCTTGGTCCGTCCTTCTTCTTCGATGTTTTCTCAAGTATTCTAGACTATTGCCCCCTGTGCTATTACACCCGCAGAATGGCCTCACTGGAGCCAACATTGCGAAGTGGTTGAAGGTCGCAAAAGATGTCGATGGAGATGGCCCGCATGCTTGGCAGTTGGCAACGTCGTACTTGAAAGAAGAAGGTTTTGTGTTGTTTGCAGGAGCCAGGCCACTAGATTCGCAACACCAGTGGGTTGCAGATGTAGAGGGTGCTTGGAGGGATTTAAGAAATCCCAGCCCTCAATGGTGGGTAGAGCTGCGGCATTGGTGCAACTCAACCCAATTTAGAGCAGTTCAAGACATGGCCTTCCATGACAAGCAATTGTGGATCAAAGCCTGGGTGATTCGAGATCCTCCCAGTGCATCTTCACCATCCCTTGCATGTTACGAACGGTGGCTACAATATCGAGAGGACATGGACATCGGATATGTCCTTGCCAACCCAGGTAAAGTTGTGGACTTTCATTTGTGACATGATGTATTGTTTTTGGCATATCTTGCAGAAGTTACGAACATAACGGAGCCAATGTGTGTATATGTTGGCAGATGTTATGGTCCCACTGCAGGAACCGACGGAGTACCTGTACGAGCTCCGAGCTGTTGCAGAGAATATCAGCAGAGAACGTTGCGAACAGTCGGAAGTGCATCCTCCACAAGCCACACACCACAAAGAGGATATTCATCATCGTGAGGTGGAGGTTACGAATGCTAGCAAGTCCGACAACATATGCAATTTTAGTATACCAGAAGCGCCAGAGGTTGTGCAGCCCTTGGTGGAACCAAAATCCAAACACATTGCACAGGATTCTCCCTCCAAAGATGCAGGCGTGGATGTTGGACCCGCATGGCACATACCTATGACTCAAGAGAGGTCTTTGCAGGACTTGCCCAGTAAATTGGATTTGGACTGGCAAGAATCGGTGACACCGTCTCCCACGCCCTCAGTTGCTGCAACTCGAAATTTGGGGGAGGAACTTGAAGCCCCCGGGTCATCTCAGGTTGTCGAGCCCCCCATAGTCGTGGCCGTCGACACATTTGCTGAAGTATCCCAGATTGCACATGAGGCTGTCCTAGATGCTACTGAATAGGTCTTCTCCCAAGATGCAGGCGTCTAGAGCAAAAGGAAGACCCGTTACATGCATTGTATGCTAGGTTACAAATTAGATACATGTTACAAGTGTAAACATTGTTAGTGCATCCATGGACTTGCAGGGATATAATGATTGGGTGGGCCTTCAATAGAATGAGTTGGAATAATAGACTGTAGAAGCATGGAAACTGTTCTTATGACTGAGACGTACACCCAGGGATGAACTTTGAACTCTGTAACATGTGTAACATTTGTAACATGACACCATTCTGTTTTCAGAGTTGGAGATTGAGTTGTGGCGTCGCTATGGCCCCCAAGCATAGTCGCGCAAGGAAAAGGAATTTTAGGTTAAGTTGTATGAAGGAGTGTTGGTGATGGTGGAAATGCTATGGGTGCAATGCAAACAGTTGAAGAGAAACCCTCGTTACAAATGGAACACTTAAATCAATACCCACAAAATCCATCATTCATTTCAAAACATTGTTCACAATGTAACATGAGAGAGTCCTTGAAATTCAAACTAAGGAGCCCAACTTGGCCTATACACCATAATTGGTCGTTGGTATGCCAAGAGTGGGCCGTGTGGGGAAGGCGTGACGGCAGGAGGTGGGGTTGTGAGCTGCCGGACAGCCTGAGCATGTCGTCGCCTCAGTCGGGCGCTCTGCGCTGGTGATAGTGGCCCATGCACAGGAAGTTTGTGGGGCATCAAGTCATAGTGGATGCGGGAACATTGGACTGCTCCTCGGCAAGGCGCACATGACTTGTTGGCGGCGTGTAGAACTCCTCATCGCTAGACATGTCATGAACTGGTCCAATGGCATCAGGGCATCTGCAAAACCACTTCCAAACAGCTGCACTTATGCGTGCTACGTGAAGGGGCGCCATGGTGTAGGAAATGAGGTGGGAGGCAAAATGACATACGGCAGGCCACCTGGTACTGGGTCGAGTAGCACGTATCTGTGGACCCTAAAAGGGAGAGTGCAACAAGATAGGGTGGAAGTGAAGAAGAGGAAAAGGTCACGCCCTTTATATGGGCAATGTTGGAAGTTCCTCCCGCACGTGGGAAAGGCTCACACATGTGCAATGGTCTGTAACATCCGCCCTCCATAGTAACATGTGCATGTTACAAGACAGTGTTGACTTACATTACCCGTCTACCTTCGACGCTCTAGGAAGTCCTTCCTCCGCTTCAGAGACATGTTACTGCCATCGTCGTTGGGGCTGAAATGCAGTTCCAATTGCGATGGCTCCACCAAACCATGTTTCATTTGAGCCAACAGTGTTTGTTGTTTCCCCCGCACGATGTGGAAGTCAGCTAAGAGGTGTTTTAGCAAGAACGTATTGCCTCTGGCAGCATCCATGAATTCAGTTGCAAGGTTACGGACACTGGTTTCCATGTCCTCCCCACATGGGGTGATGCGTTCGCCTGTAGCACCATGCAGACCCGTCGTGGCAGTGCAACATGGTCCAGTATCTTCACAATCCTCTGGGAAATGAACGACAGGATCCAACATGTTGGCACGTCCTCCCTCACATGTGCCTGCAAGGGACCCACAGTAACGTGTAATTGTTCCTTCAGCAAGTTCGGGATGGAGTATCATGAGGACTTTTATCTGATGCTTGCATATGTTGCCCTTAAGTGCCCACAGGCAATCACAACAACCCCATTCACAGTCCGGGCTATACACAGAGTACAACTTGGTTGCGTTGTTCATGGACGTCACCAATGCTGGACCGTCGGTTGCAATGGGCAGGGTGACGCAACTGTCAGGGATTTCCCTAGCTTTCAGCACTGCGTTGATAACAAATTGCTCATGTTTCAAGTTTGGGACGAACCCGTGTTGTTTCCTCATTGCCTGGTACCAGTAATGGGAGAGAATTTCCTCTGTCAACTCGTATATGACCCAATCCAAGCGACGTCCATGTGCTCTACCTTTTGATGCACGCAAGGTGGCTTTAAGATTAGAGTGGTAGCTCTCAATTGCAGCATTTGTGTCCTGCCCAACATATGGCAGGTTACGATGGCCAACAACCCACATATGAGTCTTGTCTGCCCATTGTTTGTCAAAATAAGCCCAGAAATTGCTCACAATGGGGAAGCTATCTCTAAGAGCATTCAATTGCTGAATGGCCCAAGGCCCCATTCCATCTCCTCGGGGACACTTTGTGTCGTACATAATACGACCCAATCCCTTAAGCACAGCAGCCCGTATAGCGTGGTCTTTGATTTTCGCTACCGCTTGCTTCAACCATGCACGACGGACATGCCAGAGGCACAAGAATACTTTAACTGCAGGCCAGACGGATTGCAACCCTCCAATCTCACCCTGCGCACAATCTGTAATGAATGCATTCGGCGCCCAATCAGGTTGCACGGACGCCAGCTTTTTTGCGAGTGCCTTCATCCATGGCTCAAGATCAGGTTGCTTGGAACTAGAAGTAATAATGTACGCCACGGGCACTCCATTCAGCCAGTCATCAAACACCATCAAGGTGTACAATGGAAACTGCAAGGGGAAAGGAAACAACATGTTACGATTTGGGAGAAAGTGGAGAAAAAAAAACCTAAACTGTCACCCTAAACCACTTAGCGTGGACATGGTGTGTAACATGCTGACAGTGGGTATATGGTAATAACAAACCTTGTTCTCATTAGTTGCAAATGTGGCGTCAATGGAGACGGTTTTTTTGTGCCCGTGCTTTAGCATCATGTCTTCTTGCCAAGATGTCTGGATGCCAATTGTGAATGGAATATTATCACGTGTAATAGCTCCCCGAACATGTACGCCTGACTCTTTGTAGTAGAACACGAGAGAGGGATGTTCCTGCACCCACATGCGTACAGATTTTGCGTCATTGTTGTCGCGTTTGTATGTTTCTATTGTGAGGCGGCCAGCGACATTACGGATGTCTTGCTCAGAAATGAAATGGTCTCGGGTGAGCTCCTCCCCTCGCTCGCACACTTCCATGAAGCGTTTTCTGTGTTTTCCCATTATTTGGGGGATAGACAAACCCAACCGCAAATGACACATGATGAATTCCCGGACGTGCACCGAAAGATGGCTGGAGAATCTGCACTTATGCCCAGTCTTTGTAGACCCATGGCAGAATATCCCAGATGGGTTCACATGCTTCATCTGATGGTATGTTATTTCTGCAACTGAGGGCTCCAGGTACAATTGTTTCACGACAAACCGACATTGGCACCCCCTTCGTTGGCCTGATCCACGCATCCTCGCTGATGTACGTGGTCTTGTGTGACCTTTTCCGTTTGGAACATATTTGCCCTTCACGTCGAGCTTTCGTTTCTTCTGGTACATGTCCTTCGTAACCACTGGTATGTGCGAGGCATTGTCATTTGGCCCATACTGACAATGATACCTGGTAGTCGGGCATGGAGTCAACAACATGTGTTGGGAGTGCAACACACGTATATATGGGAATGCTTAATTTTCAAATCTGTAACATGAGAACATGCACAATGGAATTCAAATTACATGTTACAAACACACCTCATGACGGCGGAGTAGCTGTTCCAACGGGGGAACTTAAGTCTCCCCTGTTGGTTCGACGGAGAGCCTTGGCAAACAAACTTGCAGGGACCATCAATGCGAGCTTCCTCACCTTTCACGAAATCATGTACTCGCCCCCATGGTATGTATGCTACCGAAACTGGAGCATGAGTCCTGGGACCATCCCTCCACCCTTTCGCACGGATGTGGTTTGCCCACATCAGATCCTTGTGCATGAAAGTGCCCGGTTCGGGTGTCTGCACTAAACCGCGGAGCCGTTCAAAGTCCGCCTTGTGTATCTCCTGGTATGTGGACTCGTAGGAAGGCTCTAGGCCACGCAACATACGAGGTGGCCGTTGGGAGGCAAGATGTTCATCTGCAAGAAGTTGTACGTCGGTATGCAATGCACCACATGACTGAACAACGGCGTCAGTAACATACTCACCCATTGAAGCCCTATATCTGTAATGGAAACATTGATACACAAGCGACAAAGGGTCGTCAAATCCGTTTTTAGCTCTATATGCCTCTATGGAAGACACCGAACTGCTTGTTCAATGCGGCATGCGCAATAAACGATGACATGCGATGAAACAAAAGCGATGCTTGAATCCAGATCTGGATATATGTATGAAAAGCGCAGTTGGTGAGGGCACTGTCTGTGGAGAGAGCGCACGACACGGTGTTCTTTGCGGTGTTCTTTCTTGGTAGCTCTAACAGGAAGTCACACTTTAGCAGATCATTGCTCTAAACCCAGCAGGAAGTGGAGGAGACTGTAGTGCAGCTAATGATCATGTTACAGTAAATGAGGAGGGACATGTGAATGGACTACTGCAAAGAAAGCTCTAACATGAAATCACATTTTACCAGATCATTGATGTAAACCCAGCAGGAAATGGAGGACATTGTAGTGCAGCTAATGATTAGGTTACAATAAATGAGGAGGGAAGGTTGAATGGACATATGCAAAGAAAGGTGAAACATGAAATCACACTTTAGCAGATCATTGCTGTAAACGTTGGGTTAAAGTGGAGGAGAGTGTAGTGCAGCTAATGATTAGGTTACAATAAATGAGGAGGGAAGGTTGAATGGACATATGCAAAGAAAGATGAAACATGAAATCACACTTTAGCAGATCGCTGCTCTAAACCCAGCAGAAAGTGGACGAGACTGTAGTGCAGCTAATGATTAGGTTACAATAAATGAGGAGGGAAGGTTCAATGGGCTGTTGCAAAGAAATATGAAATATGAAGCCACACTTTAGCGCAACATTGTTTGATTCCCATCAATTCCTGCAAGAGATTGTGGTTTGAAAGGAAGCGTTGAAGATGCTAATCATGCCCGTAATCCCTTCCCTGCATCATTGTTGCAATCGCAGTGTTGCACTCCATTGCGGCAGAGATCTGGAGCGTGCAGGTTACAAAGAGAGAGTAGGAAAGATGGATGGAGGTGTTTTAAATACATAATTCAAAACGCAGACACGGAGGGAGATTAGTTTACCTCGGTGGGTGCATGCCGGCCATGGTCCCCATGGCATGCCATGATGGAATGGGATGCCATGATCTCAGCAGATGGGATGTGATTGTTACAAGAGAATGGGCATGCTCGCTGGTGGATGATGTGGCGCATTGGCGTGCGTCAGAGCCTCGGTGGGTGAGTGGCGGCCTCGTCGGACAGCCTGGAGCTGCCACCGTGGCACTCTGGCCCGGGCCGGCAGAGGCTCGGTTGCGGGCAGCGACGGGTCCCGGCTGCCGAAGGCCTGCTGCCATCTCGAGGCTCTGACAGGCCTCGACATTCGGGCCGCATTTACCTCCATTGGGTTTGGTAATGTTAGGGCAGCAGGTCGTGGGTGTAAGCTTTTTTGGCATTTAGGGTGTGTGGCCGTAGGGCTACTTCACACATGAGCCAAGAGCCGTGACCATGAAATTGTGAGAGCCCAAAAGAAAGTGTCCAAAGGCCGTCCCACCACACCTCCCACATCATGTAGTTTCGTCACGGATCCTCAAGTGTAGTGTGAAGTCATATGTGACCGGGCCCTCAACTTAATGCTATTTCAATGAATTTTTGCTCATGCGGGTCCTCGCACATGATAAAATAGAAATAAACCAGCGGTTGTGAGCGTTCGGAGTGCATGGTCTCCCGGTTTTGTGTTAGGCCTACCTTTAAGAGATGGTTTTTTAAATTAGTCCAAGTGACCATCAAACATGATCCATTTGATGCCATGTAAGAATCCATGTAGACTTTACATCCATCTTGCATTCACATACTCCGTTGGTCCCTCAAGCTTAGTGTGAAGTGAACTTGGACCGGCTCCACCTTTTCCACCAATGAGAGTGCTTGAAGTGTAATGGTCATGGGCTCTCAATCTCGTCTGTGAAGTGGCCCTTATTGCGGGCTCCTTCCAACTCCACATCCAACTTGGAACGTTGGGATTGGCTTGGGAGTTGTTTCAACTCGGCTAACTTAGAACTAAGGTATGTGGGTGTTATTTGGTTCGTTTTTTCATGTTCTCCAACTTCTATTGATTAGATGCACACAACTAAACGCGTATTGCGTTAGCAAATCTACGATAAAACGTATGCAAAAATCGGACCTCCCACAAGTTAGTTATGGTTATCGGAAGTGCATGTTTGTTGATTTCTTAGTTGGATACATAGGTCCTCCCAATTGTGTTCACTATTGAGTGTAGAGTACTTACTAAAATTTGAAGACATAGTTCAATCTCTTTGAAACATGTGTCCTTATGATGTTTTCTCTTTGATCCTCATTGAACCACATATCCATCTAGGGGTGCAATTAAGAAAATGAGCCACCTAAGACCCCATCTACCTTATTGCAAATTGCACATTTTAGGTTTTGAGAAGTCGAGAGAAGAATAGTAAACTTTGTTGATGTCAGCAGATCTTCGGTCTAGTATCTCTAAGCACCTTGTTGGTGCCCAAGCACTACTATGTGGAGTTAAAGGGGGCCAACATATGTATGAGATAGGAGATTCACCTTGTTGTCAAACATGCAAGTTAGGATGTGGCCGGCCGTTGGGTGGCTGTCATCACATTTATCCATTTTGAATTGCATGATTCTTAGAGTTTATATTTTAATATTCTTGAAAATTGAAAATAAATCACCAAAATATAAGAAAACTTCGTAGTAATACAACAATTATGGATAGTTTAACACCATCAATTTTTTTGCATATTGAATTTTTTGCTCAAATGGAAGTCAATTTATGATTCCAAAATAGAGAGGCAGTTGATTCCCCCCTCCTCGAACCTCAACTTCCCCCTACAATTATGCCGATCGCCAATTCCTCTTTTCCAAGAAACTTCCAGCACACCATTCCACATGTGAGAGGGTCCAAAATAATGTCATCTAGTGGTTTTTACCAATTTCATAGGGGGTGCCCTAAACTTCTTTTAAGTAGTTCCTCAAAGTGAGAGCTTCACGGCTTTCTTACATGTGGAATGTATCAAGATTGGTGCATTTTATTTCACAATGATGGGTTGTGTATATATAATATGAAAGATGCTCCCAAATTCGGTTTGTCTTTACGTGATCCTAGAACACATAGTTTATGGACTAAGTTGTACAAAGATTAAACTAGGATCACATCGAGCGTCCAAAACATCCTTCAATCAAAGCATGTGTTGGCATTTGATTGGAGTCCTTCTTTAATCCGGGTCCCTCAAGGATATTTTATCCTTTGGATTTCTCGAATCGCTCATCAAAGTGCAAATGTCAAGGAACATGATACATCAAAGGGGGGACCACATAGCGAAACCCTCTAAGAAGCTACGCGGAACAAACTCCCAACTACACTTGGTGGACTAACTTATGTTAATTTGACCGAATGTCATGTGGGTAGCTTATGACCCAAGCATGCATGCAAGGTTTGAGTTGTATTTAACATACACTAGAGTTAATAATTAAGGGCCACTTCACACAGGAGCCAAGAGCCGTGACCATGAAATTGTGAGAGCCCAAAAGAAAGTGTCCAAAGGCCGTCCCAAGACACCTCCAAAATCATGTAGTGTGGTCACGGACCCTCAACCAAATGCTATTTCAATGAATTTCTATTCATGCGGGTCCTCGCACATGATAAACTAGAATAATCAATGGTTGTGAGCGTTCGGACTCCGGAGTGCCATGGTCTCCCGGTTTTGTGTTAGGCCTACCTCCAAGAGTGGTTTTTGAAAATAGTCCAAGTGACCATGAAACATGATCCATTTGATGCCATGTAGGAATCCAGGGAGACTTTACATCCATCTTGCATTCACTTACTCCGTTGGTCCCTTGAGCGTAGTGTGAAGCGAACTTGGACCGGCTCCTCCTTTTCCACCAATGAGAGTGCTTGATGTGTAATGGTCACGGGCTCTCAGTCTCGTGTGTGAAGTGGCCCTAAGTCTCTCAAAGAGGGGTGGAGCCGTGGGGTTGATCCTTCTTTGAGAGAAATTTCCATAAAGAGCTCGTTAGCTCGATGTGTGTTGGAGGTTGTTTTGAAAGTTGGATGAAACTCCTTGCATCTCCTCTTGTCATTCCAAACATTATGAGAGAACTTTAGGATTCAAAATAGGTTTGTCCATGGGACCCGTTGTCTTGGATCTTGGATCGACCTATGCAAGGTTGGTTTGGCCCACCCATTTTGGTATGACAAGTTGAAAAACCATTTTTAATAGCATGATTCCACTCTTTGACTCGACAATTTCAGCCTTGAGAATACTTGGGGCGATTTTATGCATAAGCTCTCAAACTCATGTTCTAGATAACTCATCAAGAGTTTGATGTTAAGATTTTACATATAACTCCCTTGCATGGATATGAAACCACGTGTGATGAAGGGGTATTTTCAAGGGGGACATGAAACAATGTGCATACTCAAAGGAAATTCCATATATTTGTTTGATATTCTTATTATATACATAGTATTTAATCATTTTTATTTTATTCACCCTATATTTATCTTCATGTGGTTCTTAATATCTTACAAAAGAGTGACCTCCCAGGGGTCGTTGTTTAGAAACATGCACATTTTATCAACAACGTTCTATGGTGTTCTATGACACATGGTATAATTCTTAATGGGTGACCTTTTTCCATTATCTTTCGGTTTGTTAAAAGTATATTCCATAGATTCCTCTAGAATGTTTGGTAATTGTTTTCAAAAAGCCTTCAACTTCAACCAATTATTTCTCAAACTCAATTGGTTCATCTTGTAAGTAGCAGCCAATCCTCCCCGTTCATTGTATGCAACAATTTTTTTGGGTTCATGGCATATATTATGAATTACATAATGAAGCCTACATAATTCTCACCAATCCACTTTGTTTCGGTTGACAACTAGGGACTTGGGCACAAGAATTTTTACAAACTAACTTATTACTCCGTGCTTAGTCATCGCCCCATACATCCACCTAAGTGGATGATGCAGAAACATTTTGGACCTATCGTAAAAGGTTATCCTAATTAAAATCCTCAACACTTACCTCACCATTTATGCATGTCCGGTGACTCTAAGCTTAGTCACCTCATTCCTTTGTCCTTTACGTGTGTACTGATGTCATATAACTTATCCACTAGTATAGTGGGGCCACAACCTAACTCTCAACAAACTCACGGGTGCCAAAGAAATCGACATCCATTGAAAGTTAGTGAACTACCACCGATGTAACACATAACATTATCATCTAGTTGCATAGTTTTGTTCCATTTTATATTTAGCATCTGACACATGCCTCTATTGTCTTACCTTCATGGGAAGAAGTTCAAAAAATAGGAAGAAATTGACACTGGTATTGATAATCATGTGTGTCGGGATGAATAGTAAGAATATTGTGAATGGTGTTCACATTTTTTAGTTATAGTGTTGCTATGAATTATACCAAAATGAACAATGATTCTTATGAATAGTGTTGGGGGTACAACTCCACCCAAATTTCCAAGTGTCAGCCTGAATGTATGAATAGTAAATGAATATTCTCACTTTGTTTGGGGCCCACATAATATAATTGACATATTCTAGAGTCATGAAACCAACCCACATGACTGAATGATGTTATGCAAGTCAAAATGCATCTAATCGAGTATTTATTGAATATAAATATCCATTGAATATTGGCAAAAAACCAATGTTCAAAGTGAATGGACTTTCAGTTCAACCATTTGAATGCAATGATGGACTTTCCAAGGTTACATTTAGTTCTTGCGAAGTTTGTATCAAAATGAAGCAAACAAAGCAATACAAAAACTTGATATTGTAGTTATTTTTAAGACAAGATACCGCCAATCAAATTTCACTTAATAATTTGAACACTTGTATGCTCGGGAAACACGCATAAGACAAATGTTGCTTTTGTACGATTGAAGGCTCATGATTGCTTCATACCCCCACCTTTGTTTTGTTTTTTTTGTTTTTGTTTTTGTTTTTGTGTGTGTGTTGGGGTGGGGGCATATGCTCAACAACTTATGATTATTTCCCCTCACCGAACTTTTATAGTTCCCATGGCCTCATCCATTAGATTCCACCTAACTTAACCATGCGAGCACAATGAACCCAAAACGATCCTATGGGTATCAACTTCCTTGCATTTTGTGTTGTATGATTAGCCAAGCTTTTGAGGGTTCTCTACACTAACTCTAGCTTTGGTCCACACTCATCTTTAAAACGTGACGGATGCACGTCTTTTCGGGGGCCAAGTTACTATTCTCCTTGAAATAATATCGACAAGACTTGTATGGACGTGGGTTTGCTTCTTACTTCCACCTTAGCTTTCCAGGTGGAAGAGGTTCAAGGAGTTGACACATGTAGATTCGAGATATCATTGCCGGCGGGGAGTTTCGATCCCGGGACCACCGCCACCAGAGTCCTAGCAACTTATAGAAACACTTTCCCTCGCAAAACTATCTTCGCTCTGGCCTCCAGACTCCGAGCTTTCTCCCTCCCCGCCATAATAATCGAAGCACAGAGCATAATTCTGGCATCGTCACGGTGTTGCACGCTCACTCTGCATTTGAACCACGCTCTTCACGGAAACGTTTCCTGAAAAATTTCTGAAATTTCTGGAATTATCGCCGATTTTCTCGAAAGTTATTGCTATTTTTACTGCTTCCTGTGCATGTGGTGACACAGTCCGCAGTTTGAGCGACCTCGTCGGCTTTGAGCAGTGCTGTCCGCGTTCGATATCCTACGGTTTGCCTGCGTGGAGTCGTGATCCCGGAGCTTGTGTCGGAGGACTGGAGTCTCGCGGAACGGTGCCGTGCCTCTTCTGTGACTTGGTGTTGTCAACTTTTGTTTCAAGAAGTGGCGAGTGCAACAGGTGTCAATTCTATGCTTCCGCTGCTTCTTGTTGTTCTTTGTGCGATGTTCTCTGAGGTGAGGAGGAGCGTATGGTGTTGTAGAGGCTGATCTTTTTTAAGCAGTTGTAATTCGTTTCGCATTTGCAAGCTCCGTTACGTCTCTGTGTGGAGTAGAGATTGAGGAGGTTGTTTACAGGCTTGGAGTTCCTCGTTCTTGAATTTCTGCCTCTTCTTGCTCCCATACTTCTCGGTGAGTCTTGACGGAGTTATCTACGTATATATTTACTACGTGTGAGGTTTTTTCGTCTTCAATTTCCAGCACTTGAGAGAGTACGGGAGGCGTAACACATTTGCGCGGTTTCGTGATCAGATTGACGTGCTGCTGCAAGGCTAGCTTCTTTGGTAGAGATAGTGTAGATCTGCTGCTCCACCGGATTGTGGTTGCACTGCAGGAAAATGTGCTGCTATAGAGGGCCACGTTCTTAGTGGTTTTGAGCAGTCGAGGTTCGCAATTGGCGGTGTTGCCGAGTGGCTGCCGTACCGAGTCCGGTTTGGTATTGGAGGTTGACACTTCAGGCTGAGGATTGCCCTCACGGTCGGAGCTTGTCAACATGTTGGAAGGAAAGGCAGTCGTCGGAGACACAGATATGACCGATAAGATGCAGGTGCACGCCATGCGCTGTGCATCGGAAGCCTTGGACTTGCATGATGTTACCGATTGCAAGGACATTGCGTGCTATATTAAGAAGGTAAATTCCACTTCCAATCTCCGTTATCATTTTTCTATAGAGGACCGATGTTGAGCATTGCGCGCACAGAGAATTTGTTGGAAGAAAAACACTAATCTGGTTTCTTTTCGAGAGACCTGCAACCGGGCTAATCGAGGTCTTCCTGTTTTGCATTCTGAGGCCAAGACTGTTGTAGGCTTTTTGTAGTAATATTTCCAGTTACAGAAAGTCTATCTGGATGTACTCTCTTGCTATTCCTCAAGCAGAAATTTCGAGAGTAGAATTCATCGTCCTGGAGTTTTCTTCATTTTGAAGTATCACGTGCTCTAAGTCGATGAGGTTTATTTCACGTCTGGATCATCGTTAAGATACGAACTCTTTCGATGCAAGTGTGTCGTGCACGAGGTGTAGGTTATACGGTAGGTTAGCGTGGATTTTGGTTGCCAAGAGGCTTACTATTTTTCAATTATGTGTCATTCTTAGAGTGGATTTCTTTGGGAAAAGTCGAACCTGAGCTGCTGTTACTGTAGCCCTATCCTCAGATCCAATCTCGAAGTTCTCTTGCAGGAATTCGACAAGTCGTATGGCCCTGGTTGGCAATGCGTGGCGGGAACGAGTTTTGGTTCTTATGTGACGCATTCCTGCGGATGTTTTATCCATTTTTGTGTGGGAAGATTGGCGGTGATGCTGTTCAAGGGAGCTGCGTTGTAATTGCAAAGCACATCATTCCGATCTGCGGCTGTGTGATACGGTCACCATTTTTTTCCTTTGCAAGGGCGAAGGAGTCTTCTGTGCATTTGGGTCGGGCTTTCTGAATCTTATTCCAACGACCAAGCCCTCCTTCGCAGATTAGTGAAAAGTAGATACCGTTAATGTATGTTTGTGTACATGATGCCATCTGCTCTTTGCTTTCAAATGTTTTTGCACTATACTTTCAGGGCTGTGTCCTCCTTTCGCCCGTTAGTTGTGAATTTATGTACTTGTATTAAGGTTCTGGAACTGTCACTTCAAGGAATTCTGAGTTCATCCGAGTAAATATCTGAGCTTCTGCTTCATGTATTGTGCACCGAGTTCCAGCTAATGTCCTTTTGACGATGACCTTGTCTTCTACCCAGTGACATTTTTTTTTGAAGTAAACATCTGAGCTGCAGAATTTCTGTCGAACCTCTAGTGAATCATGAAGCCCCTTGGCATCAATAAATCAATGATCATATCATAAACTCTGATAAGCACGTCCTTCATCTTGAGGTGAAGGTGATCACTAAACAAGAGCCCATACTCAGCGTATCCATATCCTAATATTTCTCTACTGTTTTACAAAACTATAAACCGATTTTTGTTCCAGTGTTTGTCTCCACATTATTGAGTTGCTTCTGTGTCAAACATAATGCAAGCATTTGTTTTATTTAGCATAGCAAATCATTACTGGGGGAGGCTATCTCACTTGTCTTGTAAAACTATCAACAACTGTAGTACCCTAACCTCCTCGGTGTTGAATTACATCATTAAGTTTATTTGAAGTGCTCATTATTTCCACTCTGACTCTACGTTCATTTCCTTTGACGATTCCTGAGTTTATGATTGTGCTAAAACTGAGATACAAGACCAGGTGCAAAAATTCAGCATTATGTCAAAGTGAAGTTAAATTGCAAATTCTTCCAAGTAAAAGTTCTGTACAGATATTTTTCCTGAGCAGATATTCCAGATCTCATTACATTCAAAAAAGGTCTTCATTTGTGATTTTTTTAACTCTTGCAGAGGTTTCAATGTCATGAGATGTGAAAGTGCACATGAAGCTTTTATCTTTTGAGAAAGGCGTCGAGCAAAATCTAATAATTGAAGTCAATAATAATGTCATGTAATCTTTGTCAGTGTTGTCCCCTTGGAAATCTACGTACAGTCAAGACTCTATAAGTGTTA
The DNA here is from genome assembly GCA_964035585.1 of Polytrichum formosum. Lineage (NCBI taxonomy): Eukaryota > Viridiplantae > Streptophyta > Polytrichopsida > Polytrichales > Polytrichaceae > Polytrichum > Polytrichum formosum. Next base: position 59,598,586 of record OZ037937.1, read on the forward strand.
CCCCTATAAGCGTTATAATTTCATATATGTTAAGAAAAATTTACTCCCCTACAAAAACACAATTGGTAAGACTAGTGAGTGTTATGTGTTAAGTGTTATAACATGCTCTACTCCCTTCTTTGTTAATTGCACCTCTATAAGTGTTAATTTTGAGAAAATCAAGGTAATAATATATGAGAGCATACATTTTAAACATGTAATCACATTTATCACATTGTTGGAGGCACACGGGTGTTCTTTCAATCTCTATTGAGAGGGAGATAGAGGAAGCTAGGCACTTGGTAGAGGTTGATGAAGTTGCTACTCTACTTCATCAACAGACGTTGTTGTCATCTGATAGTGAGGTGGGTGACGTGATGAATGCTCATGAATACCTCAATTATGAGATGGAGTTTGATTTAAACAACCCCTATGAACCTACTGATGAAGAGTTGTTGGATATGTATTCCTTAGAACATCAAGAAATTGATGTTGATGAGGTTATGGTTGATGTGGTAGAAGAAGTTGTAGGATTGAGTGTTGTTGAGCGTTCTCTAGAGACTTTGAAGAAATACTTTGAACAAAGACCAAATGATGCCCTATCACACATCATGAGCATTCAAGGACTCTAGAAGGAAGTTTCATCTCATCATCTGGAAGCTTCTCGTCAGATTACTATAGACTCTTTCTTTTGGTTAGTTTAGTTGGAAGAATCTTGTCAAGTTAGCACTATATAGATTATTTCTTTCAATTAGTTTAGTTGAATTATGTATTATCATTTTTACTTTCATTTTTTATTTTTATAAAACGTTATGTTCTTCATTTTTGGAAATTTTAAGTGTTATTTCTATAAATGTTATTAATCATCGGTATGAATTCTATAAGTGTCACGTATTATAATTCTATATATGTTATTTTTTTGCTACTCCTGACCTGTAACATTTATAGAGTCTTGACTGTAGCTTGTTGTCAACCGCTAATATTGTCATCTCAAATAATAAGTCTTCGCTGAAATAATGCTATCAATGGTGTGACTTAGATTAACTTCACAAAGACTTGTCGAATGATGTAGGTTGGGGAGCCAGTTAACCTGTAAATGCCCATAAGATAAGGGGACCTAATTCGATGTCTTATTTTAAACGAACACATATATTTGAGAGTTATGTGCTTAGATGTGGATCTAAAAACGGACACCAAAAACACATGTGTTTAAGAGATTGATCTATGTGATCAAAGTTTGTTAATCATTCTAGGTTCAATAGTGAACACATTTAGGGGGGACCATATGATATCATCTAATGAAAACGAGGATCTTTACTTTGATTCTGAATAAGATATGATTCACATGAGCTCCAAAAATTATGAGGAAAATGGTTAAGGGCACAAATAGGATTTGCTAATCATCTCACATTACTTGCGTGCTTCATGTCCTATGAGAAGTGGATGGGCAGTGCATAGATAAAAGTGCCCATTTAAGGCCCGCTTACCTTATGTCCCAAAATGGACTCTCAACTTCACAATGATAGATCTTGCTCCACAATAGGTAAAATTTAGAAGTCTTTGTTTGAATTCATTTTTTTCCCCTTCACACGTAGCTATTGAAATTGCCTATTACCCCCTAGAATAGTGTTCGGAGAGAGTTTCGGGCATAATCAGTCAAGATCCTAGTGATTCCAAGTCCAAGCGGTTCATAACATTATTCAGATCTATACCAATGTTATGTGGGATTGACAGTATTTTGTAGAATATTCCACCATTTGGGCTGAATGTGAGGAATATTTTGCAAAATATTGTTAGTCCCACATAACACTGTTGTGGATATGAATAATGTTATTCCCATATAACATTGTTATGGATATGAATAATGTTATGTTACATGTTGACATCTTCCGGGGTTTTTATTTGATTGAGTTGAGGTATATTCCATAGAATTCTTCAAAAAGATCAATAATTCTCTTGAAGTCTTGAACTTCAACCGGTTATCTCTCAGTCTGAATTGGTTCATCTGTAACTACACTAAATATGATATTTAGTGTGACTTACTATTTGGAATTACGCAATGCTATATCTATTTACGGTACATCTCATATTTTATCAACAAATGTTACATTGGTAGTTTGGACATTATAGAACATTGACAATGTTACTTGGTAAAAATTATTTCAATAGCAAAAAAGATACAGCACCGTGTAAATCCAAATAGTAAGTCACACTAAATATCATATTTGGTGTAACAGTCGGTTCTCCTTGTTCGTTGCCTTCGAAGCTTGGTCAATTAATCCATAACTATTCTTCATGCTTCATGAAAGTGATCACATCTCACATGATACTTTTTTTTTCCATTTACCAAACGTATTATAATGTTTGTGACTTCTACAATATTTATATGATACCTTAGATTTTAAGCACACATATCATTCAGTCATATGGATGTGATCTTTTGATGGTGCCTCATAACTTATTGTTGGTGACAAGGTTTCCAAAAAGCCTTTGAGATGATGCTTTTATAACAACACATCTTTGAGACATGCATGTCAATGTTTTGCTCCATTCATTATTGTAATCCTTCCCTCCGGCCTTTACATTATAAATTGATGGCTGGCATGTTTTTACGACTTGGCATTATGTCACTGAGAAACATATTTTAAACAGGCCAGCACAGTACGACAGATTGACAGTGCAGAGAAAAACCTCTAAAAGCCCTTTTAAGTCTCTCTCTCTCTCTCTCTCTCTCTCTCTCTCTGCGTGCGCCAGCCACCACATGTGATATTTTCTTTCAGAATTTTTTTTTTGAGACAGAAGGTCGACAGGCCAGTGCCAAAGCACAAGAGGCAATTAACCACATGGCAAGTTTCTGTCAAGTAGAGAGGAGATTTTGCAGCTGGGAATCGAACCTCCAACCTCTTCCTTAAGATTTGGGTATCTCTCCACCATCACCTAGTAGTTTAGGGTTGTCTCAGACCTTCTTTCAGAATTTTGGAATTTGACACTGGGTCTGAGGGCCACTTCACACACGAGCCAAGAGCCGTGACCATGGAATTGTGAGACCCCAAAAGAAAGTGTCCAAAGGCCGTCCCAACACACCTCCAAAATCATGTAGTGTGGTCATGGATCCTCAAGTGTAGTGTGAAGCCATATGTGACTGGCTCCTCAACCAAATGCTATTTCAATGAATTTCTATTCATGCGGATCTTCACACATGATAAACTAGAATAAACCAACAGTTGTGAGCGTTCGGAGTGCCATGGTCTCCCGGTTTTGTGTTAGGCCTACCTCCAAGAGGTGGTTTTTGAAAATAGTCCAAGTGACCATGAAACATGATCCATTTGATGCCATGTAGGAATCCATGTAGACTTTACATCCATCTTGCATTCACATACTCCGTTGGTCCCTCAAACGTAGTGTGAAGCGAACTTGGACCGGCTCCGCCTTTTCCACCAATGAGAGTGCTTGAAGTGTATTGGTCACGGGCACTCAGTCTCGTGTGTGGAGTAGCCCTGAACCTCAACTGGTTTCAACTGCTTGGTAACTTCAATTGATATGATAACCCCCCCCCCCCCCGGAGATTTGGTGGTTATGCTTACTTGTAACCGGTTTGATCACCATTCTATGAGGAATTTGTGGGACACTCACTATACTCTGTGGTTGGCCTCTTATGGAACATGCTTTCGATGGGGATTCAAGAAGACGTAAATTGATGTTGGGAGATTATGTAGGGTGACAAAATACAAAGAGGTTCATAGTGCATTGGGAAGGATGGTTATTTTTAACAAAGATGATGGTGAATGGAAACATTTACACTTTACATGATCAAGATTTTTTTCATAACGGCAAAAACTTATTAATCCCTTGGATTCAATGACCCATCATCTCATTTTGAGCATTAAGAATGATACTTTGAATCATGTTTTATATTTGACTGTGGCATTTTTGGGCCACCTCCCTCCGAGGGAGCCTAAAAGTGCCACACAAGCCCTTTGGTGAGGGTGGCCTACACTTGCAGGTGCCCAAGTCGAACCCAGATGATAGGTGTATAAGGTGAGAGTTTAGATTTTGGAAGGGGATTGAATTTGCGTTGTAGAACCTCCGGAGGTTGGGCCTTAGTTTTGACTTTTGTGGCTCTAAAACCCACTAATCTTTTTCATATCTAGTTCTAATCTAGACCTACGACCTAGTCTAAACGCAGACGCACCAGCCTTGGAACCAAGACAATCCTAACTTATGGATTGAAATGGCTCTAGTACATACCAACCATGTGTGATTTATACCACCCCTAGCTCAGTGGACGGAATAGCGACGGTTTGATCGACCGTTCAATTCCTTCTTATTTCCTTATTTAGTTGTATTTAGATTTCCTAAACGGGGGGGTTTGGCTTAAGTCCCACTCTTTCTACAACTTTCTTCTTATTTAGTTAATTTTGTTCACACATTCTATCTTACCATATTTATACATTAGACATCATCCTTTAGCTCAGAATTTTCTAAAGCCTTGTGCAGGTCCCTTGAAGGTTGAATCATAGTTCAAATCCTTCGGACTTCAACGGTCCGAAGGGTAGTGTCATCCTACCAAGTTAAGTTTCTGATTCAGGTTTTCATATCAATAAGGGTTCATGATATGTTGGTGGTTTTTATCATTAAGTGTGTTACATTGGATGGACCACAAAACGCAACTTAATAGGATCAGGATGACATACGACATGTAGGTTCAACCTATTATATAATCTTTAAGGATTGGAACCATAGCTCCCAATTCATGGGGCCAATAACACAATAGTGGATTTGTGGGTCATTAACCCAACCTTTCAACCAACAACATGCAAAGTGATTGTACCCGTGCTTAATCTGACTTCACCACATATAATAATTTCTAATAATTAAAGCTACTACCACGAAACATACCAAGGGGCTCCGAGAATAACGGATTTGGATACTCTTATTAACGGTCAAGTTGTTGAACCATTCAATCTTACGAGATAGGTAAGTGGATTTAGGAATGCATACTTTGGCCGCGCTCCTTCCAATCATATATTGAAGGCTAGGGTTAGTTGGCTTGCCTAAATGCTCCTTGTTCAATTTAGGTTTGATGTAGGCTGAGCTGCTACCTCTTTGTTATGCTTCCAATTTTTAAAATGTACTCCAAACGCTTCCCTTGAACCTTCAATGGGTGCTCCCAGTTCCCGCTCTACTTCCCGAGAGTTGACCTTATCTCCTTCTTTATAGCTAACTTAGTTATGGAACTTTAGGTTATTTAATGGTCGAAATATCACTTTTACACGTAATAATTTTGATTTCATCATAATTAATACATTAGTACATGTCATTAACTTTTCATAGACCTAAAACTCATTCCAACTAGATAAGAATTGCAAAAATTATGAGGCTTTAAAGCATAATGTCCATTCAATTAATCCTTCTATCTCCACCTATTTAACCTCGAACTTCAAGAGTCTATAACTAATTTATTATTACTCGTATTGGGACTTGTCATACAAATCTGGAGAGCTAACATAAAGATCCATTAGAAAAAAAATACAAGTTTAGGAAAGTAAACCGAAATGGATCCAGCAACTTCACTTTAACGGAAGCAATCAACTAGAAGCCTAAACTACATTTTACTTGAGAAAAATAAATCTCCCTAAATGATATCCCACTCAAATCTATCATGAAATAAAAATCTACAAAGAATATAAAAAAATTTATAAGGAAAAAAATATCAATTAGATCCATACATCTATCTGAACACGATAACATTGATTTTACACACCTAGGCAGCAACAATATCCAAACTATGTATCAAATATTTAAGAATTCATATCTAATTTATTATTTGATCAAATCACATGTTCTAAATGGCCCTAGAAAGTCAAATAAGAGCTCTAGTTAGAAAATATATAATATTAGAGATTGAAGATTACTCATGCCAGCATGTTTAATCCAGTAGTTGTTATCCAAATAAACACCGTAATTTATACTCCAACTTTAGAAATTTATAATTCCTTGCTCTCTTAGCCAAATCACAAACAAGAAATGGCTATGGATAGCTACAAAAGAGCTCCACTAGAGAAATATGATAAGTGTTTAATTCAAGGTAGCAAAATGAGTGTTTATATCATCAGCCGCCAAAATTTATAATATTTCAATTTTTAAAATATGAATCTTAATCTATATGTATAGGAAACAAAAAGAGATTTTATATATTAATAAATACACATACTAACTTAAAAAAATATAGGAAAAATGCTTCTTCAAGCTTTACTACAAAGAAAATGAAATAACAAAGAATGTTTTTGACTTAACTACATGCATGTAGGGCTTCGCCCAAGTGTTGGGGAGAAGAGAGAGATTGCAATGTGAAGGGAGGGGTTTTTTAATTCTCTTACAAAAGGGTTGGACCCCCCTGTGACCGGTTTTATTTTTTTAACCTTACTCCAAAATTTGGGCTTAGGAGTTTTTCCTGTTGAGGTTGTCATCCTCTCGCCGAGGTGGCTCCAATGGAAATCCTTAAAAATTTTGCTATTTTTTCGCGATCTAGTTGACAAAGAAACAAGTGATCCCCGTTATTTTTTTGTTTTTTTTCAAAAATCTTCATGCCAATATCGTCCTCTTACACCGAACACCTCCACTTGTCTTACGTAGCCCACACTAACTAATAAACTAATCCTTGCTTAGCTAACTTTTACTGACTTAACCTCTTAGCTAGTTTCTTTTACTAGCTAGCATTTCTTCCCGCTAAGCTAGTTTATTTGCTAGTTAGCAATTTTTTCTAACTTAGATAGTTTTTAATACTAGTTAGTTGTCCTTTTGACTAACCCTACCTTATCTAATTGTTTTTCCCTTCACGGGTGAAGGCCCGAAGTCCTTAGTGATTCACCTTCCCCTTTTTGGGGCTATATGCTAAATAAACTAATTTTTCCCAATTCCCTATCAATTATAACTTTAAATTCTAAAATCCTAACTAAAAGTGATCCCGCGGAGTGGTGGACCACTTTGGAGATTCACATTGATCATAATTTCAAGCTGATCAACATGATTTTCAAGAGGGAGACATCAAACTTGATGATAAGCAAAATTGGGGTGCTATGCAAAGAATGGGTGGAAGGAAAGTGCAGAAAAGGGCAGTAGAAAAGTTGCGAATGAATTTAGAGCATCGCCACGAGAGAACAAAGGGAACTGAACCCTATCTTCATATTTTTACAATATATATTGACATATTTTTGACTCCGCATATATCATTATATAAGAGAATTCAAGTTGCAAGCAAAGTCTCTTTGTTGTATTGACTATGGAAGTTGTGGCTATACTTCGGTGGTCATACATACAACTTGAAACAAAATTTTATAAGTAGAGAAACATATTTAGATGTCCAAATTTCTTGTCATTATGTTGTGTTGCTTATAAAGCTTTTTGCGCTCAAATATATGTATTTGGCAATACCTTTCAGCCTTTTGGATCCTGATGCATATAAGATATTTTTCTCCAAAGTGGGTGGTATGTTGCAAAATGAGAGGTCCTATGATGGTTGTGACCTCGTTGAATTAGCTGGAGCTTTGGCTTGTATTGCAGAAGTTGAAGTAGACCCAAAAGTCTATCATTCTCGCGTGTTCATAAAAAAATAGTCATATTTGGCATGATATGGAATTCAAACCAACAATTGCTTATTTAGGCAATTATGAATGTTGAATACTAAAGATTTTGTGGCATCTTTGAGGAAGGGATTTATTGAGGCTCAAATTTTGTGTCAAGGGAATGAAACCTTCAAAAATTGGGCCAAATTGTTGGTGGGAAGCCCTGGGGAACACGAAAAAACCATAGAGACTCAATTGCTTGGAAGTATGGGTGAAAGAAAAGTTCATGTTAATGGTGTTGTTCTTTGTGAAGATGTGCACATTCACGATTCCGGCGGGGGTGATGTAGAAGAAACCGACCCATTGGAGCCCGAACTTTCAAATTGTTTACTTGAAGATGAGATTATTGTGTTACAAAGTGATTTGAAGCACATGTTAGATGTAGTAATTGATGAGCAAGAAGACACAACTAGCATTCCTACACTAAATCCTATTTTGCCTTATGTTGAGGTAGAAGGATCAAAAATTTGCAAAAGTACACTAGTTAGTCAATCAAACGGAAATCCTCATTTATCCAAGGATAGGTTAATTAGAGTGAAGTCCGGTATGTTATATACCAAACCCCTAAGTCAAGCATTGGGGAATAATCAGAGATCATTGTTGAAGTTGGGGTGTGATTGCACTGTGTCTTTTGCAAACACTACGGCTATCCAGAAGGTCAAGAAATGCGGAAGACCATCTAAACCTTCAAAGTCTTTGACGACTAAGACTTGGTATCTTGGAAGGGTTTATAGAATGCATCAAAAATTTGGTAATAGGTGGATAGAATATAGGAAACCTATAGACCTAATGGCCCATCCTTTGCATATGGAGATAGGGTTATGTTGGTATCAAAAGTCAAATGGGTCAAGGTGGACTTATGATTTAACTGATCATATGATGGTAAATTTAGATGCTATTATTTGCCTTACCCTCAATGACTTGTGTTTTGGGGTCGGATTATTATGAGTTACATCCTATGGATGAAAAAATGTTCAATGACTTTCTCATTGGAAAGTGAAGTCAATCATATTTGTAATAAAGGCCTATTTATTTCATGACTTATATTTTGTGTATATAAATGGAGGCATTTATCACATTAAATCGAAATTCTTAGCATAAATACATGAGTCCATTTTCTAGCCTACCATTAGTATGTATACATGTGTTTTCCTCTACAAATTTCTCGTATATAGGGGGTTTAATTTCATAGTCACCCACGCACATCCTTGAGGTTCTCAATGAAGAGTCTACCCCCCCGGGGCAGTGAGGGAGGAGAAATAATTGGAAATACACCCACTAGTATCCTATGCCCTTGGTATTTTGGCATAGTTAATAACATATTTTCTCTAATAACATAATTAATAAAATAATTCATTACATAATTAATCACTTAATTAATAACATGATTTGAGAGGGGAGGTCAGACAAATTGCAATTAACCTAATGAATGCCTTACTCTATTTCAAAATTTAACAATTACAAGCTTGGCATGAATATTTGGAAATAAAATTTCATATTTTTGTTAGATTCAACATCCAATTCCTATCAAATAATGAAAATCATATTCCAAGCATTAAGTATGCTCTAAGCTATATTTCTAGAAGTCCCATATGTTTGATAAATAAATTGATGGAGACATTGCGGAATGAAGAAACTTACAATTTCGGGTATAGATGAAAGTATAAGAAGAAATTGCTCACAAAAAATAATGTGCACTCATTGTGGTGATTTAAAAGAAGCCAAAATATCAAACATTGTGACACAAAGCAAAGTAACAGGCTTGAATTTTTGTTTTATTAATGCAATTATAAAATACAGTCGCAAGCATATAGAATGCTAGACCCAATGTAGTCCAAGTTTCAACCCAATGATACTCAATCCAATCAAGTATCTAATGGATGGAATTGTCAACTTTCTAAATGCCTCCGTTTGTTCCCCAATGCCTTTAAATAGAACAACATCTTCGATGTATATTCACCTAAATTTTAAAATATTGTAATGAAATGAATTATGGTCACAACAACAACAACAACAACAACAAAGATTTACAATTAAAACAAAGAATGTGACCTTACCTCAATTAGAAACTCCTTGACATGTGCAGAATCAACAATGGAGAATAGTTTTTTGAACTCTTTTGTACGAATAAAGCGATTGCCTTTACCTTTGCTTCTACCATCGCCTCCTACAACCCAACAACCGTTCTTTTGTCATTTTTATTGTAAATTCGCATTGCCTCATTAGTTATAGCCACAACTGCACGCTACAAAGAAAACCCATACATCAATGAATTGGTAACAACACTCATAATCCACGTAGAGAAATATTACACCAACGTTAATATTCATAAAGAATATAAGCAAAGTAGTCAAAGAATACCAAAGTTGGTTTGGATCTATTTTCTGCATTATTCTTGTAGTTGTCAATGGGTATGAGTTTTTTACAGTATTTAATTTAAATATTTCAAAATTGTGTATACAATGTAATATATGGACAAAGTTACATTTGATGTGGTTGCTTAACCTGTGAATGGTATTCCATAAATGGTCTAAACGTACAATATATGTATAGTAAATACCACAAGAATGTGGACACATGAAAGAACATAGTTGCACCAAAATGTAAAACATAAAATTACCTATTCACATGGTGCATTACATTCAACAACACACCAACAAAGCTAGAAGGATTGAAGCATATACAATCAATAGAAAAATGTCATTTTGACTCATATGCTTATAAACATTCAATATGATGCCTTCATGTAGTAAGATGATGATGGCATTTCTAGGCAAACAACATCTTCCTTTGCAACAAAGCACAATTATTATCAAAATAAAACATATTTTCAGATACATCAATTGCACACTGCCAATGCAAACTTCAAGTGGCTTTGAGTTCATCAATGATATTAGATTGGTTTTCCTAATTGAAACATAGAGAACCCTATATTTTCAGATACATCAATTGCACACTGCCAATGCAAACTTCAAGTGGCTTTGAGTTCATCAATGATATTAGATTGGTTTTCCTAATTGAAACATAGAGAACCCTATCTCCCTCCCTATATCCATAATTTTTCTAATTTTCTAGTAACTGCACATCTACCTTTGACTGCAAAAATCCTTTGAAATGGAGTCCCCTCCGCTTATCCACCAAAACACCTTGAGTACGTAAATATGTGATTACGTAAATAGGTGAATACGTAAACCACTTTCCTTTACATTTCATCATGTAAACCCACTTTTTTTTGGAGAAATCATCAACAAAAATGAAAAAAATACTTTGCCCCTCCCATGGACGTGGTCCTCATGGGGCCACAAACACCCAAATGCACAATCTCCAATGGTTTTGTTGCTAGCCTCTCCGCATTATAGCCCCACTTCACCGCATATTGCTTACCCTCCGTGCATGCTTCGCAAATCAATGTAGAAGTGGGACGAGAGATTTTACCTAGGGTCATTCCCATCACTGAAGGTCATTTGATATAAATTTCCTTCACGTCAAGCTATTGCAACCACATCACCATTTGCACCTCCCACAATGCATTCATTTACGTGAAATCTCACCTTCAACCCGTTCGACACAAATTTGCTTACCGAGAGTAAATTAGCTTATAACTTTGGCACATGATGCACATATGTAATGCGAACTTTGGTCGTTTTGTCTCTTGTTTCAACTCCGACAACAATGGACCCTATTCCAATGGCTTCGTCCATGCTATCATCATCCAAACGCACGTTGCGTGAAGAAATTACCTTGTAGGTGTTGAATGTCGCCTTATACGAAGTCATGTGTTTTGTGGCTCTCGAATCCATGATTTATTTGCAAACACTCCTCGAATGGGCTTCGTTTTGCGTTGCAAATGCGAATTCGTTCTCGTCCGTCGCATTTTTTTCATTCTCCCCGTCCTTGTTCTTTGCTTTGTAGCAAAACCACGTAATGTGGCCCGGTTTGTTGCAATAGAAGCATGTCTTTACGCCTTGCCGAGAAGGTGGATCGCCTGCTTTGCTTTAATACGACACCATTACCGCATCTTCATATTGGGGCTCATTCTCCTTATGTCTTGACATCTCGCGTATCAAACATACCGTCATGTAATCCATTGTCAACTATTTTATGGGCATCGTCTCCAAAGCAGTGATCAATATTCATACGAGGCCGACAAACTATTGAATAAAGTCATGATGATGTCTTCTCCCCACATGAGTACCTTCAAACACGCAAGTTGATCTGCAAATACTTTAACCTTGTTGATGTGGTCCAACAAGTCGTCGTTTTCTTTCATCTTACACGCAAAGAACTTGCGACGAACGAAGAGAATGTTGGACAAACTCTTCGTTTTGTGGATATTGTAAAAGGTCTTCCACGCCTCAGCTGGTCTTTTACAACTTTTGATATGCTCAAATTGGTTATCCGCCAAATTGAGGCCAATGATAGACATGGCCTTCTTGATATGCCTTTGGTACTCCTTCAACACTTTGGGATCCACGTTGGAAGGTGGAGCCTTCTCGGATTCGTCTACAATGTCCCAAAGGTCCACGGAAGCCAAAACCATCTTCATTTTGAATTTCCAAAGGCTAAATTTTTCTTTATGGAACTTGTCCATGATTCTAGCCGCTTCGCTCTCAAGATATGCCATCTTCTACTTCAATAATGAGTTTGTACGCTCAAAACTTGCAAATAATATTTTCTTCACTTCAAAAGAATCTTAGGACATTCAAATCATTCAAATAAGTTATCTTTCACCTCAAAGATGCCTTACACTCTCTTATACCTCAAGTCAAATCTTATTTATCTCAAGAGTAGTCTTAAGACAATCAAATCACTCAAATGCTTAGCCTTATCCCTCAAATATGTTTTGCAACACTCAAATCAATCATAACACTCAAGTATGTTCGAGCTCAAATGACTAGCCTATATCTCAAGTCAGCATTTCAACACTCAAATGACCAAGTTAGATCATTCCACACTCCAAATGACCCTCTTGCCTTTTTCATATTGTGGTTTCACTCCAATCCATTCCAATCCACTCAAATAAGGTCCATTGGACTCAAGAATGCTCACGTGGTGTCAAATGGGCTTTCCGACTATCAAATGTCTCAAGTCAGATCTAATTCACAACAAATAAGAGCTTTTGCTCTTAAATATGCCCTAGAACTATCAATCTCTCAAGTAAGAATCTTTTTCACCTCGAACAAATCCACTCTCTCTCCAAAGTGCCTAAAGACGCTCTAGTCATTCAAGTTAGATCTCTCACATCTCGAATGAATCCACTTGCTTTCAAATATGGATTAGGACTTTCAATCACTCAAGTTAGATTTTGTTTCATTCAAATGAATGTATTTTTTTCTCAAATGTGCACTTTGCACTCTCCAATCAATCAAATCAGATGCATTTGAAATCTAAATACCTCCAAACCTCTCAAGTATGCCCTCAAACATCCAAAATAGTCAAGTTAAATGCTTTTGAATTGTAATCACCTCCAAACCTCTCAAGTACACCCTTTAACACTCAAAACACTCAAAATGCTTTCAAACTATAATCACCTACAGACCTCTCAAGTAAGCCCTTAAACACTCAAATCATATGCTTTTGAACTTTGAACTCTTCCAAACCTCTCAAATACACCCTTAAACTCTCAAAACACTCAGGTTTGATCCTTTGCAAGTCTAAACACCTCCAAACCTTTCAACTAAGCTTCTCTACGCTCATAACGCTGAAGTTAGATCCCTTGGAAGTCTAAAACCCTCCAAACCTCTCTACTAAGCTTCTCCACACCCATAACACTCAAGTCAAATCCTTTGGAAATTTAAACACCTCTAAACCTTGGAAATAAGTTTTTTCACACTCACAACACTCAAGTCAAATCCTTTGGAAGTCTAAACACCTCCAAACCTTGCAAATAAATTTTTCTACCCTCAAAACACTCAAATTAGATCCTTTGGCAGTCTAAACACCTCTAAACCTTTGAAATCAACTTCTCCACAATCAAAACACTCAAATCAAAACTTTTCGAAGTCTAAACACCTCCAAATTTCTCAAACAAGCCTCTCAACCCTCTAGGCTCACAAATCAACACTGTTTGCATCAAACAAACATTCAAGCAAAACCAAAACACAAAGAAGCACTTACAACACCCAAATGTACCCTTGCGCACCTCTGACGTTCCAAAGCACCAACTCAAGATCCACTCCGCAACCTCAAAGCAATCAAATCTCCAGGCACTTCACTTGCATGGTGGGCCTATAACCTATTGGAACTCCATAGGACTAGAGATGAGATTGCACAAGCAAATTACACATACACAAAGGCATATGAACAATGCTAAGAGTGAGATGATCTCCTCTACCCCTTGCCTTGCCCGTTATTGCTTATGTTCACCTTGGTTGATACAAACAATATGGAATAACTCACCTCCCACTATGGACCAACCTTGTAGGTTTATTACAACCTTATTACTTCTAATACTACATTTCTATGACTACGAGCAACCTAATGCTCCACCTTCAACAAAAATTACTCTTTTTCACTACTAACTCAATAAGGTGATGGTCCTTGGTGAATATCTTCAACTTAAGTGGGTCAAGTTGTAGGTTGAGATTTGCACTCGAGGCACATAACAACCCTCACCAAGACTCTTCATCAAATCTAATTAAACTAGAGGAATCAAAGAGTCAAGCAACCTTATAGGATTTGCGTGCATGTCCACCCCATTTGACAACCATGAGAGAAACCCATGAAGGTTTGACAAGAGTTTGCACAAAAATATTTTTAAAAATTCATCTGAAGTCAATCCTAAACACCTTATGCAGATCTTGTGGTTAGTAGAGTTGCAATAATTATGCTTGAAATGGCCATGAGGTGCTTACAATGTACTACACCCTATTACATTACATATTACATATTATATTCCATATGTGGTACAAATATTGTCAATGTAAATGTCAAAGCATACAAATCTTTCAAATTGAGATCATGCTCAATTCTACTACCTTTGAGTGTTAACCAAATATCATTAACTATCTTGAAATGGAGAAAACGGATGCCTATATACATATTAACACCTATCTACATTGCAAACATTAGCACGATTGTGGAGACTATTCACCCACATGCTACTACATTTTATTTCTATTGGTCGAAACTAGGCAATTCGATGGCATGTTTCTCCCCCATTTGGCTCGCCAAGCCCTTCAATGCTTGGAACCATTTGGCTAACATGATTTGCCTCATCCGATAATCCTCAAGTTGACCATATATTGGATATCGTTAGGACGACTTAGTGGGAAACGAAACCGCCCGCCCGCCACTCACAAAGCGAAAATGGGCTCTAAACCATTTTGAACTATTGGTTGAGGCATCAACCGTCATCACTCCAATCCGTGCAAGTGTCATCAATAACAATAGGAAATATCTCTTGAGAACTTGGAGGTTTTTGGCTCGATATTTTCCCCTTGAAGATGGAGTCGGGTTGGACTTCCTTTAGTTTTTGCATATGACTCAAATCGGGAAGTGATGTCACGTGCGAGTGACAACAAAGCAACCTTTCCAAGTTGTTCAAATTCTCAAGCCCTGGAATAGTTTGGATTTTCGTGTCTCGTATATCCAAGGTTTTCAACATTATAAGTTTGCTCAAATCTGGTAAAGCGTGAAGGCTATGGCACCCATGAAATGAACATTCGGTGAGTGAGCAAAGGCTACCAAAACTATCATCTACTATCCTGAGCCTGCTACAATGACATACGCTAAAGTTTTCTAGGGTTCTCAAATTATCGAGATTCAAATATTGCCTCATTTTAGTCATGGTCCTCGTGTCAAACTCCGTATTTTCTTCTGATATTGTGCTCCCAATGTCGTCCAATTTCTTGGAGGACATGTTAAAATATTTCAATGCCTTCAAGTTTTTTGTGGTAGGACTCAATTTCGGGCAATATGTCACGTCCAATCGACCAAGATTTGTTAACTCCTCCCACCCAGATACCTTGGCAAGATTCGGGCAAGCACTAAAGGTCAATGACTTGAGATTTGGCACACACTTGAGATCCATGTCGATGAGTCGATCACATCTATGAAAATTCAATATTCTTAACCCCTCATGTTGGGTGGTTGTCTCAAAAATGTCACCCCGAATATGTCGTAGGTTTAGGTGGATGCGCAAATTGGGCTTATATTTAAGCACTCTATGTGCAAATTTATGATAAGATCGCATTCGCTCAAATTTGATCGAATATACACCATGTGTATATTTAATCAATATAAGGTTTGTATGCAAGAGTTGAAGTACCTGCAATAGTTTTTATAACAATTTTTTAATATATTTGTAACACATGCCAATGAAATTTGATGGGGATTTCAATTTGCTAAACGCATTAGATACATTTAAAGTTGATATTTACTAGAACAAATATTGTTAAATATTGTAAAGTGTTACTCAATGGGTGTTATATGAGAATTGCAAAAAAATCACCAACATATGAAACAAGTGGTTGACTTACACATGCCAAAATGCGTTCTTCATGCTCATCGTGCACAAGGGCAAGCCAACGACAAACCTCCATGACATCGAATTGGTTGAAGTTATGAAAAACAAAATCAAGAAGTATCCGTTGCGTCAAGTTTGGTAAACCATCAAACCTTGGAATAGCCTGCATCAAAAGCCATTATACCACTCATGTTAGATCAAAATTCAAAAGCACCTAAAAGAGTTGCACTTAATGATTTAAATCTTAATCTACCTTTAGTGTATTATGTATTTAAATAGATCAAAGAAAATTTGCACTATGAAAAGAATAAATTCTTGTAATGACAAATGTATTCAAATGTGAACCGTTACAAAAGCAATGTAAATGTTCATGTTATAAATCAATATATGATTTGCACTATGTAATAACTCTTGAGACGCATGTTTGCTGACAAATATTAAAGTCAAATGATTATACTATCATCATCTAAATAGTTTAAATACAATATATGTATCATATTTAAACTATCCAAATCCATATTCAATCATGTTTGCCAATCCAAATAGTGAATATATGTGTGACATGCTTTCATAGGGGAAAAATATCAACATTGAATTGAAAAATAATAACTAAATCTTTCAAGGGATAAGATGATCTTGTACATCAAAATGTAACTAGATTTTTTTAACTATTAATTTCATTTCAATATGTATAGATATCCATATATTTGTTAAGTTTTTGGAAATGTTAATTGTTACTCAAAGACTAAATTTGCATTCTCAT
The DNA here is from genome assembly GCA_964035585.1 of Polytrichum formosum. NCBI lineage: Eukaryota > Viridiplantae > Streptophyta > Polytrichopsida > Polytrichales > Polytrichaceae > Polytrichum > Polytrichum formosum. The sequence continues at coordinate 59,615,420 of OZ037937.1, forward strand.
GGTATATTAGGATACCAAGAAACTTTAAAGTCAATTAGTGTTCATTACAACAAAATACTCGTAAAGTGTGGTGTGGTGCACAAAGAAGTGCCACATTTGGAATAAATATGTTAATGTATGTCACATGGTTTGACATGAATCACATATTGATGTAGTCGTCATCATGGTCATTACCAAAAACTCTAATGACATTTAAAATTATAAAATATAGGATTATTTGTGCGCACATCATAGTGTTGTGGATAATAAATATAATCACATTAGATCCAACTCAAAAAAAATCTTTGGTTGATTGAGAAAAATACATGATACCTTCAACTTTGTCATTTTTTCAATATCCAAATCTACAAGAGTAGATGTAGCTCAAACCTTCATACTTAGTGAAAACATTGCACCTAGAATTTGAGATTTAGAAAGTGCATAAGGATGTTTTTGTCTTCATAAAATAGATATTTGACCTCAAAAGGTGAGGTACTTATATAAACTATTCCTCAAAAGTCCTCAATGAAGGCTTTCACAAAAGTGTGTTAGTTTATGCAAGGCTTCTAAATATTTATGAGACACACATTGTACATAGGAGAAGTTACTAATGATGACCTAAGCCTTACCTTTTGATTGCCTAACCATTGTTGCTTGATTTATCTTGGTTCACATGGGACCATCTTTAACTCACCTCTACTTCAAGCATATTATTTAGATACCAATACACCTTACATTTTTATGAGTTGATTGACCTCACCATCAAACTGGGTACTTAAGATATTAGGGTGTAAAGAGTTACATACCTCAACCCAAACTTGGTAAGCTAAGAACTTATACTGAACTATCTCCAAAGACAAGACTTACGAGTTTAAGGGATGATTCACACCGATGGGGGCTAAGTCCTAATTGTAATTGCTAAATTTACCAATCTTAATGGTAAAATAACCTAACTTTAAGCTAACATGAATGTCATTTCATTCACACCTACATGCAACTTCATGAAAAGATGTCACTTATCTAAAGTGGGTTACTACAGTACTTCTACTCGCCCATGGTCATCATTAAACCCACCTTGCTTGCCATGTGTCAGCATGTCTACATGTCATTTGATAATTACTAAGTCACTAGTCACTACCATGGTCTTTTTAAATTTAGTTCACCATCCTTAAGATTACACGTATGGTAAGCTACCACCAAGGTTAGACACTAACCCCAGGTACGCAACTCCCGTATTATATGGCCCTAATTATAATCACTTATAATGCATTTTAGTCCAATCTCAAATGATATAATTTGTTTTCATGTAGGAAACTCTTGTAGCCCTTCTAACAAGGAATCCAAAAATATAATTATATATAGGAAATGAATATTCCTTGAAGCATAAAGTTGCATTAAAAGCCTAATTATGTGAATTTTTTTAATACAGGTACCATAGGTCAAACTACCCAGCTTTTTGGGCTTTTTAATAAAAATTAAAGATTTGTTTATTATAAATAAAACATTGCCAATGACTTTTAATTTTAATTGGAGGCAACTACTCGTAAAGATCTTTTAAATTTATGCATAGGCATAGGTTAAAAAAATAGGTGTTTCAATTCTTTATATATGTTGTGAAGTTTTTAATAAATTAACTAATATGAAACCAAAAAATTCCTACATATCATTTTATTTAATTTGGTCTTCACCCAACTTTTTGGTCTTTTTAATTTTTTATAATTTGATATAATTTTTACAAAAATCGTCCTCTAAGCTGTTTTTAATCCGATGCCCCCTGCGTATAATATGGGAGTTGCATACCCGGGACACTAACTTTGTTGTTAGGTTATGCCTATGCAATAACTTAACTTAGCAATGATAACTTAATGTATGATGTGAGTTGACAATGAATCAAGTGTAATTCTAGATGAGAATAACCACAATGTTGAAAAAAGATATCCATTGGTGTGAACCGTCCCTAAATTCAGTAACTTCTTTGTTTTTCCTTTTTGTCTTGTGTAAACTCATGTAACTTAACTAGTGATGGCCCGTGCCGGACACTTGCTCGTTGACTATATCATTCAACAGCAATATATTGAAATTCTAAAAAAAACAATAAATTATTCATTCTACACTAACAATTGAATCTTAATCTCTTGCTCTCTTCTTGAGATCAAACCTTTTGTGAAGACAATTCTAAAAGCATTCCAATCTCACTATTCTCAACTGGTTTAAACTTCCTAACATGTGTTTGTGTAACTGAGAGACTTCTGAAGGTATGGGTACAACTTGCAACCTACACATAATACGTTGAATGGTACATTGTTTATGGTATATAGTGTCACTTACTATTTGGAACTACACAAGGTCATAACTCCTTATTATAGATTTTATGTTTTACCAAAAAAGGTTAAATAGGTTGTATGGACTTTACGTCATGAAAATTTATTTTCTTAGCAAAAAATTAGAGCATTGTGTAACCCATATAGTAAGTGACACTAAATACCATAAAGTTAAACTCAACAAAACTATTAAATAAGTTGAAGTTGGACCCAACGATTTGGTGCAATCGGTTTAACCCCTAACTTCCCATGCCCAATTTCACTCAAATTTACCCAGAATATGTGACCTCAATTTCAATGACCGTAGCTGAAAATCTAAAGTTTTTTTTTGACAAATCCATCAGTATAGATGTTTGCATATTAGAGGCGACTACTCATAATCAAAATTTTGAAAGTTTCAATTTTGTCATGTAGCAAATCATAATAGGAATGTCAACAGTGGTCTAAAGGGGCAACAATCTAGAAATTAAATTGGGGTCACAGACAAAAGGCACCGCTCCTCCATGTCTAAGAGATGTTAGCATGCATTTATTGCTAGCATATCTTTTAATCTGATTACTTTGTCCAATGGGAATTTGGCTTCCATTGCTTGCCTTGAAAAATGGTGAATATGCAACAAATTTTTTGAATCCCATGTGTGTGACCTCTACCTAAGTGAGTGCTTTATTTCGTAGTTCTTTATCGAAGTTTTTAATTTGTGCAGAACAATTCAAAAGTACTTTAATTTTTTCCAACTTATAAGTTGGTCGTGCATGCATATATGTATAGTTACTTTGCTGGGCTCCACCAAGTTATTGAATGATTACCTGATTTTATAGTGATAGTTGTGTGTATGGTAATGTACATGTGTGCTACGAGGCAGGATGTGACGACAACGACCACAGTAATTGAGGAATTGCAGCCAAAACAAAAATAAATACTTACAATTTGTTTGCTTCGCTTCTTTTCTGGTGCTTGCACTTCAATGTGGGATGAAGAGGCTGGAGCATTCTCAGGTGATAAATTGGCCGACCCTTCATGATCAGCACCTCCTGGATTGAAATTCAGAGGGAAAATCTTTTGCAATTTCCCCTTTTTACTTCTTGGAGGGCAAAACTTGTCAATAGTGTCATACCAATCTGTCCTCAAGGTTGTTGCCAGTTCCAACCTTGACAGATCCTCCTTGTTCAATTCAGTGTGCTCAATTCCCAATGATTTGCAATGCGCTTTTATTTTCTTAAAGGCCTTCAGAAGAGTGTCCCACCTTAATCGGCATTGCTTGCTTGTTTTGAAGTTATCGGGAGCAGCTGCAAACCTCTCTGAGAATTTCTTGGAGATTTTGTTCCAGTCATTGGAAGCGTAATTGCCCTTGGCGAACCCAACTCCACGTTCTTTAGCACGATTGCATTCCTTCTTACATTCAACCAAATACTCCGTTTGCATCTCCGTCCAATTCGAAGTTCTATTTCGTGACTGTAATTCGCCCTTTGCCTTCGTTTTCTTTTTAGGAGGATCTGGAAAATCGGGAGTCTCTTCATCTTGCTCCTCATGGTGTCCAAACAGGTTCCGTTCACTTACCTCTGACATCCCATGCTCTCTTCCGCCACTATAATCATCGGAACAGCTATGTCCGTTGGTTGTACTATATATCAATGTGCTGAATACGAGTTCCGAGCCTGCTCCGGTTGAGAACAATTGTCAAGCATATAGAAACTAAGATCCTACAACTTTATGCACAGGTAAACACGATTAAATTCCTAAACACTCTGACTGACATAGAAAAGAATCTTTCACAAAATATCCTCATTTGTCAAGGAAATGTGAACTGTCTTACGTTTCAGTGAAGTTTAAGTGTGGACGAGGCTGCACTTACCTGCTTCCAAAGTTTGTGTCATGTGGTCGTGATCTGCACCCGTGAAATAGTGATCAGCATCGGATGCTTGCAAAAATGGTTCCAGATCCTCATGCGATATTTCTTGATCGAGTATTGAGACATCAAGATCGTTTGGATTGTTCAGCTCATCCGCCCAGGTTTCTTCCATGGCCATTGAAGAAAGTTTCAGATGTATCAATCGAGATACTTCTTCGTGATAAGGATGTTTAAAATAAGGATGTCAAGCACTCTTCACGAAGAAGCTTTCTGTTACTGTGCCACAGAATATAAGTCGAACAATATAAACAAAGAAGAAGTTCAAATGTGGAGAACTTCGAATGATATCAGCTTCCTTCCTTATAAATGCTTGTCTGGATCTCTTAGAAACTTAATCCGTCATAACTGTGTGGCTTATTTAATTTTTTTTGCTTCAAGAACTTGAAGCATTTGCTGAATTGAGCATTCCTAACTTTTTGTTAAGATTTCGAGAGATAACGAGGAGATCATATCAATGCAATGACATGCCTTCATAACCTGATTCAACCTGCCAACAGAAGTTACAGTGATAAGCAACTGTAAATTTGATCTTGTCAAATGTTCTTCTTTGTTAGAGTGCACAAACACATTACGACACCGTAATACTTAACCTGCACCTCCCGCGCCTGGAAATTAAACACCGACATAAAGGTACACAATGGCGATACTATGAATACCTTTGCCCAGACCTCCGGAGGATGCTTCAGCTTAGGCTGCCATTTATAACTAAACAGAGGTGCGCGAAGTAGGAGAGGTTCGAATTACTCTCAACACTTCATTAACAAACCTTAGATGATCTCCTGAATACTAAAAATTGCAACAATCAATCGAGGCAACTTACAGGGGGCTTTATAACTTGCAGGCAACTCGGAAGTCGAAGAAAGTTCACATCTGCGCATCTACCACTTCACGTGACACCGTGTGTCTGCACAGAATCGGTATGTAGCTTAGTCGGCACGATATCTCTCTTTGAAGCTCCTCCGAGCTGCTGTACATTAAAATCGCAAAGTCTCCTTCCACCGTTAAAATCCTTATTATAAAAAGCGCCAAATCGTGCACCGAATCCCGCAATGCGTAGTTCACAAGCTGACCTCACTACTACTACAGCAACCTTGCATTCCAACGTCGGAGACAAATGATTCCAGTGCGTGTCTGCATTCTGCTCCCTAGAGAGTGTCCAAGTACATATTAAATTGCTGTTTTGGGACTGTGCAGTGTCTGTACACGGCTTTCTCAATAAACAAACTTCTCGGCCAAGTCACGGAAGCTTCCTCGAACTTCTAGAGAGTCTAGGAACCAGTCTGGCGGAGACATCTGAACCGTCCAAAAAAAGGACGGTGTATTCTGTTACGGGATTTGCGCCAATATTTTACCTGAGACGCACTTCTGGGTAAACGTAATTCATTGTTACTTCTCGCATTAAGGTAGACGTGCCTAATTCCGTTACTTATCTTAATCCGACACATGTATTTGAGTGGTATGTGCTTTGGTGTGGCTTCAAGAACGGATATCAAAAGATGTGTGTTCAGAAGAGATTGGATTGCGTGCTTAGAAAATGATAATCTTGCTAGGTTCGATAGTCAATACAGTTGAAGGGGGTCAAATATGTGACTATTTAATGAGCACGAGAACCTTCACTTCGATCATGAATAAGATGTTCATATACACCCTAACTTTTGTAATGTCACACTCCATAATGTCACACCCTCTCTTATATCTCCAAACCCTAGGGAACATGTGTGCTCAGTTCAAATCCTCCTTGTTGTTGTCACATTTCCCTCTCATATATCACCAAGGAAGCAACCTCGTGGTTGAGGATTTGGGTGGGTTAGGGTTTAGCGTTTGGGGTTTTAAGGGGCGTGTAGGAACCACGAATCAAACATTTTGAGAAGGCTTGAAGGCTTCAAGACTTTGAGTAGGCACATGAGTTTTTGACATCAATGTATGGGGAGTTTTTAGAGCATAATCAGTCAAGATCCTAATGATTCCAAGTCCAACCACGCCATGCACCCCACCCCGACTCAAAGCTACCTTTCTTGGAACAAAGACTTGGAGAGATTTGGTAGGTTAGGGTTTAAGCCATTTGTTAGCTCGTACCAGTTTCCAAAGAGATTGTTGTGCATGAATAGGTCAAGATCCTAGTGCATGGCCCTTTGAAGCATGCTTGGATACTGATTGAGAGACCCATTTAGGTCATCTCGATGTTTTACCATTCTTGTTGTTCCGCTAAGGTCCAAGGTCATTAGTATTCAATGTTTTGGAGATTGTACAAGATTGTAGATTTTGGACAACTAACCAACTAATTCAACTATTAGTTAACTAGTTGTCTTTCGTAACTATAGTTGTTTGCGATTTGACCTACCAAAAAATGAGGTTAACTATAGTTGTTTTAAATTCAGTCTACCAAAAAATCTTGTTAACTATGGTTATATGTATCTAGTTAACTAAAGTTGAGCGCAACTTGTTCACGGAATTTTGTTGTAGTGTCGTAGTGTCACTAGTGTGTTAGTTGTGCTAGTGGTGTAGATGGAGGTTGTTCCAAAGCCCAACACTATGAGTGATCATATAAAGGCGCTTCTTGATGATCCTCATGGCCCGAGCATATTAAAGACCCTCAACTGAAGCAAATCAAGAGGCGAACAAAGTTATAGTTGTCTAAAATTCAATTGGAAGTCCAACCAGTTGAATGTTGTGATCTTTCGGTTCTTCTTTATTCATTTCAAGGGGTATACTCCACAAATTCCTCTACATTGATTGTTGAAGTGTTGAACATCAAATGGTTACTTTTGAAACTCAACTGGTTTATGTGTAACTAGCAATGCCTTTGAGTGTGTGTGGGGCAATGTTTTGTTATTGAATAGTGCAAGTACTCTTGAGTGAACAATGTTGTCAGAATAGTATTTTGGAGAATAGAGTTGAGATGAACAATGCCTCCTAGATCTTTTGGTGGCACAAATTTCATAGTTTAAAGAAATTTAGTATCACCTTCGCTAATTTTCCAACACTCACTATTAGCTCTTCCTCATTAATTGGGATAAACAATGTAGCGGTTAAACTAATTCTACCCCTTCTTCTAATAGTTTGAAAGTGGTTAGGTGGTGCTAAATTTTGTTTTTTTTATTCAAATAGGATTCAAATGTGAATATGCCTTTAAGTGAACTAGAAATGCTCAAATCAGTAAGTATGAATAGGCTATGGACTTGAGATATCAAAAAGTCAAAATTGGAAAGACTATAGCCTCATTGTAAGAGGTAGGAACGTAATAAGGACATGTGTTTTTAGACATATAAAAAGAGGGGTGGTCATTTTTTTCTGGGTAGAGGAGAGGGAGGAGATGAAGTAAGGAATGAATAAGAAGACGGTGGTCTATGTGTAATTATTGAGTGCTAGAGGAGTGATTCCTTGGTCAAAAGACAATGGAATTGTAAGAGTTTACATGATCGGGGATTGATCATAAGAGATATCATGTACTGTAGTGGAGTAGTGGTGACAATCCCTCCTAAGAGATAATTGTTGAGGCCATTTTTGTTGTATCGATTATGTGATTTTACTTGCAAGTAATTGACAATGAACTAAACTGATCGATCCTCAATATAGATGCTATAATTTGTATGTTAAACAAGGTAAATATATAAGGCATTGGTCTACGTCAAATTTTTTGTTTACCAGTTGAAATCGTAAAGAAGTGCGACGAGACTATTGCCTCTCACGGGAAGTGAGTAATTGCCTAACTGAGTATGGTAGGCTCTCATGAGCAATTATGCCATCTGATTACTCGTTTAAGAGTTTGATGGAGTAGAAATCATTAAATTAATAAGAGAGTGCATTATATAGCCTGTGCTAAAGCATTAGTACCCTAATGAGAATGTTCAATGTATTAAACTGCAATTGAGGGAGGATCTCAATTAGGATACTAAGATTGCCTTAAGTATTCAAGGGGAAATGATTTCAGAATACCAATCAACTGCAAAGTGTAATTATTTCTTGATTTCAATGATAGAAGAAGGACATAATAATCAAAGCAAATCCGACCATCAAGAAGGCCATGGTCTTGATGTTTTAATAAAGAAAAGAGTCTCAATCACTTTTGTGACATTTTAATATGTTGCAGGCTACCCATCGTCTTTTGCAAATGGAGTTTCTTGAGCAAAGGAATTCGGAAGGTCAATAGTCTTGGGAAGTTGAAGAGACGCTTCATTCACGCCATGGTCTTCCAAGCGACACCCAAGAAGGTATTTAAAGGACAAAGAGGTCCAAAACCAGGCAAGTTCTAGAAGGTACTAAGTTACCGAAATATGGAATTGAAGCCAGCAACAGTGAAACTACTAAACCATAATCTAAAGGATGAGAATGATCTAAAAGAATCGAAGTTGAGTAATAACTTTGGTCGAATCAAAACTAAGTAGAAGACAATTGCCAAACAATATAATTAAAATCATATTTAATAAATGAAGACTAAAAATGTTGTAAGGAAAACTGCATTGCAATTTCAAATTCCATTAAAAAAATTAATCCAAGACTATTGTTGATACTAAAATGCCCTTGGCTTTGGCAATAAGACTCAAATGTGATACCTATGCAGGACTATTGCTTATGGTTGTGCCTATGCTTGTGCACCCCACTTGGTCCAAATAAAATGAACTCATTGCCAGACTATAGCCCGGGTAATTTGTGTAAAGATGAGTGACTGCCACAAAATGCATGTATTGTGATTGAGTGAGTTTGAAATCATTATGTTAACTTGAGTGAATTGAGACTTTAAACCCCGAAATAACATGAAATAACACTATGATTGTCCTAATGAAACTTATATGAGACACCTAGATGATATATAAATCACCTTTGAAGCCTTCCATGATTGTTTCCTTGGTTTATTGTGTAATCAAAATCCTAACTATAGGTAGTCAAACTAGTTGTTCTACTTCCACTTTAACACTTTAAAGAACTAAATTTAAATCTCACCCCATGCAATTATGGTTAAAAATTAGTTCCTATTCACACTTGATACTATGTGGATAATTTAGATAATATTGTTAATAACATATATGGAAACATCACATAGACTTCCAAATTTTGATGTTCTTGAGTGCCTAATGACATTCAAAGTTTACTTTCAAATGATATTGGCTTAATGATATTGGCTTAATGACAGTTGAAGTTCAATTATGTAACATATTTTCTAATATAAAATTCAGTGATGTTAAACCAACTTGTTTCTAACGGCATTTTCTAACGTGTTTGTTATAAAATAGGTTATAAATTTTTAATGCATTAAATTTTTATATTATCCACAAATATCAATTGTATTCATATTTAAACCATTACAATTTTGTTAACCCTTAAACGACGGAGAGGCCCTCTCAGGGCCTCGTTGACCCTAAACTATTTGACCATAAGATACTGTCAAAACATGTCAGAATTGCAAAAAAAATTCCCAAAATGTGTATCTCAAAATTCCATATCCAAATATATATGCCGATCGCACTACAAGAATTACATGGAGGTCTGAAATGGGGTAAACATAGGCTGATGGGAGAGGCCCTCTCACCCCCCTTGACCTTTAAGGGTTAATAAAATGTAAAAGTAGGTATTATAGAGAGTATTGCATATTGAGGCGATGAGCTTGAATTGACAACTATGGAATCGTTGCCACCTAATTATGCAATACGATGCAATTTTTTTGACAAACCAACATTCCTTTACTGCACCCTGACCAGAAGGTCAGCCGGTGAGAAAATCCATGTGCATTACTTGCAATAAAGCATGCTTCAAGATGGACCTAAGCTTGTTGTGCCGATAAATTTCTCAAACTTAGACTCATATTCTTTGTTGTACACAACAAATATTTGGATCCTCTTGAATTGGTAATAAGAGGTTTTGAGGCATACACCCTAAACTCCGTAATATCAACCTCCATAATGTCACACACTCTCTAATATCCCGAAACCCTAGGGACCACATGTGCGTAGTTCAAATCTCACTCCTTATTGTCACATTTCTCTCCCTTATATCACAAATTTTGTCATTAATGCAAACCACCAAAGAAGTCAACCCACACCCTCGCATTGTGCCATGTGTCAATATGTGGAGTGTCACCTTCTTATTCTTCTTCTTCTTCTTATGCCACTTGTTGAACGTTGGTGCATGCATATGCCACGTTGCCCAGGAAGGTAAGTGGAGTGGACCACACCACACCATTTAATATGTTGCACTTTGTGTTATTCCATAGTGTCACATGTTACACTAATTCTATAGAATCATGCATCCATGTTAACACTACAAAACTCTGTAATATCACATGCACTTTGGTTGCCACATGTGTGATACTACGGAGTCTAGAGTGTATTTGTGTAGGACTTGTTCTCCAAGTCATACTAAACTACTTTCCTTGATAGCGGGACATCAACACAAGAGAATTCCACAATCCATTAAAGCCGAAAACAAGGAACAACATCTTAGTTTTTTCCTAATTCCATCTTCAAACCCGTGTCGAAGTTGATTACAAGTCAATTGGACCCGTGGTCTTATCATGTTCTCGGAAATTACAATCTTATACATCTCGTGCAAACCCCCTCCATAATCACCATATTCATGAAAAGGTGAGTCCGATGCGCTTGACATTCATGTGCGCCAATCGAAGCTTCTCCAATATAAATGAACAATCACAAACACGCAATTGTCACCCACAACTAGTCAAGGATCGTTACCCATTAATTTGACACCAATTTAACTACAATTATGGCCGATATCATATTTAATGGCTTTTGTGGTCTCAAATATGTCCATGAGCACCTCTATGATTAAAGAAAGGCAATGCAACCACTACATAACATTATTCAGATCCATAGCAGGGTTATCTGGGATTAACAATATTATGTGGAATATTCCCGTATCCAACTAACCATGGGGAATATTCTGTGGAATAATGTCGGTCCCACGGAACACTATAGATCTAAATAATGTTATGTAGAGTTGGCGTTTGCTTAACGGAACTTTAATGGGATGTGGTGTAGTAGCATTCATATGACCACATCACCACTTGTACTATACATCCACATGTGTCGAACATTCATGTTGAAAAGACCAAGGAAAGTACACCATACAAAACATTATTAAGCAACTACATGATGGTCAATTTCCAAAGAAAGAGGTTGCAATTAAAAAAACCCTGAATCTATAGTTGTTTGTCCAAAACTCCACAGTACACAACATGAGTGCTCCCCATAAACAGGGGATCCCATAATTAAAGGATGTTTATTCTCACCTGATCTATGGTCCTATGGAACACAACTAAAGAGCCGAGTAATGTTATGTGATCTCCAAGATACTTTTGTAACAATCAAAATCTTAATATTTATTCATTCACATTTGCACCTAGTCAGACTGTGGGGAATATCACTTACAAATTTACATGTCATATTGGTAGACCTCAAATTTTTTTTAAATCATATGCAAGAAAACTCTCATAAAACTTTGAAATTGAATGTTCAAATGATGTGATTCTAGACAAAATTGAAATGAACACACAACACACACTTCCGATATATCATTATCATTATCATAAGATGCAATAGAATGTGTTGACGATAGATTAGGGGAAGACAAGACATTGATGTGAAATCATTTAAACACACACACACACACACACACACACACAACGATACAATTTGTTTTCATTCATTTTAAGTGGTCTAAGGTGTTGAATGCATTCAATATGGAGACTCAAATGAACATGTGTCTTATTATCAACAATTATATTTTATTCAAAATAATTACATATTGGAAAATTTCCAATAGCATACACTAATAATAAGCTCAAAGAATTTCTTTTGAGTTAGGAACACTTCAAGACATCAATTGAATCATGAGACACATGTTCAACCAAATATGTTATCAAGTACACTAACTATCCTATTAGTGTGGGCCACAATGATTCTCTAGAACCCATGTTAGTTGTCAACCCACGTCAAATCTCTGGTTTAAAATTGGCATGGGTCCACAAACTGTTTTTTTTCTTGGGAATCAATGTGGGTGAATGTTTTATTTAGTGTAAGGTATTGGTCGGAAATCTCAAGACTAACGGGAAGACCCCAAGTCTTGGACCCCACGTTATTTCCACCTCAACTAGAGAATTAGAGTGGCCCACGCTATTTATTTCCACCCACACTAATAGGACTACACTCTAAACTGCATAATATCATGTTTGTGGCAACCAAAATGCATGTGATGTTAAGGAGTTATGTAGTGTGGACATGGATGGGTGATAATAGAGACTTAGTATAGCATGTGATATTATGGAATGACACAAAGTCAACATTGCAATAATAACAATAATTACAATGTTAATCATGTGATGCATGCAAGCACGTGGTTTGAATTCTTTGGTGTCTTATTTTAATGTCAAAATCCATGATACATGGGAGAGACATGTGACAATAAGGAGTGAGATTTGAACTAAGAACATCCATTCCCTAGGGTTGAGATATAAGAGAAAGAGTGACATTAAGGAAAATGATATTACGGAGTTTAGAGTGTATTTAGTATACCTTATTGCCAGATGATATGTGGGGATCCATCATTGGCAAGACTTTATGGGTCAAATTATGCACCTCAAGAGCACTCTACCTCTACTTCATCAACCACCTCAAATCATTGAAGGCGCTTTATTCTAACTATTAAAAAGAACAGTGCAAAAATATTTGAATATATTTGAATATTTGAAAATAGTTTCTCTTTATGAATCTACAAGTTTATGGATATGTTTTGCCCAAATAGTCATAGGCAAAAGAATTATTTTTAAATCATCCAATTATTTACACATTCATCCAAACCGTGGTGATGTCATCCAAAATGTATGATTTTGGGGATCTTTTGATAATTAGTCCATGGACAATGACATAATATTTTTGTAATTTTAGATTATGCAAAATGACCTTTTTGCCTTTGAAAAAGTGGTTGATATGCAAATTGTCCCATATTTCTAGCCACATATATGTAAAGAATCCCTTAAAAATTTGAGAGTGTCCAAATATTAAACCGAATAGTCAATGTGAGCACAAAGGCCAATTCTACATGAACATTAACAAAAAAATAAAAATTAAAGAATCACTTTGACCAAAATTAACATCTTTGATGTTCATGCAAAAGTTGCATTGAAGTGGCAAACATTGATTGGAGTTAAATTACAACCTCACAAGAGCTCCCAACACAACAAAACATGACCACTTCCCACTTTGACCATAACATTATTTTAGCTACGTGATTGTATTCCATTCTATATTTAGCATTTGACATATTGTAGGCCTGCACTATCCTATCTTCATAGGTAGAAACTTGGAAAATAGGAAGAAATTGACACCGGTACGAATAATGAATAGTGCCAATATGAATAGTAAGAATATTGTGAATAATGTTAGTATTTTCAATGATAGTGTTGCTATGAATAGTATTTTGGGGAATAATACTAGGATGAACAATGTTTCCTTCGAATATTACTATGATGAACATTGATTCTTGGGCATAGTGCCAAGAGATTTGTAACTCCAACCAAATTTCCAAGTTCAGTTTGAATGTATGAATAGTAAACAAATATTCCTACTTTGTTTGGGGGCCCTCATAATATAATTGACATATTCCAAGGTCATGGAACCGACCCACATGGTTGAATAATGTTATGACATATTTTTACACATTCTAATCATCTACAAATTGCATGGCAAATGTGTCCATGCGTAGAAATCCATGTTGGCTTGATGTTTAAAGTCATTTTGATTGTGGATGAATGAGTTAGGTGGGTTAATGTAAGGAAGAGACCATCCATCAACCATAAATTGGTTGCTAGGGAAGTTAGGGGTTAATAAGGGTGAATTTTCATGTAGGCCGCTTGCACACCAAATTCTAGTGTGAATAAGGACAAACCTGCCCAAATGTAGAGGAAATCTAGTGGGGTAGGGTTTGTATGTGCCAACTAGCTACTCCCATCTTCTCATATCCGGGACCGCCTACGAACCTCCTCCTCCTCTTAAAATTATTCTTCAAATCCTTTAGTGATTGGCACTTGTAGGTTTAAGATTCTCTTTAGTGGACACATGGATGTCTAGCAGTATGTGTCCATGGCCCTCCACATTCTAGTGGACCACCAATGGTTGGATGGTGGCTTGTACTTAACTGCATGCAAACACCTCCAACCCACTATTATCTAAAATCTAGTGGGCAAGCGGCCTACATGGAAACTCACCCTAAGGGCATTGCCACCAGTGAGTGAACTGAACTGCAAAATGGATGTAGACCAGTTCAGTTCGGTTGGAATAGCCCCACCCGTCTAAAAACTAGATGAACTGAACACTGAGGGAAGCCTCAGGGTCATGATTGCCTTGCAAACCAACCCATGTTTTCAGTGCAAAAATATGACCTGAACTCCAATGTACAATGAATAAGACAAGGCCCATTATACCCCTCCAATACTCTTGGACTTACTATGAAAACAATTATCATGAGAAAAAAGAGGAAATTCAAAAATGAAGCAACCCACAACTCCCGAAATCAAAAGGTCGAAATTGTGAGAGCCCAAAAGAAGAGGATGTTCAAATACACTACCATTGGCCATAACCCTACAAGTTCAAGATTTCAAGGAAAAAAAACACCGAACATTATAGAGAAATTTAGAGAACTTGCTTTAAATTACAAAAGAAAACCCGAAAGATGTGAACATGTAATTGGTAGGACTTGGAAACTTTAGAAATTAAAAAATTAAGCAAACCCAAAATTCTGAGAATATGTTTTAAGTAAAAAGAAAACATGACATCTAGAGTTGGTGAGGTTCAAGAGGCACCATGAACAATGGTGGGTGGCCAATTATATTTTTATATAGGGTTGTAAATAGTAAGTGAGCAATAGTACAGATGGTAAGTGATTAAATTATTACATTTGACCAACTAAAATCACTTGAGAAAAATGGCTAAGGCCTTGATTTAGATTTGTCTATCATCTCGCACACGTACCATGGCCTGGTATGAGAAGTGGAGACAATGATAAAATGTTTGATTTAGACTCACTTACCTTATTGAGACCTCATGCAAGGTATGAGAATTAGTGTCAATTAGACTACGCTTATGATATTTTGATGTTATTTTTTTTGAGATGTTGTAAATAGTAAGTGAGCAAAAATATAAGTAAGTAAGTAAAATAATACATTTATCTTCGCAAAAATTGCTCCATTCAATGAAAGGGGAGAACCGACCACTAGTTATAGATGAACCGGTTGAGTTTCAGAAGTAACTGATTGAAGTTTGGGACTTGACAGAAAATTACCGGTCATTGTCGTGGATCGTTTTTCACCTGGTTTCCCATCAGATCCCTAAACTTGCCCTAAAAAGCAAGTACATGGGTGGGGCATGTGAATGCTATTTAAATTGAACTCAATGAACTCAAGTTTTGGGTTGCCCTTTTTTAGTTCAGTTCAATTCAATGGGTGGTGATGCTCTACACTCAATAGTGAACACAATTGGGAGGATCTAGTATGTATCCAATTTAAAAAAAATCAAGAAACATGCAATTCCGATAATCATAACTAAATCAGGGTAGGTCTGATTTTCAATCCGGTTTTTGCATATGTTTCATTGTAGATTTGCTAATGCAACACAAGTTTTGTTGTGCAAGTCTTATCAGTAGAAGTTGGAGAACATGAAGAACGAACCAAATAAGGGCCACTTCACACACAAGACTGAGGGCCTGTGTCCGTTACACTCCAAGTGCTCTCAATGGTGGAAAAGGCGGAGCCGGTCCAAGTTTGCTTCACACTACGTTTGAGGGACCAATAGAGTAAGTGAATGCATGGATTCCTACATGGCATCCAATGGATCATGTTTCATGGTCACTTGGACTATTTTCAAAAACTACCTCTTGGAGGTAGGCCTAACACAAAACCAGGAGACCATGGCACTCCGAACACTTACAACCGTTGGTTTATTCTATTTTATCATGTGTGAGGACCCGCATGAATAGACATTCATTGAAATAGCATTTGGTTGAGGACCCGGTCACATATGACTTCACACTACACTTGAGGATCCATGACCACACTACATGAATTTGGAGGTGTCTTGTGACGGCCTTTGGACACTTTCTTTTGGGCTCTCACAATTTCATGGTCACGGCTCTTGGCTCGTGTGTGAAGTGGCCCTAACTCCCATCTTAGAACTATATGTGGTGTTGGAAGTTGCACACAATAGGGCCCTATACTTTATAAAGAGTGATTAGCCAATAAACAGAGAAACTTGGTGACGAAGCCTTGCCACAATCTGCACATTCCTTTAGCAAATCAGCAGGCAGAGCTTTAGGGTTCAAGTGGCGATGGTTAGAAAACACAGTTCAATCTCGACAGACACAATTTGAGCTTCTTGTTGGCAATTCTGTGTCCTTGGAGTTCGCAATAATGTGCTTCAAAGATGGGAGGCTCGAGTGCTCGTGACCTGGAGAAGCTGGAAGAGGTGGCCAGCCATCCCAATGCGGATCCAGCGTTGAAGAACATGCTCAAGCTGTACGAGGAGGTGACCGAGGGGCCCATGCGGCAGCAGGCGGAGAACGATCGGAGGTGGAGGATCATGGTGGAAGGGGAGGACAAGGTGCCGGAGGATCGAAAACCGAAGACGATGGGAGGATTTTTCGATATGCTTGCGAAGTAGGGGTTCAAGATCAACATGCGGATGTCGGAGAACGATGAGAAGAGGGAGGACCATTTCGGTGATTTTATGGAGAGCTTCGGAGGCGCAGGGATGAGTTTGCTGGACGATTAGGAGATGAAGGTGACTCCCAATGCGAAGCCTAGGTGTGACCATTGCAAGAAGGAGGCTAGCTTACAGTGCAAGCAGTGCGGAGAGCATTACTGCTCTCGGGAGTGCCAGAAGGAGTGGCCTATCCACAAGACTGCTTGTCAACTCGTTGCTGCGCAGAGAGTGCAGCACTGAAGTTGATCAGTGCGACCTGATCCCCCTGGATTCCTTTTCTTGCTGGATTCCGATTTTGTTTATTTCGGCTTAATTTCGCCAACGGGTTTGGATCTAATTTGTTTAGAAGCACCAAAATTTGAAGATGCAGGACCGAGATCTCACTGCTGTTTCTTCGGCGTGTCGTGTATTAAAGATCTCGTGTTCTTGCTCACGGGAGTGCCAGAAGGAATGGTCTAACGACAAGACTGCTTGTAGACTCAATGCAGGTCTCGTAGACTGCGCAGAGACTTGACACCCCTTGATTGCTTGCTGGAGTCGAATTTAGTCAATTTACGTTACAAGGTTTTGTCTCGCCAACGGTTCTGGATCTAGTTCGCTTCGAAGCAACAAATTTTCCAGATGCAGTACTGAGATCTACTGTGATGTTTCTTCGGGGTGTCATGTTTGAAGACCATCAGGATGCACTAGAGAGAACGATTATGTAAGGTGTCTAGCAGGTTGCACCAATCAACTGCCGGGAGGAGCAGTTTTTGTTGATTCTTGTGATGAGACAAGACCTAAGTCCTCTATATGTACGATACATTCGGTGCAGGAGTTGGAGAGCATCTATACCATCATCAAATGTTCTTCGAGTATGCATCGTTTTTCGATGGTGATGGATTTTGCAAGAATTTGTTCTTTTTGTTCCAGTGGTTTCGCCTCTCGCCATTAGAGACTCTCTTAGGAGCAAGGATTGCCACTCCTTCTTTCTCTCTTTGTAATTACTTCAAGTTGAGAATCCAATGCTGGACTTTGTCACAGTTTTGTTTGTGACACATTTCCTACATGCTCGGAAAAGGAAATCACGTCCTTGAATTCTGAAACTGCTACATTCTTGAGCTGCATCAAGTCAACCTCTTCGTGTCATGCTTGAATGGAGCATCATTTGCCACAAGATGTTCTTCAAGTATGCATCATTTTGTAATGGGGATGGATTTTCCAAGAACTTTGTTCTTTGGCTGTTCAAATGGTTTCCGGTTGTCACCATTACAGACTTTCATAACAGCAGAAAGGATTGTCACTTCAGCTTCTCTCTTGGTAGCTTACTTTCAGTGTTATTCCAGGACTCTTTGTAACTTGTGACAGCTTTATTTGTGACATTTCCCCTATTTATTTACGCAGAAAATACCTAACATCCATGCATTTTTCAAATTCTATGCTCTTGAGCTGCATTGTCGAGTCCCTTCGAGTTATCCCTGATGATGACAGTCTAGTCCAACATGTGAATGCTGGTCGTAATTTCCCTGGACTATTGTGTTGACTGTGTGATGTGAGGTCCCGGAACATGGCCTCCAGGTTGTGGCATGGCATGCTATTGCATGACCCAATGCACTGCAACCCTCTCTGCCCACCCTTTGTTTTGGTTGCTGCCTCTGCAACTTTTGTCTTTCATAGAGAGGAACATACTTTTTATAATAGATTTTGAAATTGCTCAAAATTTTCATGCATTTATATGGACTTATTATTTTTGAAATAATCCAAATATGTGAGGTTAATGTTTCTTTTAAGAACCTAAAACATGACAACTTGTATAGCTTGGCCTTGTTGGCCTACATTGGGACAAGTATTGCAGTGCCCAGAGGAGACCTAGTTCTCTTTGTCTTCTGTTGTCTAGGGTTGTCTCCTCTTGCGACCTTCTAATCTCACTACCTCCCTATTTGCTCATGTTCTACCTGCTCAAAGTTAACCATAAAAACTGTCAAGATTCCTTGTAAGTATCTTAGAATAATATGGTTTGGTCGGCTTGTAGTGGAACAAGTGTTATAGAGGGGATCCATCTCTCTCCGCCCGTTGTTTCCTTGGGTTGCCATGTCATGAAACCTTCTAATCTCTAGTATCTATTGTTCACGTCATCTACTACAAGCTCATTGCTAACTATAAAAACCCAAACATGTGGGGTCAACCTCAAGCTGAAGAGTCCCTGCAAGAACGGGGAGGGTGAACTAACCCATACACTGGTTCCTTGTTGGATGACTGCAGCCCTACCTCCAAGGAACCAGTGTACGGGTTGTTTCGCCCCAGCCCTGCAAGAACCCCCTCACATTATATGCACCAAGGTTTGTAAAAGGTAAAGGGTAAACCAGCCGCCGCCAGCTGTGGCAACAGGCAGGGTCCATCCTTGTTCTCCGTGGAAAACATGTACACACTCTGACAACATAAAACCCTGGCACCCGACACCCGACACCCGACCTTCGCGACCAAGTCTTGGCCACCCTCCTTTGTGACCCACCGCCGGTGTGCCAAAAGCACTAGGTTGTAACATGTGACATATTATGTAAAAGTGGTACATGATATGTGCCTCGGAACATGCGATTACTCGGAACATTATATACGGGACATTGGCATGCCATGTATACGAGCACCATGATGTCATGTGCCACGCCAACCTCCAACTCTTATAAAAGGGGGGAGTTATCAGTTATGCCCGTCATCATCATATCATTGCATTCATTGTGCAGTCTCTTAGAAGTCTTCTTGATGGTGTCAGGATGTCCAGTGAGGTTTTGAATGGGTTTGAGTATTTCACAGTTCAAAGGCGTTGGTAGGCTTCTTGGAGTGCTCAAGCCCAAGTGCATGAAAACCTTCACGAGGCTTGGAGGATCGTTGCGTCTAGAGGTGTTGCGATGATGTGTGGTACTCCACCCTTTGTAGCATCTTCGACGATCATATGGAGCGCCACACTCCTTCCACTGTGCCGCTCACCAAGAAAATTATTCTCCTTCATTATTTTCCTCTTGTTTGTCCATAATTTTTTGCTTTGTTTGCCGGTTAAGTTTCCTTTGTTCTTTGCTTTTGGAGGAGGGCATTATGCTTAGGATAGTTGCCTCCCTTAGGTTGTGTATACATGGTTTTCTATGGTTTTTGGTTATCTTATTTTACAACCTGGTATGCCTCCTACTCGCATTAGGTTGATACTTAGAGTTTGATGCTTTTAGCTTGATGCTTCAATTCAATATTTTGGTCCTAACTCAACATAATTGCAACCATATGCCTCCTACTTGCATTTACAGGTCAATACTGACATTCCGATGCTTTCAATTCTTCGATATTTTCAATGATTCAATTCTACCATCCGCCTTATGCAACTAGGATGTGCTTTGTATATTGTTCGGAGCCCCAATGTCTCCTTCATACAACGTTTTTTGTGGCAATCATTGTTTCTTATTTCTACAGTGGTTTAGGATTTGGGCTTCAGATGTTGTCACTCAATTTATTCCTTCATTGGGGTATATCATGTTTAAAGGTGCATTTTATTGGTGACACTCTACTTATTTCTTTTCAGCCTTCTGATAAATCCGTTCTTAGGCTTTGTGAGAACCAATTTCATGTGATAGTTGTGTATACAATCGCAAACATGCCAATACCATTGTCATTTTCTTATTACCTCCTCACATCCTCCAATCACCATTTTTTTGGATTTTTTTTTATGAACATGAGATTGTTGGATGTAGCTAGCAAATAGTGAAACCTTAGATGGTGCCTCCAAACACTCCATAGAGCCTTGCCATTGTGGCGCAATCATTTAAGTGTAGATATCATATATCCCATGAAGGTTTGGAGCTGCCAAGAAGAACTCTCCTGCTAGTCACGTATGCCCATTCCGTGTTGCACAATATGGAATCACTTGCTAAAATGGAGCGGCACCTGGATAATGATGCTATGACATATTGGATGCCAATGGAGAATGGAGGTTTTGTGAAGCAAGTCATTTGAATCGAAAATGGAGTTGTTTGCCATACGGGAATGAGAAGCACGTAAAGAAAGGGACCGATTTTACTACAAATTCTATGTTGACAATTGGAGCTGTAAGATCCAGTGTTATGTCCATAGGGTAAACAACTGCCCATTGGGTCCAGTCAACCAACATGGAAACAAAATCAAGCTTCCAATCTATCTTAATCTAACAACTGTTGTTGACTTCAATAGGGTTTGAGAGAACTTGGCTAAGGATAGTTGTCGTTCCTGGTTGGAAGTGCAACTCATGAGGTAACCTTCTGCGGACATCATCCCGAGTTAGTAGACCAGACCATCGGGAGCAAACCATGTTATCCATAGGGATGTGCTTGCTCAAGACTATAGTGGGCTTGGAGGCCTCTCATCGTCCCATTGTAGGTGTGGATAAAGGACAAAAAAAATGTTTCTCCTCTAGACAAATAACACGACCTATCTTTGATGCAAATTAGAAGAAGAAGAAGAAGAAGAAGTCCCCACCCATTCATGTTGAAGAGTAGGTTTTTGTGAATGCCATCATTGACAAAGTCGCCACCACGATGCTTGGTGGTGTTTTGCAGGTTGAGAGTGATTCTACCACTAATAACGATAGAGACGCATTTTAGAGGACGCATGTACTTGCGCGTCCCACTATTGTCACTCGACTATCAACTCTCACTAATGTTGCTACTAAAGAAAGGTCGATTGCTTGCCACTTTTTCTCATGTCCCACCTGCAAGAACTCATGTGCTAGGAACACCTTTCACAATCCACCCTCTTGAACTCGGGTTTTTAAATGCAACTGCCGCTAAAGATATTTCATATGTTTGTGCTCCCTCCTTTTTGTTTCTGATTGTCTCCCTGTATTTTAATTTCTTTATGTTTCTCATTCTACTTCCTCAAGGCCACCACCTATGCCTACCAAACCTCAACAAGCACTTCGCATTCTAGTGCACAACCCCCATCAGGTAGCCCTCCCAGGTACTACTACCAAATCCGTTGTTATTTTTTGCAATTTATTGCCCCAATTGCAAGAACAGAGGACTGAGTTTAAGAACGTTGCTAGACATTGTCATGTGCCTCTCCATGAGGAGTGCCCGAAACAACATGGGCACAAGGGGGACCCCGGAGTGACACCCGAGACTTGTGGCGCTGTTGGTGAGAGGGCCTAAGTGATCCTAGTGTGGGTGAGGGCCCCGTTGGGAACGCCTTCCACTCACGGAGACTAGGAGGCACGAGGGTAAGGCCATAAGCTATACGTAGTTTATGGCGTGCCAATTCTAGAATGCTCAAGGACACCTCAATCGGAGGTGTGAACTAGGAGATATGGCAATTTGAGTGGGGTGCTGTCCCGGGAAAGTGCCTTGGTACAGCAGTGGCCTGGGAGTGGCTCCCGAGATTGCGAAGCTTTGAACAGGCACAACTTCCTCAATAATTATCCAAATGGGGCAAGTGAGTAGTCCATCGTCATCTATGTAAAACGTAGATGACGATGGAATGGTCGATTATTAGAATCAGAGAGCATATGAAGAAGTTATGGGGTTCTGAAGCTTCTGGGGGCTTCCAGTCCCAACGGCTAAGGGAAAATGTCTACTTGGCCCCAAGTCTTGGGAGAGAGAAAAAGGTTGCTTGACGGTGGGGTAGGGGCCCTACCTAGAGTCCTAGAGGCTTATATGAGTGAGGTGGTGTGGCCGAACCCACCCGAGGCCGAACGGCACGGCCTCCATGGGCATTGGCCCAATGTGAGGGCATAGTTGCCTAGTATGGCTCGGGTTGTTGTAGTATTGCTCTGGCAACGCGATGATCAACATGAGATTGGACTTCCATGGATGGAAGTCCACATCTAAGAATTGGTTACCGATTAAGGAGTGAGTCCTGAAAGTAAAGTAGGAGGGTTGGTTCCCCTCCTATGAACTATAAGGTCCGCGGTATAGGGAGCTAACTATTCGCATGGCGGAATGCGAAGGGTTAGCACTTGTGACCTTTGCTAGAATGGACAAACGGCCAAGATAATGAAGCGGAGCTAGCAAGGGTTGCGACAAACATGAAGCTCAATTAGAGGCGGATGTTGGTCGGCCTTGCCTCCAACCATTTGATATTTCGGAGCCATCTAATACATGGCATTTGCTAAAGTGTGGCTTTTGTACCATTCAATTTCGTCGAAGGGGATCATGTATGCTTTAGGGAAGCAATTAAAAAGTCTTAAGAGGATGACTCATCTCAAGTAATCTCATGAAATCCTTTTATGAGTGTCACTTCAAATCATACCAAGTACATTTTTTTCTCTCTCCATGTCTTATGCATTCCACATGTTTGTCCTTTCTTCATCATCTGTTGTTTTTTTTTCCCGCAATTTGCCGTTGATCCTAACTTTTGTATGTACCATTGAGCCTATTGGATTTCACACTACAATCCCAACCATTTGTGACTGATGCCCTCAACCTCAAGGTGAGGTATGCCTACCCAAGGCTTCAAAATCCAATCATAGTTGACGTAGAGTTGGAGAAGCTCTTTGAGTATGTTAATGACGTGCTCTAGCAGAAGAGGATTGAAGCTAACATCGACAAATGGGACTATGAGCTAGATAGTATCGTGGCAAAGTGCATATGCTCAAAGATGACAGAGTTTGATTGCAAACAATCGTTGGAGATGCTTTGTTTGCAATGGAATTAGCACCCATTCCTTTACACCTTTGTGGATAACGATCATTTGAAACCTTTAATGCCTCCCCTATCATTCACTTATACGGAAGAAGAACACAATATTCAAAATTTTGAGAATTTTCCAGTGAATTGGGAGTACATAAAGCAAAGTATTAATCCAAGAATGAAGTGAAAACCACTAGAGAGTTGTGGAGTTCAAGTAAAATAATAACATTTGATTTCCCGCCTTAAATTGCGGAGTGATGTGCTGATTAAAATTGACCATTTAGGATGACAATTCAGGTTGACTCGACCTGAATTAACTAACATATTGTCCTCATTTAGGTCGACTCAACCTAAATGAGTCGATTCCCCAACTCAACATACTCTCATTTAATGGAAACTACACGTCTGAAGTATAATCTAGTATTTATCAACCTAACATGACTTTTAGGTGTCCAAATGGACAATATTATTTTGAGAGGATCCTACTCTCTCAAAATTTTGAATATTGTATTGAAAGGGTTTTTCTAGTTCAGACTATCTTCCTCAATCATCCGCAGATTCCTCGCAAAGATGAAGTCCCTTAATCAATTATGGTCATCCCTTATTTTTTGATGTATCTCAAAGGTAAGGATCAAGTGCCATGTGACCCTCTCACATGTACCACCTCCACCAAAACCGCTTGGCACGCCACTCGAAGGTGCATGAAATACGAGGGATTCCTCCTATTCGAAGTAGCAAGGGATGTCTCCAACCACAACGCTTGGATCCGAATAGTTGATGAGGAGTACCAAATTCTCTTGGGTCCTCTTCACAATTGGTATGGTGCCTTGCGGGAAGGGTGCCATAATGTCCAAGCAAGGGCGGCTTTTGATATTGCCAAAAATGATCATGCATTGGTTTTGTGGCCACTCGAGGTTGATTTTTGGCATCCAAATCTATTGGCGTAATAGATTTGGATACCTAAAATCTACCTCGAGTGGCCAAAAACTGCACTAAATATTGTATTTAGTGTCACCAAACCTATTTGTCTTCCTCAATACTAATCGTAAACCGCCTGTGTAGTGTCACCAACACTAAATATAAGTTACCTAACATTATTTGTTACTCCTTGTAAAAACATTTGGGCATTATAGATTTGCAATGTTGCAAAGATTGTCATTTACTAAGTGATTTTTCATCCAAATTTCAATCATCCATGACAACATTTCATTGCAGAAAATGCTAGGATGCATAATATACCAAACTTTGTTTTGGTACTTGGCACTTCGATAAACTGCAAGTAACTTGGGATGACAATACTTGTAAACTTATTCATAGGAAGTGTCATTAGAAAAAGTTACCATGGTGGCATAAAATACCATATGACACTAAATACAAAATTTAGTGCACACCATTTATGGCATTTAGTGTCACCTACTATTCGGATTTACGCATTGCTATAACATTTTGTTGTTGATGTACATTTTTACCAAGTAGTTTTTTTAATGTTATATAGTGTCCAAACAACCAATTTTACCTTTGTTGGTAAAAAATGAAATCCATAGCAAAACTTTATAGCACAACGTAACTCCAAATAGTAAGTGACACTAAATACTATAAACGGTGTAGTGCTA
Source organism: Polytrichum formosum (assembly GCA_964035585.1). Classification (NCBI taxonomy): domain Eukaryota; kingdom Viridiplantae; phylum Streptophyta; class Polytrichopsida; order Polytrichales; family Polytrichaceae; genus Polytrichum; species Polytrichum formosum. The sequence continues at coordinate 59,640,566 of OZ037937.1, forward strand.
CCGACCCGTGATCCTTGTAGTTAAATGTCACAAGGTACATGATTAATACATGATTAATCAATTCAAAAAAAATTACATTCAAGATTGAGTGGTATAATTTAGACGATTTGATCAAACCCTAAACCTTGAACCCTAGATTTTAGGGTTTTCAGTCGTATAAGGGCCACTTCACACACGAGCCAAGAGCCGTGACCATGAAATTGTGAGAGCCCAAAAGAAAATGTCCAAAAGCCATCCCAAGACACCTCCAAACTCATGTAGTGTGGTCACGGACCCTCAAGTGTAGTGTGAAGTCATATGTGACCGGGCCCTCAACCAAATGCTATTTCAATGAACTTGTACTCATGCGGGTCCTCACGCATGATAAAATAGAATAAATCAATGCTTGTGAGTCTTCGGAGTGCCATGGTTTCCTGGTTTTGTGTTAGGCCTACCTCTAAGAGGTGGTTTTTGAAAATAGTCCAAATGACCATGAAACATGATGCATTTGATGCCATGTAGACTTTACATCCATCTTGCATTCACATACTCCATTGGTCCCTCAAGTGTAGTGTGAAGCGAACTTGGACCGGCTCCGCCTTTTCCACCAATGAGAGTGCTTGAAGTGTAATAGTCACAGGCTCTCAGTCTCGTGTGCGAAGTGGCCCTAAATTAGATGATTTGATCAAACCCTAAACCCTAAACCCTAGATTTCAGGGTTTTTGAGTGGTGTGAATTAGGTGATTTGATCAAATCGTTAGAATCTTCAGAACTCAATTGTTTAGGTTTTCAAGAAATCACAGTGGCATTTTATTGGGATGCTTGTTGCATGGAAGACGCGTAATCTACAGTTGAGAAGATATTAACTTACGTGTGGAGGAGATGGACACTATTGGCAAGCATGGCCTAATTGGCTTCGATCATATTTGAGTGGTGTGTGGTTATGTTTGAATTTAAGAATGGACATTAAAAAAAGCACGTTTTTAGGAAAGATTGGACTATGTGCTCGGATAGTTAAGTTGAATATTTTAAGATCCATAGTCATCATATTGATATGACAATAAAAGAAGAATAAGAATCCTTGTCTTGACAATGAATAAGATATTCAAATGAGTTCCAAAAATAATGAAGGAAAACGTCAATGTACTTGATCCAGATTTGTTAATTATCTCGTACTAATTGTGTGTTTGATCTTCTATCCTCTAGGGAAAAGTGAGCTGATAGAGAAAAAGTCTTTGTTTTAGGTTCACCAGGGGGGGTGGACTCTTCAAACAATGTATGAACTAACGTGAGTGTAAGAAGGGATATTGTTTGAGGCATTAGCGTATATAATATACACAAGGGAGAGGTATTACTTTTCTCTAGTGTATACATTGAAAAAGGCTATTAAGAATTTTGAAGTAAAGGCATATGTACAAAAGGGGACCTTGAGGTTAAGAGAAAAAATTAATAGTAGATGTGTTAGTTTCATCCAATACACATTTTCATCGATTGTTGTCATAAAGTATTAGTTCTCAATGACTATCCTATTCATTCTTGTTAGGATTTGCATTTGGGCTATAATCTTATTTTAACATAATTTTATATACATATTATCATGAGTCAGAATCTCGGGGAGATCACTCCATTGTAGAGTTGAACAACCACGTGCGATCATTTTAGATGTAAAAAATGTAAAAAATGTAAAAAACATCACCAAAATGGGTTACAATTTTATCAATTTTTTTTCATGAGTAGATATAAATGGTACATGTTACATAGTAAAAAACGGTGATTAAATTTGATTATTTGTTTTTTTAATAAAACATACCGTTTCTAACTAGAATGACGCAGAATTGAACTAAAAAAATTGCTATAATTAATGAAGATGACTAAAAATTTCAAAAAAATATACAAAAGATACCGTCAATGGTTGTGTATATGTAGAAAAAATATCATAAAATTTAAAATTATTTATGACATGTAATATAGGGGTAGCAAACTTTGTTCGCACGTGGTGTTCAACTTGACAATGGAGTGATCTCCCCGAGGTCGGAATTACACATATTCTTTTGAGACCAATTAGAACCTCAACTAAGGAGAAATCTATTCTCAAAGACTCTTGAGTTTTAGTTTAGTGTAGTTTTGATATTGAAGTTTATACCAATCAACTATTGGCTTCAAAACACAAAGGTTACCCAATTTTAACCTATACCCTCCAAAGCATTGTATATAGATGAATAACAAATGGTTTGTGGTTTTTTTTTCAATATTTGTAGAGGCTTGATATTATGTATACATAAACTCCATTTCATTTTGGATTTGGCTAGAGACCATAACATTGTTAGTCACCATGTTGAGGGGAATAATTTGGCATTATGCATGAATATTTAAACAAACATTCATTGTCAAAGCAACCCCAACCTTAGTAGTTGAGGGGGAGGCGAAATAGTCTCTTTTTATAAAGAAAGGGTTAGCCCTTATTGTGCTTAGCAATGTTATGACATCTAAAATTCCTTCATGATACATGTTAGCATACAATCAAAATGATACTTACCCCATCCACCCCCCTGCGCGCGTGCGCGGGGGGGGGGCAGTTCTAGCCATTCTATTCACAAAGCCAAGGAGGTAGACCCACAAAGCACAAAGGGGGTCGGATCCCAGGATGCAAGATGACGGTTTTGCAAGCAAACTGGGTGGGATCATGGAGGTGGCCATGTGGCTTTGCACGCCATTACCAGTTGGGTTTTGATCTAGCTTGGGTCTAGTACCCAACTATATTGTGTTGGTTCTAGGCAATGGAAGGGGGGTCCTCATTATATTGAAGGTCGTCATACACAAGACCTATGAATTGGTTTAAGAAAGCTGGTGGTTTTGACTTTGAATATTCGTCAAATATTTAATTGAAGCTAATTTTACATTCTTTCTTTCTTTCTTTCATTACTCCTATGTTTAGCCCAAAGGCTAATATGAACATTTTCTTTTTCTATCCACCACATAGCCATATGTATGTGCAGTAGCTTAAAGTGTTGGTTTGAGCACCCTCTACCTTAAGTCTAAAATGTACACTCTAAACTCCGTAGTATCACACTTGTGGCAACCAAAGTGCACATGATATTACAGAGTTTTGTAGTGTTAACATGGATGCATGATACTATAGAATTAGTGTAGCATGTGACATTATGGAATAACACAAAGGAGATGTGAGGACAATTTGATTTCGTTCTCCCGTCACCTACGCTAGTGTGGTCCACTCCACTTGGCCTTCCCGGACGATGTGGCGGACGCATGCACCAACATTCAACAAGTGACATAAGAAGAAGAATAATAAGAATAAGAATAAGAAGGTGACACTCTACATGTTGACACATGGCGCAATGCAAGGGTTTGGATTGACTTCTTGGATGGTTACATTAATGACAAATTTCGTGATATAAGGGAGAGAAATGTGACAATAAGGAGTGAGATTTGAACTACGAACATCCGTTCCCTAGGGTTTCAGGATATTAGAGGGTGTGTGACATTATGGAGGTTGATATTACGGAGTTTAGGGTGTAGTCGGAAAAGGTGGCTGCAATCGGAAGGAAAGTGCAGCTGTTTCCATGTGCCTACAGACAGGGAATCGGGAGCATCTCATCCCATTGTTTGAGGTAAACCTACGGCTGTGATGATGGGAACAAAATCTGGGTTGCACTTTCCACACAATAACATTAGATTCCAACTTCCAAGGGAACATTGGTTGGACAAAAGTTGGCACAATCAGAGGAAGAGACGTGGGGCTCTGTGCTTGCTGCTAATGACGTAAACGTGTCTAAAACGGTTAGTGTTTGTCGTTTGCCGTGATTCTCCGAGTTCTCACCCTCCGTGGAAAAACTAAACTGGCTAAAAATAGTCACGTGTCCAAAAGGGCGTCAAGAATGCAGTAAAACAGTAAAACTTCATTTCTAGCAAAGGAAAAAGTAAACTGGCTAAACATAGTCACGCATCCAAAAGGGCGTCAAGAATGTAGTAAACAGTAAAACTCGATTTCTAGCAAAGGCACCCCAAATTCTATTTTTAACCAGTTTAGTTTTTCCGCGGAGGGTGAGAGTTAGGATGTTTCTAGATCCGTAAATGTGATATGAGATTGCCTCAACAATCTATGGAATCTTATGATTTTTTTCCTGTTGTTGTTATGATTTTGCAAGTTCAAATGTGTCGGAGCCATAAAATATCAGGTACGGTAGTTTCTCCCCCTCCCCCAGTTATGTTAGCCTAGAGCATTGAGTCAAGAATAAGGTAACAAATTTGAGCATGTACTAAATCTTTCTAAACACGTGTCTTTTAGGTGTTGGTTTTTAAATCTACATGCCACTCAAATATAGGTGTTTGATTAAGATAAGGTGTCGAACTAGTAGGCATGTGTATGTCATTATGCAACTTGTCTAAGCATTTTGGGGTGGCTACAAGGGAATTAAAAGGAGCAGCTCATCCCTCCATTTGAAGTGAACCTACAACTGCGATGGGAGTAAATTCTTCAATAGATCATCTCAAATAGACATCTCGAGTTCAAATGAAATATTTTAAAATATCACGTATATTTATCTATGCATCTTATGCCATACAGTCTACCATGTGGGGTGAATGTTCACAACACTTAACGAGGGGAGGGTGAACCGGGGGAAGGGAGGTTGAAAACATTGTTCTATCATAGAGCCCCAAGATTATTATGTTAAGCTAACTCAACTCCTAAATTGGGGTCATAGACCCCTAATTAGTCAACACCGTTTGTGTTGTTTAGTATCACTTACTATTCATGGTTACTCAATGCTATAAAATTTTACATAGTATGTAGGGTATTACCAAGTAGGCTCATTTTTGTTCTACAACATCCAAACAACCTATTTAACCTTTTCCAATAGAAATGAAATCCTATAGTAAGAAGTTACAACACTACATAATTCCAAATAGTAAATAACACTAAACACCATGAACAATGTAGGGCTTAAATTGGGATGAATCAACAACCAACCTATATGGGGTCATTTTTATTAATTCTCGGTAATTGTTAGGAAACCAAACTGTGCCATTTGGATGTATGTTTGCTTGGAGGGGAGGCCACACAAGTTCAAAAACATTGGTTTCAAAATGGAGTTTGGTAAGCCAACGTAAAAGAATTTTGGCCCTCACATATGGGTGCAAGCATGGTAAAGTGGACCAAAATAGTGCTCCACTATACCAAAACCATTTTTTGGGGGGTCAAAGGCCTAAAAGTAGTGGCAAAATGTTGTTTAAATTGGATTTTTTTTCTTGATGACCTCTATTGTTGTGTTAAATACTCAAATGTAGAATATCAAGTTGAGATCTTCAAAACTTATCATTAAAAGTGATGCTCAAAAGCAAATGGTTGAATTTGGTTATGGACGTAGATTTCATGACCTTAAATATTTTGAAGTTGGAATTTTTTCATATTCCTTGAATTCATTATCCACTTGAGGGCATCAACACAAAAACTTTGTATAAACCCATTAATTTAATGTAATTTTATCATATTTTAAACAAATTTGAGTCAGTTGCTTGTTCAATATCACCTAAGTGCACACTACTTGCATCATCTTCTAAAATATGTAGACTCTTCTTGGAATTGTTTTTATCATCATGAATTGCTTGGCTTTGTAGATCAATATGTTTTTTTTAAATGTCTATGATTTTTATCTTCACAAAAATTCAAAGTTAGTGTATAGTTTTGAACCACTTTCACTTAACACTAAGCAAGGATCAGGAGCAGTGTTTTTTTTGCTGGCTACAGACTCGTGGAGGGAACAAAGATTAGTGCTGTAAATCTGGAGGGAGCAAGTTTGGTTGGTTCCCGCCACGAGTCTGTAGCCAGCAAAAAAAACCCTAATTAGGAGTTGTCCACCTTACCACGCTTGCACTCATATGCGTAACTTCGAGGAGCTTGGTTGGTCCCTCTTTTTTTGATTAAAACTATCCATTGGAGACTCCGATCGGAAACGGAGGTTTTAAGCCTTGAAAGACAATTGTCTTGGATTGGAATTGAAAACATACATTTATAATAGAGGTGCCTACTCCCAATCAAGACCCCATCAGCAACCTATTAGGGTACTGGAATTTCAACCAAGTTGGGATTGAAGTTCGATCAGGCCGGAACCAATAGTGCCATGACACATGTCTTGCTTTTGAATGCTAAAGTGAGGAGGAATGAGCAGTTGAATTCAACAATTATGGCATACTCTAGACATTAGTAATATGTTTAGGCCAACTTTTGGCTTCAAAAATTCACATTAATTTCAAAGTAAGGAATTAAATTACCAAAAATTTGAGGTCTCCTTGATTTCTATCTTCCTACACTAGAAAAACTTGCACCACCTTATAACTTCTCCATATCTAGCGCATAATCTCTTAAGTGATCGGTTATGGGCGCCTCTACTCTATACCCAATAAAAGAGGACCCAACCTTGAAACCAAGCTCCTTGAAGTTAGGCACATGTCAAGGCCAAATAATCAACAACCCTACTCATAGTAGGCATCTAATCCTTTAATTATATAATGTTCAGTCAGCTTCTATGCAACTACCATATATTCATAACATATTCTTCAAGTGGAGGCCACTCAAGCCCAAAACTGGAGGTTTTCAAACCAAATATTTGGAAATTTGCAGTCACACTACATGTGCAAATGAGTCGTTGTTTCCATTAGTTTAACATGTGCCTTCTTGAGTTACATAAGATTTCTTTAAAATATTGATAAAATATGAGAAACTTAGTTGTTGGCACCCACCCCACCTCAAAGTTCACTACCTAACAAATACACCAACATATTAATTTCAAATGTGTACAACCCAATGTTGCATTCTTCTTGGCTCCTAAAATGTGGGCCATGTTTTTCCCCCACCATTTTTGAAGAGCTGGCAGTCTAGTGGGGAGGCCAATCTAAGAAGGAATCAACTTTTAAAATAGTGGCTGGATTTTGGGGACAGTGGCATCAATGGGGGAAATTGCCAGTTTCCCACCCGGTGCTCCTAGGATATGAGACACGTGATTAGTATAAGATGGTTAGCAAATCCGAATCAAGGCCATAGCCACTTTTCTCATAATTTTTGGAGATCATATAAATGGCTTATTCATTATCAACGTGAGGATTCTCATGCTCATTATGTTGACTATTGAACTTAGAATGGTTCTCATATTTGGAGCACATAGTCCAATGTCTATTGAACACATGTCTTTTTGGTATCCGTTCTTGGAGTCACATCAAACAACATACCATTTACATAAGTTATAGATGTCCAACTAGGATGAGTAACTGAATTGGGCACGTCTATCTTATGCCTCCTTGCACACAACACGCAAGGCCCACATGAGCTTGAGATCGACTAGTTAGAGTGACCAGGGCTAAACACCCACCTATTTGAGATGGGCCCCTAGCAACATTACCCAAGGTGAAAATGCAACCAGTTATATTATAGCATGTATTTTTACTTCATAAAAGATTATTCGACCCTAGAATTTACATCAAAACCCCAAACTTGAAATAGATTAACCATTGGGGTTTAGGTTTTCACTAGACCCCTTTCACTTGGGTAATGTTTTGGGGGCCCAACTCAAAGAGGTGGGTGTCTAGTCTTGGTTGGCTAGAGCTAGGTATATAAATTATTACACCAATTCCGAGCTCAAATTAACACATGTGATCATTGTATTTTGTGCAAATGGCAACAATCCGCGTCCTTGTATTCATGTGCACTTTTAGCTCCTGCACAGCAATAATCCAACTTGAGAGCGACCGTATTTGTGTTTTGAGTTCAAAAATGACCCAAGGCAAGATCAAATGCTCCAAATACTTGACTTCACCGATATGTACATTCTAAACTCCGTAATATTACACTTGTGGCAACCAAAGTGCACGTGATACTAAGGAGTTTCGTAGTGTTAACATGGATGCGTGATAAAGAGAATTAGTGTAGCATGTGACATTATGAAATAACACAAAGTGAAAGTTGCAATAATGAAAATAATTACAATGACAACGATATGATGCGTGCGAGCATGTGGTTTGTTTTAATGTCAAAACCATGATATATGGGAGGGAAACATGACAATAAGGAGTGAGATTTAAACTGAGAACATCCGTTCCCTAAGGTCTCGGATATAAGAGAAGGAGGTTGATATTACAGAGTTTAGGGTGTACATAAATATCAGGGAAATGTGAAAAATCCTGTGTGTTTGATTTCTGTAAGTTACAGCCTTCTAGAATATGGAACTTTGTTACTGATTGTGAGTTGCGTCAGCAAAATCTACTGCCAATAGCTCTGACTTATGTTAAGTTAGTACTTGGAGAGGTGGCAATTGCAGCCATTCCCACTCGACTTTATTTCTTTTGCCACACAAGCAATGCAGTGATTGAATGTATGAAAATCTGGCAAAGCACCACCAGATAGGTGCAACAGTAACCCTGAGACTCTCCCAGCCTCCCTATAACTGTAATTGCATGGGATCCACTTCACTGTACCCAAATAAATGACAGGAGTTTGACATTCATATTAACAGGAGTAATTCATGTGAGTATCAATTGATTGCTCTGTTTCTTAAACACGGTTCGGTTGATTGTCAGGTTGTCCAGTGTGAATATCTGTGATTGCCGCAGTTAGGAGAGTGTCTTCAAATAAAAAGGCTGGAGGTGCAGAAGTGCTGATATGGTGATATCATCATGGTCCCAACTCCTTGCCATCTGTGCATTGTCCAGGAGATTTTTGGGCATAATCAGTCAAATCCTAGTGTTTCGAAGCCCAACCGGATACATGTTGTGAACTTTTGGTGTTTGTTTAATAATTCGATATATATTCCACAGATTCCTCTAAAATGATTGGTTATTCTCCTGAAGTCTTCAACTTCAACCAGTCATTTCTCAAACTCAACCGGTTCATCTGTAACTAGTGGTCGTTCTCCCAGTTCATTGCATCTGCGTCAATGCTTGAACTAATTTACGTTCAAGACATAATCACTTTACTAAGGGAATGAGGCCCTGGCAAGTTGCCTCATTCACATTGATAAATATTGAATAAGGTGGCAAGACACAAGTTCAGCACAGCTGAAATTTCAGTTTGTTTCTTGTAAATCATGAACCTTGCTCCCTCACTTGCCACCGAGTCCTGATAAACCTGATCTGTTAGATATACTGGTAACTGCTGACTTCTTGTACAATGTTGCACCTCAGCTCAAAGCATCTTTCAATAAGGACTTCCACGGTGGACTGTCATATAACCAACTTCCACAGCAGAATTGCTTCAAATGTAGATGCAAATTCCAGGAACAAACGCATAATGGTAATAGGCAGTCTTCAGTTTGTGGGGGTCCACATTGGTGGAGGAAGCTTCCTGAGGGCTGGCCATAAATCCTCACTCCAGGATTAAACTCACGTTAAAATTGGAAAGGATACCTTTGCGCTAATCCAAATAACCCCAATGTTCCACCTGTATGAAGCAGTGCAACTTGTCCAACATCCTTGAGAGTGTTCTTACAAAGCTCATGGGCAGCTTCCCAGCCTGCAAGTGTGTAAATAGGATCCAATAGAACACCAGTTTCACGAGCAACTTGCTGACATTTTTCTACTTCACCAGGTAAGATTCGTCCAAACCTGCATTCCAAATATGCAACTCCTTTAGCACAATTAGCTATGACAAGCACACTTCCTTAACCTCATTGATCAAACTCACCAAGACTGAAAAGCCTATCAATCACACTTGAAAGGTAGCTGAATTGGAAGCCGCTTTATAGGTCACACTGAAAGTGTTCTTGCCAGAGACTTCACACAATAAAATCAGATATCTCCTTATAGATATACAACTACCTACATGATCTTCAATGCATCATGTATAGTACATGTAAAGTATGTATGTAAGGTTTCATATTTATTATATTTCTCTTCAATAGCAACCACAAGAAAGCAGACGTACATGGTTCAAGGTGTCTTGATGCAATAAGCATTTTTTCAATCACAAAATAGGATCATATTCCTGCAATATCAAATGTTTAACTGCCTTCAAGGTACTGCAACAGATATTTGGGTGCTCCTTTGGAAACAACAGAAGATAGCACTTACTTTCGTGGCAAGCGCCTCTCTTGCCAAGAAATTTGAAGGCTGGAGCTCTTTTGGGTTATGTCTCCTCTAAAATAAATATAAAATTGTTGTGCAAACCCAGTGAGAAGCCTGTCTGCATTCCTCTCGTACCCTTCCTGGTTATCTGCAAGCATCACTCCAACTACTTGCCAAGAAAGTCTGCAATGAGCGAGGAACAGCAATTCACCAGTCAGAAAACTTTGTGTTAGGACAAATTAAATCACAAGTCAGATTACTATGGAAGCCCATCTAACAGCACCAATAACAGCAAGGCGTTGCACTTTCTAGAGATTGACTCAAGGAAATGGAGCTTTACATGAACCTCTACTTTGCACTAGATTGACCGATTCGAATAACACACCCTAGATAACGAGCTTGTTGTCCTGCACTAAAGCCTCTGTTCTGAAAACTGGAATGTGAAGAAAGATGTAGCCAACCAGAAAACTCATTCACAGGATCTAGTAAAATGACATTCGAAGTGTTTATCTAGTGATTCTGTGTAGAATAAAGGCAATGGAGTGCATACAAATTAATGTATGCCAACAAAAGTCTGAGGGTACATACCCATAAAGAGCAATGCCAAGGGCTAACCCAATGGCTGTGGTTCCAGTGCCACAATCAACAACAATACGCAGCCGATCTTCCTTTCCAAATACGGTTGGCTGCGACAAGTATTCCACCAGCCTGATCAATCCTACCAGTCACAAATTAAGTCACTTTCAGGCACGCACTGTTGCACCTGTGTGTTGAGGTATGCGTGACAAATCTGTAGCATGTACAAAGGTATACAAGACAAGAATAAAATGTGTAGTGTAAAGGGTTTGATCTGCCAATTAGAGCAGCAGGAGTTCCTGGTAACCTTAGGCCTCCTTTAAACTAGAGAGGTTAAGAGCTCATTGGCAGGGAGCCCCTTATGCAAGCTTATTCACTCAATTCCACTTTCCACTTGAGATTTCAAATTGAGAGCTTGAGCTTCTTACTGGGCTTAGGACGCTTGAATGGCACTTTAATGGATCCCATGTGGAATGACTACGACAAGCACTCGGTCAAAATTCTGACCTACCTCATGGAGGTAGATTAGAAATGTCCAGAGTTCAAGCTCTTATTTTATGGGTCCTAAAGCCAATGGGCTTTTAAGCATTCTTTGGCTTGTCATGGATGCTTCTTTGTTTAGTATCATTCTTTGAGCATGGCCACTTTACACATGCTCAAAATATTGAGAGCTTCAAGATTGGTGAAGCTCTTGATAATTTGAGCTTTGTGATGAAGACTTGTCAACTCCCAAGTATCAAACTCCCGCATATTGTAAGTTCGAGCTCTCAACTCAAGCTCTAGCGTAAAGGGGGCATTTATATTCTTTCAATACCCAACACATTTATAACTTTTCATCTTTAAATCCTGGAAAACTAGAAACTCATGGCTAGGCTGAATGCACAAAATGTTCACAAGACGCAAATACTATTGAAAACCCAAGAGACCACCACAAATGTCACAGAAAGCAGTGGAAGTGAGCTTTGGTTCCAAACCTAGTACTGCAAAGCAGTCGCCTGCACCCTCATTCAAGATAACAACTCTCTTCTTGTTATCACCACCACCAGAATTTCCAGGTGTCGAAGTAATCACGTCATCTTGCATCGAAATAATACAAGTCGGATTGCCCGCCACCCGAATGGCATGCTTCTGAAGCATGGCCTGTCGGTCTGCGTATTCTGCACGAGGAATATACGTCACATGGCCATACATTCCTGATACCAAATTGTATCCTGTGGGTATAGCAGGTCTCTCTCCACGCAAGAGCAAGTGTGCCTTTATGCCAACCTCTGCACATGCAACAGCTGCAAGGCAAAAACCACAACATCCCAAAGCAATAACCTCCAAATTGTAAGGCCTTGTGACAAAAACCTCATGGATACAAATATTGCATAGAAAAATTGGACATGGAACTTCATAGAAACAAATCCACCCGTGTACACAATTCGCTACAATTCCTCACTACATAGCAGCCAGAACAAATGAGTTTCTTTGAACATGAAAGCCTTGTAACCAATTTCATGAATTGGTTACAGAAATTATCATGCAAGGAGAATTTTGGGTACCTACAGCAGCTGTATGTGCACTCTGACAACCTCCACATGTAACCTGCAATATTTTTTGATGAATTATTCCAAATTAGAATCCCTTGCAAGATAAGTCAGCGACATATTTAATCAGATATATAATTGACAAACAAGCTTAATCTGAGGTGGGGCTTTGTCAAATGCTTTGCAAGGTTGCGTATCAATTGATAGTTGGCTCCTGCTAGTTGTTATATAGTCAGAGGCAAGAATGGATAAGTTTTGCATATGTCGCCAGTACATAGTTCTTTTTCCAGTGCAGTGTGTGTGAATTCAATGTCAACTCAACCTTGCCAGTCTTCAACCTATAAAATATAGAAACAAAGACTACAATTGCAACTCTATGTTTGGTAGGCATTGATTCAATGTTGTACTTAGGTGTGATTGAATTGACGCGAAATCAGTGTTGATATATGAATTTAGAGCTTTGTGATATCATTACGCACACTATGTCTTCTTACCACATCGGTAGCTCCATGGGCTTGGAAAAGAGGGACCAGGGCATCCAATTTGCGAAGTTTGTTTCCGCCCATGAGAGGGTGAAGCAAGTCGTCCCGGATGACATGGAAGGAACAACCCTGCGATTCAAGGTCTGGCCCCCAATTAATTTTATTTTCAACATGCACCTCCTTCACCTTCGTGGCCACACTTGGAAGCAGCCATGGCCTTGCAAGAATCTTTTTCCAGTCATGGGACTGCTCAAGCGCTACTCGCGAGCTACCCTGTACCATTATTTGCATTGCATTTCAGAGGAGATTCCCATCACCTTACTGCAATTGATAGATTTGCAACCAATCACATAATTTGACACTATTTCAAACATTCTCTTGACATTCTCACATGCACATATGCGATGGTTCTTCACAAAGTACACCTCAAACAAGCAATGGAAAAGTGCAACCAATCACATAACTTGACACTATTTCACACATTCTCATCAAATACTCACATACAAAATGTGTTGGTTCTTCACAAAGTTCACCTCTCAAACAAGCAATGGAGGTGCCACCAATCACATAACTTGACACTATTCTACACGTTCTCTTGAAATTCTCAAATTTCACAAATGCATTGGTTCTTCGCAACGCTCACATCTCCAAACACGCACATTGAGCTGAGAAGCTGACACTGCCAACTTACTTGATGGGCACTACCATGAGCTCGAGTAGGACCATGGTGGGAGCTCCGAATTTGTGAAAAAGAGCTGTGGACCCGAACATTAAAGATTTTTTTCTGTGCAACGCACCTCCATTGCAGGTGCTGCTGCTGTTGCGGCGTGAGCAACTTCAGCATTGCATCTACAACACCCAGACGAAGAAGAAACCCTAAACCCTGATTCTTCATCCCCTTGTCCCTTCACTTGCATTTCCTGTGGTTACAAGAGCTGCTCCAGAAACTACGAAACCTTTTGTTAGACATGTGGGGCCAGTGACGGATTACAGATTTTCAACATTAACTTTCATGAGATGGATTTGGCAGCAGCTGGCCCACATCCTTCCTGCCGTTGCAATGATGTCATGGCTACGCATGGGTGAGGCTTGCTGAGCAAGAAATTGATCTGTTGGGTTTTATTTGGAGGTGCTTTATGCATGAGGAGGAGCTTTCTGCATGTGATACATCACAATTAGAAATGGAATGTTGGAGAACAGATTTTTTTTTTTTTGAGACAGATGGAACAGATAATGTTTTCATTTCCTTCATCATTCATCAATAACTAATATGATGCCTGCAGGAAATATAGTATTCCTTTTCCTTTGCCATTTTGGATAGGTCTATGTTTGCATGTCTCGACAGTCTCCTGCTTGGTAAGCTAATTAGGAAGGTTCCCGATACAATGCCAGGCCGTCAGTGTGTATGTTTGACAAATTTCATTTGACGTTCAACTTCAAATCCAAAGTGCCACGTGACGTTTTCAAAAACAAAAATGAATGCCAATTGACATATACATTTTATTCTAAAATGTCACCTCAATTTTGGGTTACAAAATATTTTAGAAAAAACTAATATTTTGAATAATCAAAATACAATCTTGATTTGTAACAAAAAAATCCAAGAATTCTCCCTTACACATGTCACTTTCTTCTTCAGTGTATTGAAACTTCAACAAAATCCTTTCGAGCCTCAATTTGGTATTTGTGATTCGGTCACTATCATCGCTTGGATAATTACGAGGGCTGAAAAGTTTGGCTGCATTGAATACTGGAAGGTCTGGGAGACGATCATTCAAAGCATGAACAACTCTTTGCACATAAGATGCACCCAATAATATGCATTGTTGTAGTTCATTGGGCCCATCAGTTGCCAATGCGTGAATAATACAATCTCTTGTATTATTTTCATAACTCAACTGAAGATTTCATGTAGATTCCCTCAAGAATTTTCCCAAATTCTTGTTTGTATGACCAAACATAGGTTCATTCCTAGATTAAAAAAATGATGTGCTAAAATTAAAATAGTGATATTGATGGTTAATAATTATGATATCAACCATATCATATTGAAATTTGATATTCAATTTATTCAACTCTTGTAAAAGATCTACAAGCAATATCACAACATCTTAGTGAGAGTGGAATATCTCCCAACATCTTAGATATTGGGACAGATCAGGTGATGAACTTCAGGGCCTTGTGAACACTGATAAAAGCCCATATCACACACAAGTGCACAACTATCACTCTTCCCCCTATGATAGAATTATAAGGCTATTATTTATTCATATCCTACGTGATCCATACACTATGCAAGTCTACCACCTCAAATCATCATGTCAAGCTGAGACGGTAATCAACCTAAATGACCAAAGATTGGACTAGGTGGGAACTAACCAAAACATAATATCTAGCAGGAGTGTAGATGGTGCCACTGGTGAGAGTGAAATATCTACCATTATTCTAGATATTGGAATAGACTTAGGGGATGAACTTTAGGGCCTTGTGAACATTGATAGCATTCCACTCACAAACTCAACAACACTATTGATTACAATCTAACATCAACTCAAGCATTGCATTGGATCAAAGAGAATTTCACATTGTATATTAAACTTAATTGAAGGGGATCTCTACCATGTGCAAGACCTCAAAATTCAAATCAATATAAGTTGAGATGGCCACTTTCCCCAATTTTTAATCAAACAAAGCACTCTAGATCTCCTCCCATTTTTAAAACTTCAAATCAAGTGACTTAGGAATTGACCACACAAAAGTATCTATCACAAATGTAGGCGGTGCCACTAGTGAGAGTGGATTATCTACCACTAGCCTAGAGTACGTGACAAACTTTAGGGGCTTGTGAACGTTGATGGCATTCAAATCACAAACCCAACACACAATATTGCTTCCAATCTAGCTTCAATTCATGCATTGTGAATTGTACATTGTACATTAAACTCAATTTGAAGGGGATCTTTGCACTATGCAAAGTCTACCTCAAATCATCCCAGTGTCAAGTTGAGACGCCTCAAAATTAACCCAATATTTAACCAACCAAAGCATCATTTTTCGAGAGCTGCTAGGGCAAATTGTTCATTCACATACCTGTACAAAACAATCGTGGAAATACATCCGCAAAAGACCAAGAACAATGGTCTTGTCGGCCTTGTACTTAGCCTCCACCACCTGTAGAGTTGTAGAGTTGTAGAGTTGTAGATCACTATGTCAGTTGTAGAGCCTTCCCGGTTACAAAGGAAATTACAAAAACAAGGTTGAACTTAAGTATGTAAGTGAGTGTAGGAAGTTCTCATGTTGTTATGGGTTATGTTTTCCGGATACTCGAGCTGCAATTTATAGTACTTAAGTTGCCTAATAATATGTGTCATTTCAATTTCGAGCATGTCAATTGACGTGTGGTTTTTTTCTTCACAAGTCACATTACGTGTCAACTTCTGAATTGTGCGTGTCAATTGACGTGCATTTTTTTTGGTGCAAGTTTTTGCGTGTCAAAAGTGAAGAACTTGCAAAAACTTTGTCAAACATACACACTGCAGGCCGTGTTCCTAACTTGGAGCCTTTATCCCATCACTCCAATATGGGTGAGACAAGGGTGGTGAAGGCGAGACTATATGATCATGATAATAAGCAATGAACCGGAGAGAACTGGTTGCTAGTTACAGATGAACCGGTTAAGTTTGAGAAATAACCGGTTCAATTTTTATTTTATTTTATTGTTGAGACAGAAGGCCGATAGGCCAACGCCAAAGCACATGAGGCAATTGACCACCTGGCAAGTTTTCCACCAGGTAGAGATTTCATAGCCAAGATTCAAACCGCCAACCTTTTCCTTGAGATTTGGGCATCTCTCCACCATCATCCAGTAGTTTAGGGTCATCTCGGACCATAACCAATTCAAGTTCAAGACTTCAGAAAATACCAATCATTCTAGAGAAACCTATGGCATATACTTAATTTAATAAAGAAAAACCGAAAGATGTCAACATGCAACCGATTGGACTTGGAAACACTAGGATATCAACCGGTTATGCCCAAAAAATCTCCCCCAACTCTAGTAATAAGAACAACATCTATTTTAGGGGCCACTTTAAACACATACCAATAGCCGTGACCATGAAAATCTAAGGGTCCTTGGAAATCATCCAAAGGTTGTACCGTGGAAAATAGAAATCCAAATTTACATTCAATAAGTTCTCAAAGTTAGTGTAAAGTGAAAGTGGACCGTGTCGAGGGACCACAACAAATGTTCAAGTTTGGTCACCACCATGACAATCCTATTGTTTGCCACAATCCTTTGTTTTGCATTAGATCCACCTCTCTTTGGTGGGCCTAACGCAATGACTAGTAGACCATGAAAATGTATCTACTTGATGTAGGACATCATGTAGATATTTCATCCATTCAAAATTATTCGGTTCTTGAAGTCTTTAGGGTTTAATGTAAAGTGAACTCGGACCGTCTCTAACTTCTTGACCGACCACATAATTTGTATATCATGGGTCAAGGGCCCGCATGCTCTAGTGTAGAGTGGCCCTTAGTATTGCACCGTATTTGTTCTATTGATAATTAGCCCACAATAGAGATGGTGTGCACTTTGATTGGTTGGTTGCACATGCAATTCAACAAAGATAGGTGGCCTAACTATGGAAAAAAATAGTGAGAAAATCTAGGAATGTTTTGAGTCTATGACACATGTTGCATTAAGACTTTATTGATTAGAGTAGACAAACCCATTTATGATAACCCCCCCCCTTTCCAATCTTAATACATAGAGTTCCTTCAAGTTGTGAAGTTTCACACATGTAGCTGTCATTTTCTAACATGACGGGAAAAACCATGAAGAATCACACATGTAGTTGTCACATTCGGTGTGATGGAAAAAGTAAGTTAAAAGGGCACGGATTTGGGTTCCTTGAAAAGGGCACTAACTGTACTCAAGTTTTCGTCTCCAAGTTATTGGAAATAGGTTGACCTATGTTGTGAATATGGTTTAGGAGAGAATATTACCTCTGAAGATTTACAGTAATTTCAAAACTTGAAAATAAATGTTGATTTTTTATGTTAAACATTGTGATATCAATTTCCAGGGATGTGAAAAATTACTCTGGTATCACACATGTACTACACTTATGCAAAATTGCTCAACTGAACGAAAATAGGTATGTCTACTCTACAACTCAATTGATTTACTACCAACTTGTTACCTATAAATTAAATGCGTGATTTGAAATTATGATTCCAACATGTTTTATCTAGTCCCGTTAGATTAATTATCAATTGTTGTGGGAAATACATGTTAAATGTTAAGGAAGGATTCATTGTGCCTATAATTAGAACGGAATTGAATCGAACAACTTAATTTGTACATATTTTAGCTACTAGAATGTGTGTCAACCAAAAGAAAAATGAAAGCAAGTGCCAAGATTCTCAAAAGGAGTTGGAAAATTTGAAGGTCCATGCAAGAGGTCAATTTTGAATTGCATAAGGAGCTACCACATCCAGTGTTCAAGATTGAAGTCTTCAATGCCCTTCAAACGCGATTTGGCCCTTCAAAATATACCTCTCTCAAAACAACCCTTCAAAACGTAGTCCGAAATTGAAAATGAAGACGTCACTAGAAGTCCTCAATACAATCTGCTTGCCACAAGAACCAACAAACGTAGGGCATTGTCACTACAAGAAGTGGAGTTAGATGGTTGATTCTTAATTCTTCACATTGTATTGGGAACATGTACCATATAATTCATGCACAAGTTTAATATGAGTTTTGTATTTCATTTCTATATTCTTAGATTGACGTCTTGAATTTGAACCAACCCTTCAACTGAAGGGCTGAAATTTGAGAGCCCTTCAAAATGAAACTCATTTGAGGGCTTCAATCTTGAACATTGACCACATCTCTTGAGGAAGTTCCCAAGTTGAATCAATCATCTTTAAAAATTAATTCTTTTGAAAGGAAGCGGTGAGAACGATGTTCTCATAGCAATTGTTTCTTTTTGTGTAGGTTCATGCACATGGTCAAAGTGCCATGACACGTTACTACGTGTGCCTTTCAGAAAGTCCCATGCCAAATGAGCCACAAATGCTCATGTGTCCGATGGGGCAATAATAATAATAATATTGTTATTATTAGTATTATTGAGCATATGAATACAAGTTTATCCTTTATACTGTGGATATATTTATAGCCTCGCTCCCTCCAACGTGGTGAGTCACCATATCAACTACTTTAAAAAAAAATGGAAATAAATAAACTCTTTAAATGACCCGTCCTCCAAAAGACAAAAGAAGACAACAAACATGTATTTTGAAATACAAGTAAGTGAGAATATATTCTTGTAGCAATCGATGTATCAACGGTTCATGCACTTGGTCGCATTTCTAGCTATTTGCCCAAAAAAGCCCAAAAAATGAAGGGACGCGGTGGCAAGACGTTCTCGCGTGCTTCTTGTATCAAACAATTGGAGTACACCCTAACCTCCATAATGTCAACCCCTTTCATGTCACTCCCTCCCTAATATCCCCAAACCCTAGGGAAACGGATGTGTTGAGTTTAAATCTCCCTCCTTGTTGTCACATTTCCCTCTCATATATCATTGGTTTTGATATTAAAGTAAACCACCAAAGAATTCAAACCACATGCTTGCACGCATCATGTTGTCATCACTGTCATTATTGCAATGTCGACTTTGTGTTATTCCATAGTATCACATGCTACATGAATTCACTATTATCATGCATCCATGTTAACACTACATACCTCCTTACTATCACGTGCACTTTGGTTGCCATATAGGTGATATTAGGGAGGTTAGAGTGTACTTAGGGCCGATTTACGCCATGGACCATGAAGTCGGACTATGGACGATGGCCTTTTTCCATGGTCCGACTTCATGGTCCAACTCCCATGGTCCAATTTCTTAAAAAAATCAATTTACAAAGCCTTTGGGCCCCTCACTAGGCGTAAACCAAATGTGGATAACGAGGAATGACCATGCACCAAAAAATGAATGTGCTAATTTTTGAAGTATATTCCCAAATAAGGCAGTTTTGGAAGGAAAAAAACCAAGTTTGATGAGTGTTCTCTTGTCTTCATCTTCTCTTCCTCAAAAACAAATTCATTAAAAATGTATTATAACAACATTTCTCTGCCATGGGCCCTTGCCTTTTTCTACTAGAGCACCTCTTTTGCCTCTCCCATCACAAAACCCGTTCGACCATGTCAGTGAATAATGTAAGCCTTAAAATACGCCTTTTGAGGACCTTGAACTTCATGGTCACTCTCACATTTTTTTCCTAGGTGTAAACCGAAATGGTCCCGGGACGAGTTCAACAACCAATCACATATTTTACAGGGCCTTGGGACGACTTCACGGTCCATAGTGTAAACAGCCCCTTACATTACAACTAGGTTCAATGCACCTGGTCAACAAAGCTTCCTCAACAAGAAAAGGTCTTAAGTTAATATCTAATAAGTTAAGTACCATGTCCCCTTTCCCTCGGAGCACGCACGAAAGGTCCCACGGTATGACCAACCGCAGACGCGCACGTGTGTCAGAGCGCAGAGTCGCAGACCCCCAACTGACAATCCACTGCGGCACCAGATCCGCGCCTAGTGGGCGCCGTGGGCCCCCACTTTCCGTGGGTCCCACTCTCCCACTCTCCCACTCTCTCTGTCTCCCGTTCTGGGATTCCCAGTCTCCCGTAGAATAAGAATATACTTTTTTATTCCCTCCTAGCCGCGTCACCCTCCGCCCCATTGCAAAATCAGCAGCGCCCACGGCCAGGTCCAGGGGCCCACCACTCTCACCAAGGTAAAAAGAAGGTCTACACTGAATGTTGTATTTAGTGTCACCAATTCTTTCTTTTTCTTTTTCTTTTTCTTTTTCTTTTTTTTTGAGACAGAAGGCCGACATGCTAGCGTCAAAGCACATGAGGCAATTGACCACATGGCAAGTTTTCATCAAGTAGAGAGGAGATTTCACAGCCGGGTGTCGAACCGCCAACCTCTTCCTTGAGATTTGGGTATCTCTCCACCATCATCCAGTAGTTTAGGGTCGTCTCAGACCAAGTGGCACCAATTCTAGTTGCCTCGCTCAATACTACACTAAAAAGGATATTTGGTGTTTGATACACTAAATACGAATGCATACACTAAATGTCAATAACCCTATGAAAGTAAGTAACATTAACTGTAAACTCAAACACTAATGATCAACTATGGTAGTATGCGGAAGTTACATGTTTGAATTTAGTGTCAGTAAGGATATGAAGAAAAAAAATTAAATAACAATGATAACATGAGAATTCCAGCATATCTTCTAACACTAATTGTCAAGGAATTGAAAATTAGTGTTGAGCAGGGTAGGGTAATAACAACATTAAATATGATCAAACACTAAATATCATATTTAGTGCAGTTGTAAACCACCTGTGTAGTGTCACCAACACTAGATTAAACCTAACATAATTTGTCATTTTGGACCTTTTTTTGGCATTATAGATTTATAATGTTGCAATTATTGTTGTTTACTAAGTGATTTTTTCATTCAAATTTGGATTGTTCATGATATTACACGTCAAAAATGTTGGGATGCAAAATATCCCAAAATTTGTTTCAATAGTTGGCATTTGGATGAAGTAAAGTAAGTTGGGATTACAATATTTGTAAACTTATTCATAGGAGGTGTCACTGAAAAAGTTATCACTATATGACACTAAATACAATATTTAGTGTAGTAACAACATGACATCCATAGCTTTGCGGTTTATTCATCTCAAGTGGGTTCCTTTAGAATAGTTTGGGGCTTTCTGATGCTAATTCTAAGGTCATTTTTTCCGAACTATTATATATAATAAATTATGTAATAGAATGGTTGGCCCTACCACTGTTACTTGAGATAAAATGCAAGACAATTGTATTATAGCATGAATATTTCTATTATGGAAGAATTGACCTTGGAATTAGCATCAAAACCCCGAATTAGTCTAGAGGCATCCACTTGAGATGAAAAAACCCCAAACCTATGGGGATTGTGTTTCTACTACATGTAGAGTAGAAGCGCCCATAACCGATCACTTAAGAGATTATGCGCTAGATCTAGAGAAGTATAAGGTGGTGCAAAACTTTCCCATGTAGGAAGATAAAAATCAAGAGGACTGCAAATCTTTCTAGTAAATTGTACTCCTTAAAATGAAAGTACTACGAATTGTCAATGCCAAAAGTTGGCCCGAACATATCACCAACATCTAGAGTTTGTCAACACCGCTCGTTCCTCCTCACTTTAGCACTCTTAATCATGACATGTGTCATGACGATGCTGGTTCCGGCTTGATCGAAACTTAGTCCCAACCTTATCAAAATTTCCGTGACCCTATAAATTGCCGACGAGGTCCTGATCGGGAAGATTTGGGCAAACCAACTCATACACTCGTTCCTTGTTGGATGCCTAAACCCTTCCCTCCTAGGAACCAATGTACGGGTTGTTTCGCCCTAGCCTGATTGGGACTAGGTGCCTCCACTGTGTGTGTGTGTGTGTTTTTGTTTTTGTTGAGACAGAAGGCCGACATGCCAACGCCAAAGCACATGAGGTAGTTGACCACCTTGCAAATTTTCCGTCAAGTAGAGAGGAGATTTCACAGCCGGGAATCGAACCACCAACCTCTTCCTTGAGAGGCGCCTCTGCTATGGACCTCTCCCCTTTTACATTGGTAATAGTGGTAGGGGCCCAGCTCAAAGAAGTGGACTTCCAGTGAATAGCCCTGGCCGACCTTTGACCCCTCAATTCTCGCCCCCAACAACTGACGCTGAACCGACGAGAACGACTTCAAGTTACTTATTAGAACGCGGCAACGAGAACGCCTCGTTCTAAAAAGTTCTCTGTCGGCGTCTGTCTCTCCATCCCTGTCGATGGTCCTTCGTCGTCACCTTCTCTCCTCTTTCCCTAGTCCTGCGGTTGAATCCCAAATCCACCTCGTAACCCAACAATAATACTAAGTAATAATCCTCCTGCTCGTACTGTAAACTAGGGTACTACGTTACGAGACAGGCGTACGATCCCCGATTGCAAGCCGTTGTTGTTGCTATCTTCTCTCGTCTGATGAGTCTGCCCACTTCCATTGCATTGCATTCTTCCGTGCGACGTTTTCTGTTGGTGTGTGTGTGTTTTCCTTTTTCTGTTGCGGACTCATCAGCGCTAGGGTATATGGACGCGGGGGTGAGGATCAGCTTTCCATACAATTCAACGCCTGCATGCGAAGCAGGGAGAGATAGATAAGCTAGGGGAGAAGTTAGGCTGTGGATGAGGTCCTCACCGCATCATCATCGTCATCACCACCATCACCATGTGCAAGGGATTTGGATCCATTTGCTCTTTTCTGTCGTAACACGAAAACCTGTGAGTGGTTTACAGGTAGATTTTATCAGGAGTGTGAGAGTGAGTCTGACCTAAGTCCTTTTCGGACCGAGGTTTTGTCGTCGGAGGATTGGGTTGGGATCTTGTGTTGTGAGAGCAGAGCAAAGCAGGTGAGGTGAGGATGCCAGGTCTTAGGAATCAGTCGGGTTTGAGCCTTCAAACCAACAACACCATAAGCCATATTCGCACCGACATGCACATCCCAGGTTACCATTCCTGGGGCAAGGAGCAATCTGCACACATCCAGAAACCCGCACCAGTGCAGCAGCAGAAGATGCTGCCTAGGCCATCCCCGTGGCTGCAGCAACAGCGGGGGAATAACGAAGATCTGAAGGCAAATTTCCTCGGAACGAAGCAATGGGCTAACAATAATACCAACAACAACGTGGGAGCGCCAGCCACACCCGGGGGAGCGGCAGTTAGCAACCAGAGTGACGACTTGCAGTCAATGGTGCTTGATTTCATGGAGAACGATTCCGTGGAGCACATGGAAGGCGTGGAGACCGAGGCGGGGTCTCCTTGCATGAAGCTCCCGGAGAAGCTGCAGGTTGATCCTCCTTCCTCCTCATCGAACCGACATAGTTAGTTTTGATGTTTGATTCTTTCTCTGCTATGGATGACTGATTGTTGGCGCACCGACACGGATTTTTGTGAGATTTGTGTGCCCTAAGAGGGCTCCGACAAGTCTGGTAGGGTTGCTTTGGAACTTTTACAATCAAATTGAAGAATAATACTCCACCATCTCACAGATGTGTTGGGTTGTGAAAAGTTCGAAGAGAGCACTGCCATACGAGAGCGTGAGAGAAAACACGGAGAAGTTGCAGGGAGATAGATCCTACCGTTCTTTAGATTTCAAATCGACATAGTGGTTTTGATTGCTGTCTGATTCCTCTGCTATTGACCGATTTTCGTCAACCGACGTGAAATTTTGTGCCCTAAGGTGGTTCCCAACTTTGGTCTGTTCGGGTTTGACGGTCAGTCATGTCCTGTAGGAATGTTTAGGAAGATGTTCATTCAAAGTGAGGAATGCTCCACCATCTCGCAGATGCGTTGTAGGGTCCTTAAAAGTTGAAAGGTGAGTATCGTCACATGAGTGTCTGAGGACAACACGGATGATGTTGTGATTCGCTCTACTATTAGCGAGGAATACTTCAATATCGCGCAGATGCGTAGTAGGGTTATGAAAAGTTCAGAGAGTACTGTCATATGAGTACATTAGAGGGAGACACGGGTGATGTTGTGATCCTCTCTATTAATAGTGAGGAATACTCCATCTCACAGATAAGTAGGGTTCTGGAAAGCTCGAAGAGAGTACCGATATGTGAGTACGTGAGGGAGGATGCAGATTAACCGACATATTGAGCACTGTAGTTTCTCTTTGATTCCTGCTATGTTGTGTTACTGTGTCTTGATTGTTGTGCACCGGCATGGATTTTTGTGAGAGATTGCCGGGAAGAAAGCTTCCAACTTTAGTCTGTTGGATTTTGATGTCTGGTAGGAATGGTTAGGAAGACTTCCAATCTCAGAGAAGTACTCCACCATCTCAGATCTGTAGGGTTTTGGAAAGTGTGAAGAGAGCATCGCTACATTAGTGTACGAGGAAGGACGCAGATGATGTGGTGATTCTACTAATAGTGAGGAATACTCCACCATCTCACAGGTTTATAGGGTTCTGAAAAGCTTAGAGATAGTGCTGTCATATGAGTGCATGAGAGAGGACATAGGATGACATTGTGATTGCTCTAGTGAAGATTACTCCACCACCATGTATATGGCTATGAAAAGTGCAAAGATAAGAGTACCTCCATATGAGTGCATGAGAGGACACATAATGATGTTGTGATGAGGTTCATTAACAGTTGTTTTCGAATAGAGCTGTACTTTTTGTTAGAAAGCAGTTGCATGGGTAATTTTATCTTGAACTTCGGATTGCTGTTGCTGCAGATGCTTACAACCCCTTACAGTGCGATTGAACGAGAGATCCTGACAGCTGTGAGGTTTCTCCTTCTCAACGTCAATGAAAACACTCATCAGATCTGTGGCCCTGAGGGGTCTGATTGTAAAGGAGGATGCACGAAACGGTTTGTGGTGAAGAGGTTGAAAGCTGCTGGCTACAATGCTTCTGTTTGCAAGACAAAGTGGCTCACTTCTGGTCGAGTGCCTGGAGGTACAATTTGCAATCTTCACTTTATGTATCCCCTGCACGAAATGACATGTCAAGCATTATCTTTTTAAGGCTTTTATTGCTTCAAAAGTAGATGCACGGCTGTCTTTTGGGACTGTCATGTTGAGAGCGTGCTTGGGGTTGTGCATTGGTTCCGTTCTTCAAACTTGCATCTTTGGTACATACCTGTTCACATTGTATTGGGAAAGAGGTGTAGATTTTTCTGAGGAACTTGCTTCTTTGGGAATGAAAAGCTACTAAGGGTTCTCATAGTTGTTGTGTGGACCTTCTTGCAGGTGACTATGAGTTTATTGATGTGGTCTTTAATGGAGATCAGCTTGTGGATCGCCTTATTGTAGACATCGATTTTCAAGCTCAGTTTGAAATTGCAAGACCCACGGCGCAGTATGAAGCAGCTCTAGGAGCTATTCCCACTGTGTATGTGGGCACGGTGTCAAAGCTTGAGAAGATCCTAGAGCTCATGTCAGAGGAAGCAAAGGTCTCCTTAAAGCAGAATGGCATGCATCTACCTCCTTGGCGCACTCTTGGTTACATGACTGCAAAGTGGTTATCAAAGTCTCTGAGGAAAAGCAACCCATTGGTGCGGTCACCATTCAAAGGCCCATGCAGTCTTCACTGGCAAGAGAAGATGTCTGGGTTTCTCCAGGAGGCAAGTCCACACGATGATCAATTCAGACACACAAAGCTTTCACTTCTTGCTTCCTGAAATGTGTCCCTTTGATGTTGAAATTACTGGGTTCCAACCTACTTCTCGGAACTTGTCTGACAAGGGAGATGAAACAAGATTTTTTGTTTTTTGAGGAGAGTTTTCTGTGTAGGTCACTACAGATCTGGGGCTTGAGGAGTAATTAAATAACTTGACGGGAGAAAAGTGTTTTTTTTACCTGGCGAGTGTCATGTAGAACAACGGAATAGGTGAACTGAGCATATTCAATTGGTGGCCTTCCTTGGAGCCACTACGGCAATGATGAGCTTGCATGTGCAAGTCTGTCTATATAGAGAAATTTGTGCTTTCCGGCAGTCGAATGAGATCATGCTGGAACACACCCATACCAAACTTGATATTGTGACAAATGTTAGCCTGTCACTGGCATTGATGAAGGCACAACCTGCCAGATGACCAGCTAAAAAGAGATTAGATAGTCCTTAGATAGGACTCACGGCTGGCTACAAACTGTATTGAGACTTCATATATCAATTTTGCAGTAGAGTACCTAGTGTGAGCATCCAGGTGTTTTTGTGAGAGTTTCATATACAGTGCATACCAATGTTCTAGTAGGCCCCTTTGGGATAGAGAAAATCACAAGCATGTCATGTATAGACAGCATACAGTTGGCTCCCTTCTGAGGGCCCCATACAACCTTGAAGGCATTCTTCACAGTTTTTCCTGATCAATTAATGTGTCTTCTGCAGCCACCTAAGAAATGGCTTCTATCTGTTGACACACTCTTCATCATCTTCAGTTCTATACAGCTGAATCTCCTGTTTGGTGTATTGGTTTCTATCCTCTTATCAATATGCATGATAATCTTGTGGGAAGGTTTCTTGAGATGCATTGCAAGTTAATAGAAAACCTGTACTTTCTTTGAGGTTGGAATATACCCAATGTCATACTTTAGTCTGTTTGTGAGTTGTTAGTTATGATTGTGAGTTGTGTAGGTGTCACCTAGAAATTCCAACTACATGTGGTTGTAATAGGAAGGACAGATTGCTTTTACAACTGTGTGTACTGCCACATTGTCCTCTTGATAGCTGTTGTAAAGGCTGAAGCATGTTTTGCAGCTGTTGAGGTTTGTCAGGCGTTGTTATCACTTTGTGGGTGGAGTTTACAATGCATACTTATATAATCAAAATCTATTTAGTACACCAGTTCTCGCAGGTTATAGGTGTTGGAATACAAGCTGACAAAGTGTTGCAATGTGGTCCATCATACGAGAAATCTGGGTAGTTTATGTTCTAAGTTTTGATAACTGGATGAGAATAAGTGTGTTTCATAAGGTATGTGGCTGTAATGTGGGCAATTCCAACTCTACAGATAATTGCTTCATCCAGCCAGCAATTGCATGTCATGAAGATTGTAATTTAAAGTTTCAGAATTGGAGCAGGGATGCAAAAGCTATAAGAATTCAAAGTGAAGAGTTGCTTTCTTTTACAAAAGCGCAAGTTTAAATGCAAGTTATCTCATATACCCTCCGAATCGTGTTCACTAATGAACCTAGAATGGGGTATTTGTTGAGCACAAAGTCCAATTTCACTGCAACACATGCTGTTTTGGTGTCCGTTCTAGATTACAGGCCTTGCCATATACCACTCAAATATATGCTTTGGATCAAGAAGAGCAACCACCCCAAGGCACACATACTTTATGTTGCACGCATTCATGAGTTACCCATAGGAATATGGACATTGCTTCATGGCTACCTTTGCATCCATGTTGCTATCATCATTGCAGAACTATGATGTACAAATATGTAAGCGAGAAATATCTGAAGGTGATCCAACAGTAAACTGAAGCACAAAAAGCAGTGTTTTGAAATGTGGCTTGAGTGACGTAGGAAAACCCCTGCTCCATTCCTCAAGAAAGCTTGGCAGTCTCGCCAGTTCCAATGAAGACTAGGCAAGGTAGACGTGCCTAATTCAGTTACTTATCTTTACCATACATCTGTTTTAAAGTGGTACGTGGTTTGATGTCGCTTCAAGAACGGATACGAAAAAATATGTGTATTTAGAAGAGATTGGACTACGTGCTCTCAAAATATGATAACCATTCTAGGCCCAATAGTCAGCACAATTGAGGGGAACCTACACGACCATTCGATGAGCACAAGAATCTTCACTTACATAATGAACAAGATATTCCTATGAGCTCTAAAAATAATGAGGGAAAGTGACTATGGCCTCGAGTTGGATTTACTAACCATATGATACTAATCGCGTGTTGCATATCCCAGGAGAAGTGGGCTAATAGGAAAAAAAGAAAAAACCATTCAAGACCCATCTACTCGAGGTCGATGATACAACATCTCTTCTCACACACATCACACCGACTTCACAAAAGGTACGCAAGCCTCATTCATTCATTCATTCATTCAGTCGATTCTCTCAAACCCACTTTTGTTTGCTGGATTAATGAGTTAGCCGGCCAACGTCATGTGCTAAAAAGAAAAGGGAATATGGAATAATGCTGGGGCGCTACTTTGACAGTCACGACGCTTGAAGAAGTGACAACAACGAAATGTGCAATGAAGACATGAATATCGTGCAACAGCCCAGCAACAGCCCAAGCTTCTTCAACTGTCAGAGCGAGTTACCTGTACTCATTATTAGGTGCCACCCCCAAAAGACTTGTCAGTCATGTCAGCTCCCCCTTCTCTTCCCTTTGTACATTACTACATGGAAAGGTTGTAGTTGTTGGTGTTTCCACACATGCAGGTGGGGCACTCATCAAGGTCTCTGCAACTGAAGCCTGCAGAAAGCGCCTGCTAGCTGAGGGCTCAAGTCCCATTGAAGTGCTGTTTGTTTCCAATCGGATGGAAACACGCGGCAATAATTGACAACCAAAATAATACGTATTGATCCATTCTCTTTGTTGTACTGCTTAAAGGCACCTAAAGGTATGTGGGTGGGGTATTCGCTTCATTTTTCATGTTCTCCAACTCCTACCGATTAGGCTTGCATGACCAAAACTTGTGTTGCAGTAGCATACGTACGGCAAAGCATTAGCGAAACTCGGATTGAGAATCGGACCACCTTTGATTTTGTTGGTGGTTAACGGAAGTGCGTGTTTGTTGATGGATTAACTGAATACATAGGTCCTTCCAATTGTGTTTGCTATAGAGTGCAAAGCAGTAAGCAAAATTTCCAAGATGTAATCCAATCTCTTTTAAACGTGCGTTTTTATGGTGTTTGTTCTTCGAACCACACACCACTCAAATATAGGGGTCCATTTAAGAAAAGTAACCAAACAACACCCGCATTCGCTATTACATGGCCTTGTTGTGGGCACATCTAACTCCATTGACATTCCTAACTGATGGATCGGCTTGGGAACTGGCTCATATAGTTGCGAATCATGCAGCTTGTCGTTTCAAGTTTCAGAATGGGAGTGGCTCAGATACAAATGTTATAACAAGAGAGTCCTAAGTGAAGATTCAAGTGTACGTAGGTGTCCAAGTGACTATGTAAGGCCGGGCCACATACCTTTGGCAATCGCTTCCTTTCCCATGAAATTCATAAACTGATCTCTTTGAAATACATCAGCAGATGAATTTGCGATGTTTTCTTTATTACAAAAAAGAGAAAAAAAACTCTTAACCCACACGAATATGCAGGTGGGCGCTCTCATCAAGGCCTACCGTGACCCTGCCGCAGAAAGTGCCTGACTCTAAAAGCTTCAAACATAAAAGCTTTGTTCCAATATTAAAGGGCTGTGGGAATGTGGGCATGCATGGCAATTGCAGACTCAGCCTGGTTTTAATGTTTTGCGTCAACGAAAATTTACTGAATGAATTAGAACTCGACATCTTGGGCACAGATGAAGCTTCCACCATCAAGACGCCAGTCTCGGGCTCAGCGTGGAGTTGATGAAGCCGGGGCAGAACAATTTTTTGAGAACCTTTGGGGCAACGTCATCATCATCATGAGTTCCGGGTTGCGTGTTCACAGGAGCTCAATCAAGTAGGCTTATAAAGTATGTACAATTGTAGAAAGAGCCGATTTCCAGCTTATATCTTATCACTAAATTAATGAGCTTACAAGGACTTACAAGGCAAGTTCGTGTGGCCCTCGTTGGAAGCCTGTGGGAGTTGAATTCATTTGCCTGAATTCACGCACCCGTAATTGGACCTGCTCTCCACCACAAGCGGCATGATTCTGCGACGCTGGGAGAATTTGAAACTGGCAAAGCTAAGCTCTAGGAAGTTTTGTGACACCCGATGTGGTTGACATAACTAAACTAGATGGTGCTAAAACCGTCACTTTAAGTGCTGGGTGCAAGGACTGAGAATAGGTTGATGGGGTTGTATGGTAACCTGGCCTATTACCGATATGTGACCTTAAACCGAGCTCTAGGGAACAAATTAGAAATAATGTTCCCTAGGTGGATGACACGTCCCTAGCTCAACTAACCTCACATTAATGCATTTAATGACGTGGAGGGAGAGAGAGAGAGGGGAGGAGAGAGAGGGGGAAGGAGGAAGAAGGAGGAGGAGGCCCATAGGTCTCGGTTCAAGGCACATAGGTCTCGGTTCAAGGCCCATAGGTCTCGGTTCAAGGCACATGAGACCTTGCCACAACGTGTTGGATGAGATTAGTTATTCGTTTAGGATGTCTCTTGACATAGTAAGGTCAAAGTCAGTCTACGGCTTAGTAATGTTGGATTTCTTACAACCTCTTACTTGCTTGTGGATAATTATAGAATGCTCATAAGTTGTATTAGCATCGACGTCAAACTTCTTTAGGTCCATCATAAGATACCCTAGGGAACATCTTTAAAAAATCATATTTAATTCAAAATTAATTTTAAAAATTTCCAAAATTTTGAAATAGACAAATATTTCATTTTACCTTGCATGAAATTTTTTAAATCGTTCATTACCATAGAAGAGGTCATTGTGAAAATTCACCAATGTGTAGCTCTCGGTCATAGGCTAGGTTACCATAGATGTTTCTCGTTAGCAATCGAGAGGAGACTTCAATGCACCAAAGTATGTCTTATTTGAATCCCATGTGGAAAAGTGATAAGGAATCAACGTTTTATTGGTATATGATCCAAAATCAACATGGGAGTTTGATGTTAATTAAGGTGGTGGACATTTCTCTTATAGCACAAGATTTTGGGGTGTTGATTTTAGCATGCTCTATTTTATACTTTTGTAGGATTATTGGGATTTGGATGGCTTTACGTGAGGGTCTAGATCAAAGAAACTCCCAAATCAAGTCACACCCCCTTGGTCAAGAGATGTTTTTTTGGAACCAAGGAGATTACACTAGGGTCCAAATTCAAGTTATTAAAATAAAAATGAAGTGACTCTAATGTGGCATCACTTCCATGCCAAATCTTGTTGGTCCCAACTCACGAAAATCTTCAGAACTTTGAGATACCAATTTTCAAGCTTGGGTTCAATCTCGAGTTCGAAAGTAAGGTCCATTAAAGGGGCTTTGAATCCCAAAATCCTTGGACTGGACCTTGTAGTAAATTCACCCTTCAATCATTGACATGCTTCATATTTGTCATTTAAGAACATCTCCACCATTGCCACCACATCTCCCTCCAACAATACTTTGGAGGGAGCAGAGGCATAATAGTGAGTCACCACCATGCTCCACCACAACATCCACCACAATGGTCAACATAAATTAAGGGCTGAAAACGAAGAGAGCACGTATTATGATGTAGCAATATGGAGGGTCCTCACGGGTGGGTCACTCTAAAGGATTTTGTGCACCACTTGTGGCGGAGGGGTATTTGTTTAGGGGTTGTTTACTTACAAGACATGAATTAAAGGTTCCCTACCATTACTTATATTTCCCATGCCCATGCAATTTATTGTAGTCTATATTCCTTTTAAGTGATAGAAAGTAATTCATGTCCATACATCTCACCCTCCACGGAAAAACTAAACTGGCTAAAAATAGTCACACGTCCAAAAGGGCGTCAAGAATGCAGTAAAACAACAAAACTCGATTTCTAGCAAAGGAAAATGTAAAGTGGCTAAACATAGTCACGCGTCCAAAAGGGCTTCAAGAATGCAGTAAACAATAAAACTCGATTTCTAGCAAAGGCACCCCAACTTCTATTTTTAACCAGTTTAGTTTTTCCGTGGAGGGTGAGACATATCATTTGCATGCATGAAAAAACCATATCCATACATACTATTGCAAATATGGTTCTTGAAGTCATGAACTTCAGGGAGACTTCAAGCAAAATGAAACCACATCATAGTTGCATATCATACACAACCATATCAACAACTAAAATATCATACACCATGTGCATTACAAAGTGTAGGTGTATTCACCAAAAAGATAAATGATTGTGTGCTAAAAACCACAATACTTGCTCCCTAGGAGTTTGTGCACGAGCACAAGGAAAATCCTATATGGGTACAAAAAAAGTGACCACCTCAAAATTTGACAACCTCTTGCGAATTCAAAATCCCCTAGCTCCCAATTCCTAATCATACTAAACATGTACCCTAGGATCCTAAACTTCAACCCCTATATTAGTTCTACTTAAAATATTCTACCTATCTTAGGGTATAAAATATTTTATACCTATCTTCTTTACTTCTATGAGATTGTCCATTTTTAATGGACCCTTCATTATGTGGAATTATTTTATAAATTTTATTAAAATAAATTTAGTCCTCCCTATATTATGCCGCACATCATTTGTAAAATGCACTGAGTGACCCCCCCCCTTGCGGTGAGGGTCCTCTATCCCGGTCATGCCTCTCTTAGTGCTAGAAATCTTTTATGTTCATAACACTTTTATGCTTTATATTAACCCTTACATGGTTACTTTATTGATATTAACACACACATACAATGATTGATTAACACATATTGGGAGTCAAATATCACAAATAGAGTAGCACTTGGCCTTATAGTGGTGGTACCTACCCTACTATAGTTTTAGGACCCTCCACCCAATTCTCCCCAAGCTCCTCCCTCGGGGGGGTCATTGGCGAAAATTGTAGAAGCAATGTGCGATAAAAAATAGGGTCTAATATATTCATTGTAGATAAATTTTGCAAAAAACATACATATAATATAGGGGGTTTTAAAATAGTGAGACATGTTTACATGTAAAATACCATCACATATAATGGCCTTTTTTTTATCTAGTCAGTACATGTAAAATAACATGGAAACAATTACTAGGGGTAGTGGGTCTAGGGTAGGGTCTGTGCTAGTGGATGAAAAGAGGTAATTTTTTGTTGTAAGAAGAAAAATGTCCTTCATGAAAAAAAATGTCGCTTACAGAACCAAAAAAAAATGGGGTGTAAGAAACAAAATGCGGTGTAAGAAAAAAAATGGACAACAGTTGGGCTCCGAGAAAGAAAGAAATGGGGTATAGTCAAAAAAATTGGTTACTGGGGTATAAGGAAAAAAATGTAGTATAAGTAAAATAGGATATTTTTAAATGATTCCCCAAAGAATTATAATTACTAATAGGGTGTATTAAAATACAAGCATTTACCTTTATTTTGAAAAATACCATGCCTTATAATCTTTTCTGCAAGGTAAATACCCCCTCGATAAATAGGTCTTGAGCGCACGTGTATGCAAAATATAAGAGGGAGTGAACCCCTCGAGGCTCCTCCCTGGTACTTTGGAGTAGGAATTGGAGGGAATTGGGGTGGTGGGTGGTTAGAAGTATATGTGGAGTTGGATGTGCCCACAATAGGGCCACATATCTTATGTGATTCTCACTTGCCACACCAGCTGACCTCATGTGGGTGTACATTATTTGTCGGAAGATAGATAGATGTGCTTAATTCAAATACCGGACTTAATCAAACACCTGTATTTGAGTGGTATGTGATTGGGTGTAGCTCCAAGAATGGATACCAAAAAGATACATGTTTAAAAAGAGTGGACCATGTGCTCAAAATATAGTAACCATTCTAAGCTCAATAGTCAGTTGGGTGCAAGCACGGTAAAGTGGACAGCTCTTGATCCTTGCTCAGGTTTAAGTGAAAGTGATCCAAAACTATATACTAACTTTGAATTTTATGAATAGAAATTCATAAACATTTAGAAAACATATGAATCTACAAAGCCAAGCAATTTATGTTCACAAAAAACAATTTCAAACAACGTATATGTATTTTAGAAGACGGTGCAAGTGGTGGTGCAAGTGGGTGTCATTGAAAAGATAATTGTCAAAAACTTGTTTAAAATACAATTACATTACATTAAATTGATGAATTTTTGAAAAAAAAATTACGATGACCTCAAGTTTATAATGAATTCAAGGAATATGAAAAGAAATTCCCAGTTCAAAATATTGAAGGTCATGAAATTTACGTTCAAAACTATATTTAGTCAGTTGCTTTTACGCGTCACTTTTGATGATAGGTTTTGAAGATCTCATATTGATATTCTATATTTGAGTACCTAACTTAACAATAGAGGTCATCATGAAAAAATAATCTATTTTAAACAACATTTTGCTACTACTTATAGGCGTTTGACCAAGAAAATCATGGCTTTCATATACCGGAGCACTTTTTTGGTCCACTTTACTATGCTTGCACCAAGTTACATAATTGGGGAACATGTATGACCATTTAATGAGTGGGAGAATCTTCAATTTGCTAATGAATAAGAAATTCAAAGGAGCTCCAAAAACCATGACTCGGAAAGTGGGTATGGCCCTGATTTGGAAAATTTGCTAACCGTCTCGTACTAATCGCATGTTTCACATCCTAGGAGAAGTGGGCTAGTTGTAAAAAGAAACCATTTAAGACCCATCTACCATATGTCTTTGAAAGGTTGAGTACATTTGGGCTTTGTATGAGTCCCAAGGGCCATGGGTCAATAACATCCACCAAGGTCATCCAAAGAAGGATGATACTACCGTAAAAAGCCCTCTATTCCGACACAAATTTTTAATTTCCCCCTCAAAATTTGCCACGTGTCATGCTCACATTTGCCACGACCACTTGTATCCCATGTGGAAACTTCATTCCAACACATGTAAAGATGAAATAGAAAACCCTCTACGGTATATCCACCCAAAACCTACACCTCATACGTTCTCAAAGCTATGTTAGTTCGAGAGTGATTCTTTTGAGGACGGGATATTCCTAGGATATCTCATTGAGAGCCTTCTTGATCCTTGCAAGTGTGAGGATATGCCTTTCAAATTTAAGGAACCCCTAACTTCCGGACTCGGGGGTTAGCAACATGCACATTTTTCAACATTAGATTTGCAAATAATGAAGCTATAAGTTGTTACATGCACACTACTCATAAACTAACACTATATGACAAGAAAAGCAATAAGAAAATAAGAAATAGCGTGGGTGTCGTGTTGCCGATTCGAATGTTAGATAGTTAGTGTCATAGTGTACAAGAGAAGTCCTACTTTGGGGTGTAGTGTCTTCCTTTTGGTATGTGGGCTAGCACTAAGTATCTACAACCCATAGAAGGAGTACATGGTTGTGTTTGTTATCTAGTTTCCTTGTATCTAGGATTAGGTATGTGAACTATATTTAATAGAGGTTTGGTGTATATTTTAAATTATTTTTTGATTTTGGAGGCCGATAGATTTACATATTGGGTACAATTGGGACCAATGAACAAGGAGAACCAACAATTAGTTATGGATGAACCAATTCATTCCCAAGGGGGTGCATCTTACATAAAATCAAGAATCATGTGCATTTGTGACATGCTCTAAAAACCTTCATGTGTACAATTTGATTTGTACATTTTTTGGGTACATATAAGCAATACATAGAGAATTTTAATGATAAATTTACAAGTGATAATATTTATACATAATTTTTTTGAAATCATGTGTAGTCATTACGATAAGTATACAAATGTACTTTTGACTAAACAATCCACCCCTATCATATGTAAATCATCAATAAAGTCGTGGAAGGCTTTTTCATCCCCTGGATGTAACTCATAAGCCTCTAAATCTGCAATATATGTCAAAGAGCTACTGCATTGTTGTTTCTAAGTTTACCATTAGCCGATTAGTATGATTGTATGTCCACTTGTTGTCCCGGGTACGCAACTCCCGTATTATATGGCCCTAATTATAATCACTTATAATGCATTTTAGTCCAATCTCAAGTGATATAATTTGTTTTAATGTAGGAAACTCTTGTAGCCCTTCTAACAAGGAATCCAAAAATGTAATTATATATAGGAAATGAATATTCCTTGAAGCATATAATTGCATTAAGAACCTAATTATATGAAAATTTTAATACAAGTACCATAGGTCAAACTACCCAACTTTTTTAGCTTTTTAATAAAAATTTAATTTTTTTTTATTATAAATAAAACATTGCCAATGACTTTTAATTTTAATTGGAGGCAACTACTCGTGAGGATCTTTTAAAATTATGCATAGGCACCCGGGGAGTGCACTTAATGCTAAGACTAGGAATCACGTGAGTGCGTACTTTCGACCCCCCTATGTATGTACTAAAAAATCATTTAAAATTTGTTAAAATAATATGAAGTTGTTAAACACAATCTAAAGTTCTTGTTGTATAAATTTCAAAAAAATACTCACTTGTAAATATTTTTAAATTGATTTTTGAAGCGAAAAACAACACATTTCAGTTCAAACTTCTATAATTTTTTTTAATAAGATTTTAAAAACTTTTGGTCCTGAAATTTACACCAAATGATAGATATATACGTAATGATTTAGCACCTAAAAAATCTTAATTTAAAAACTATTTCAAGGTCAAGTACATAGGGGGGTATGCTATTAAAACGCACTCACGTGTATTCCTAGTCTTAGCATTAAGTGCACTCCCCGGGCATAGGCATAGGTTAAAAAATAGGTGTTTTGGTTTTTTATATATGTTGTGGAGTTTCTTAAAAGTAAATAAATATGTAACCCAACTTTTTCTACATCTCATTTTATTTAATTTGGTCTTCAACCAACTTTTTGGTCATTTTATTTTTGTATAACTTTTACAAAAGCCATCCTCTAAGCCGCTTTTAATCCGATGCCCCCTGCGTATAATATGGGAGTTGCGTACCCGGGCTTGTTGTTGGTTCCTTTTTGACACCAACATAAGCCAATATATATATTTTAAAAAATGCATGCTTGAAGTCTAGTGACACTACCATACAAGTACAAATGTTGTATATTTCTTAAAGGTCCTCCATAATGTACATAAGTACGAGCTATAATTTGTGTAGCATATGTATGTGTAGTACAACAAAATTGAATTGACTACCCCTTTTGTGCACGCAAAAATAGTCATACGTGTTTAGTACGTTGCATCCCAAATTACCACTCCAACATCAAAACTCTAAGAAATTAATTGGATCGTATTCTAGAATATATATATATATATATATATATATGAAAGATGATATTCATAACATTATTTAGCTCGGTGAGCTTGTTCCACTCTAAAATGAAACACCTTCACCATTGTCAAAGTTTCTCAGGCTAAATCTGTTGGGTGAGACATCTGCAAGGTATAATTCTCAGCGCTCATATGCCATATTCCCAACTATACCCAGTCTCCCTCTTCAGCTGGATAATGTTATGTTGAATTGAATTGAAAATCATTCTAGTTGAGAGCGTGCTTTGATACTATCCATCCCCGCTAACTACGTAACATGACCATGGTCCATGAGAACTTGGAGGCCATCAAAGAGCAAGTGCAATTTTAAGTCGGTAGATTGTTGGAGTGTGTTGGTCACAACATCCACACAGTTGGCCTTGGATCATATCTCACCCTCCGCGGAAAACCTAAAGTAGCTAAAAATAGTCACGCGTCCAAAAGGGCGTCAAGAATGCAGTGAAATAGTAAAACTCAATTTCTAGCAAAGGAAAAAGTAAACTGGCTAAACATAGTCACGCGTCCAAAAGGGCGTCAAGAATGCAATAAACAGTAAAACTCGATTTCTAGCAAAGGCAATGGCCTTACCAACTAAAATGAGCCAATTGGGCCATTATGAGACAATCCGTACCTTGGGAATGTGTATTGGGAACGTAGTTCACGAGAAAAATCCGTAAAAATGACTTCATTGACAATGTTTAGAACAACAAGAAGGTCATCAAGATAGAAAAACACATTGTTTCAAACATATTGGTTGATTCATATAAGCTACAAGGGCGCATTCTCTACATTAAATTGAGCAGACCAATTGGCTCATTTTAGTTGATAAGGCCATGGCACCCCAAATTCTATTTTTAACCAGTTTAGTTTTTCCACGGAGGGTGAGATA
Organism: Polytrichum formosum; assembly: GCA_964035585.1. Lineage (NCBI taxonomy): Eukaryota > Viridiplantae > Streptophyta > Polytrichopsida > Polytrichales > Polytrichaceae > Polytrichum > Polytrichum formosum. The sequence goes on from OZ037937.1 coordinate 59,678,751, forward strand.
TGGTACAAGTTGACTACGTATTGTTTCAAGGTTATTCAATTTACGATTCTCTAGAATATTGGTCACACAACAAGCTTGACTCATTTCTTTCATGTTGATAATCATGCAAGAAAATTACTACAGTTAAGTACACCGTTTATGGTATTTAATGTCACTTACTAGTTGGAGTTACACTATTTATTTATTATTTTTATAGTGTACTAGGTTGAGTCGCTTATGTTCTAGATGTTCAAACAACATGCTTTGACCTTTGTTGGTAAACGATAAAATCTATAGTAAAATGTTATAGCGTAGCGTCATTGTAAATAGAAAGTGACACTAAATGCCATAAATGGTTGGTGGACAAGTTTGACCTTAGGGGGGGGGCACTGTCAAAAAACGTAGAAACTACGTGCGATAAAATATAGAGTCTCATATATTAATTATGGGTAAAATTTGTAAAACAATTACATATAATGTAGGGTGCTCTAGGTGTGTGAAACATGATTACATGTAATATAGCATTTGACATAATATCATAAAATTACATCAGTGGTACATATAAAATACCATGGACATAAAGGGCTGGATATGAAAAATCATCGACCTTGCACCTTCAATTATGGAGAATGGGTGAATGATTGTTGATTTTTTGTTGTGAAGAATTGAGGATGGATGCACGGTGTGGAGCCTACCCAGGCATGTATGACTATGTTAAGGACACTAGTTGGGGGTTTCAAACTCGGGATCTCACCACTCTGAATTGGTTGACCTAGCCACCAAGTCCACTCTTTACACATGCACACATTGAGGTTAACCAATTTCTTCATCACTTTAAAGTAGCTATGCTTAAAGTGAGGTATGAAAGGGGCACAAAATGAGAGGCCGAACTCAACGAGGTATGCTAAATTCTCCTATTAGTGTGGGCCACAATAATGATCCATGGGAACCATTTTTGAGCTCACTTGAGCTCCTCAATTTCACTTTAAAAGTGGTTCTCCACAGTGGGAATCATCTTTGAGCTCACTTGAGCTTCTCAAATGAGCTCAAAAGTTGTTCCTCATTGTGGAAACCATCTTCAAAGAGTTTGTGTACATTCAAAACATATTTTTTACATTTGAAAAGTAGTCTCATTTCAACACTACTTTTATGCATGTATTGGCATAGTCAACCTCACTAGAGGGCCCCTAACTGGAGAACATATAGTGTAGAAAACTATTGCTCAACTGTTGTAGAAATCACATGGACACCACAGTACCTTCAACCACTTTCTCCCACTTTTGTGTGAAAATTATGAACTCAATGACATGGTCTAGTGAGATCACCATGTGATTTAGTAGTGGAAATGACTACTATGAGCAGTTGATTGGAGGAATTTTTTTATTAATTTTTTTAAAAATAAATGTAGTTTCCTCTTAAGGGTGTGTTGTTCCTATAATGTGGTAGGATGAGCATTGTAAATATCACATAGCACAATGGGTGCAAGCAGATCTACAAGTTTTTTAAGACCCACAATGTCACCAATATGTTGCCACGTATGTAGGAGTCGAAATTGAGAAGCTGGTGCTCAAAACACACTGGGCTCAAACTCATTGCCAAGAGCACAGTCAAGGATGTGAACAAGGGGTTGGTTTTTGTATGCACTTAATGCAATCAAGGACAAGAGTTTCCTCTCGTAGCATAGGATGCTCAACCACTGGGGAACAAAAATCAATTAAGGCGTCTCGATCAGGGATCGGGGAGAACCGGTGGTTAGTTACAGATGAACCGGTTCAGTTTGATAAATTACCGGTTGAAGTTTGAGACTTCAGGAGAATTATTGATCATTTTAGAGGAATCCATAGAATACACCTCAAATGAATAAAGCAAAACCGGAAGATGTCAACATGTAACCGGTTGGATTTAGAATCACTAGGATCTTGACTGACTATGCCCAAAAACTTCTTGATTTGAGGGAAACTGGGCGTGGGAAGTTAGAGGTTACCATGCACTGCATTTGGCTTTTCATCGACAATTCCAAGTTGCGGAGGATTGCAATGAAGTTCGGCAAAGACATGGGTCCTCCAAGTTCACGAACGACGCAAGAGGATTAGCGCTCGGCTGCCGTTGACATTGAATCCACTATGGATAACAGAATTGGGAGGATTTCTCTGCTGGTTACTACAAGCACTCCACGAAAGAAAGAGAAAAAAATAAGGCCATGGTGGTGTCTGTCTCGCAATCCCGTAACTCAAAGTTTGCTTTCATCTTGTGATCGATTTGCCTTCCCGCAAGTCGATGGCAGAGCTGGATGTTGACGGGGCTTCGCAGAACTCTGCACTACACAATACAGGTGTGCGGAGTGCGAACAGCAGGCACGACTGCAAGCACACTCCAATGCAGCATAAGAAGAAATTGCACATTGCCCCTCCACCTCCTGAAGTTGAGGTACACGGACTCATATGTGTTTAGCACAGAGCCAGTGGAGCTGTGGTTGTCTGATCCAAGCCCCTCGTCGACACGCCAGATCAATGCATGATTTACATACGCAAGCATAACCGGAGACTCATGTCCAACATAGAATGCTCTTGATTGAAGAACACGTGGAACGGTGTTTTTTTAACGTCCACTTGCGTTTGCTTAGTCGGATCGGACGGTTGCTTCTCCTGGGCTTCTCCCATAGCTCTTTTAATTTGCAGGTGTTTACACGGCACATTCATTGGCAAGACAAAGGTGTTGCGGGTCAGCACACCATTGTTGACTGCCAATTCTCTAACCTCTTTGATGTACTGACCCACCATTATAGATTAATTTGTGATGGGGACAACGTAGTCACATGATGCACGGTAGCAGGTGACTGGAGCAATCAAATTGGAGCTATATATATATATATTGACCTCTGCTGCTTATGACAACAATTGTCACTTAATTTTGTCTTGTTCAGATGTGGAGACATATTTTTGCAACCCCTGTAAGTGCCTCCCTAGACAATGATAGTGCATCTCAAGAGCACACTGCATGTCAGGTGCCTCTCAAATCAAAGCTTAAGTGTGCTTCCATACTATGTGGAGATCGTGAAGGGTAGATTGTCAGAAAAACCACACATTTCTTTTGATCAGGGTCCAGGGGAGAGTTTTGGGCATAATCGGTCGAGATCCTAGTGTTTCCAAGTCCAACCAGTTCCAAGTTGACATCTATTGGTATTTCTTTCTTAAATTGGGGTATATTCTCTAGATTCCTCTAAAGTGATTTGTGATTTCTCCTGACTCAGTCTTGAACTTCAACCGGTTATCTGTGAAACTCAGGGCCACTCCACACACGAGACTGAGAGCCCATGACCATTACACTTCAAGCACTCTCATTGGTGGAAAAGGCGGAGCTGGTCCAAGTTTGCTTCACACTATGCTTGAGGGACCAACGGAGTATGTGAATCCAAGATGGATGTAAAGTCTACATGAATTCCTACGTGGCATCAAATGGATCATGTTTCATGGTCACTTGGACTACTTTCAGAAACCACCTCTTGGAGGTAGGCCTAACACAAAACCACCAAACCATGGCACTCTGAATGCCCACAACCATTGATTTATTCTATTTTATCATGTGTGAGGACCCAAATGAATATAAATTCATTGAAATAACATTTGGTTGAGAGCCCGGTCACATATGGCTTCACACTACACTTGAAGATCTGTGACCACACTAGATGATTTTGGAGGTGTGTTAGTACGGCCTTTGGACACTTTCTTTTGGGCTCTCACAATTTCATGGTCACGGCTCTTAGCTCAAGTGTGAATAGGCCCTAAGATGTTATAGCACTGTGTAACTCCAAATGGTAACATGCACTAATTGGGATAATCAGTGTAGTAGCCGGTTCTCCCAATTCATTGCTTTTGATCCCATATTTGTACTATATTGGTTCGACATAAGGGCACTATGTATAATAAACAGGTAGTCGACTATTGCTTTCTGGATGATGGCAATTTGAGCTCTTCGCCATGGCAATAGCTCTTCCTCAAGTAATGGTACTCAAACATGTATTAAGATACTTCTACAAGGCTAGCCGCAACGGGTTTTGTTATGAATTTAGAACATTTCCACTTGACTATGACATAATTGAGAATCTTCACACTCAACTAAAACTATCCCTACATTATTATGGTACTAACCCCTAAGCGTCTAAGAGGTCTTATCCCGGTATCAACATGCACAAAGACACATATTTGAATGACATATTTTAGATTTTAGTAAATTGTGTCAAAAGTGACTTTATCTAAAATTAACTCATTTTTCAAGTACATTTATTATTATTATTTGAGTATATTAATGTTATTGAAGACTTGGGTTCAAATACACAACATGGGTGCCTTTGGATGCAGATACATACTTAGTACATGGGCGCAAGCATGGTCAGTACACAACTCCATTGCCTTGCATAGGTTTCAGTGAAAGCGATTCAAAACTATATACTAACTTTGAATTTTATGAAGGAAAAATCATAAACATTCGAGAACGCATTGATCTACAAAGCCATGCAATTTATGTTGGCAAAAAAATTCCAAAAAAGTCTACATATTTTTAAAAACAATGTAAGTAGTGTGCAATTAGGTGTATTGAACACGTAGTTGTCTAAATTTATTTAAAATAAGATTAAATTATATTAAAATGATGTTTTTCTACAAATTTTTGGAATGGTGTCCTCAAGTTTATAATGAATTCAAGGAATATGAAAAAATTCCAACTTCAAAATATTTAAGGTCATGAAATCTACATCCAAAACCAGATTTAGCCATTACCTTTTGAGCATCACTTTTAATGATAAGTTTTGAAGATCTCATCTTGGCATTTTGTATATTTGAGTACATAACACAACAATAGAGGGCGTCATGAAAAAAATCCAATTTAAACAACACTTTGTAACTATTTTTAGGCGTTTGACCAAAAACTTTATGGTTTTAGTATATCAAAGCACTTTTTCCGTATTCTTGACCTTGCTTGCTCCCATCTTGATCATTAATGTCACATATGAGCATAAGTTTATATTCTCCTTGACATAAACTAATGTACTATATAAAAATTAAAACCCATCAACACTTAAATAATGTCACTCTTCTTAATTGGACACCTATATGAGTGGAATATGGCAAGGCACATGATGTAGATAAAAAGTGGTAACCAAAAAAACACGCGTGAAAATGAGAGTGGACTATGTGCTCAAAATGTACCACACACAATTCTAGGTTCATTACTTTAACACAATTGGGAGGGTCTTTGTGATGAGTCATGTGAAGAGAAAGAGCATGTTCATTTTGATCTTGTATTACGTTTGCACCCAAGGGGGCGGATTCTTCATTAGAAACCTAAATGACGTGCATGGGTCACTATGAAATAAAGCCCTCTATACACGAGAACTCTATAGAGAAGAACAAATGTATTTGTACTAACAGTATAGGCTTGAAAATGCACTCATGCATTCAATCTATAATTTTTAATTTAAAGTGATAAATGCCTCCACTACATACACAAAATATAAATCATGAAACAAATAGGCCTTTATTACATATACAAATCATTGAGGACTATTAACAAGTGGCCATAATGGATGAAAATATAAATTGGATGAAACTAGCACATTTTTTTGTCATTTTTTTCTCTAAACCCTAGGGCCCCTTTTTGTAAGTCCACCTTTACTTTAAACTTCTTAATAGACATTTTAAATGTACACACTAGATTTTTTTAATTTAAAAAAACAAAAAAAAACAAAAAAAACCTCTCCCTCATGTATGCTATGTACACTAATGTTAGTTTGTACGTGGTATGAAGAGTCCATCCCCCAAGCGCTTGCATCTCATAACAACTCAAATTTTGAAAATATAAATGAAAATCTTTCTGATTCACAATTGCTACATCTTTCACACCTATTATTGTGGTTTACCATTTGGAGTTACATGTAGCCATAACTTTTCAAATAAGAGTATTGATTTTTACCAAGTCGGTTATATTTTGTTCTTGGATGTGCATACTATCTATTTATGTGATCTTGGTAATGTCAATACAAAGTTATAGCAATGCATAAATCCAAATGGTAAACCAATGCAGGTTTGAAATGTGCAATTGGATGAGACAATTCTTGATCTTGTGTGAGGAGTTGGAAGTGCTTACAATAGGCCACATACCTTTACATCATGTACTTTTTCTAGGTTGTCTACACAACGTCAACCATAACATTATTCAGATCCATAACAGTGTTCTATGGGATTGACAATATTCCATGGAATATTGTCAGTCCCACAGAACATTGTTATGGATCTGAATAATGTTATGACCTCACATTGCATCCAGGTTGTGTTTTTTAAGCATTGCACATACCAAAACCCAAAATGCACCATGATGTTCATATAATGAAAAAGCCAATAGTACCTTGGCCATATCTAGAATCCTAAACTTTTGGTTTAGCAAGGATACAATCGACCACCAAGGGACTACTTAAGGTATAAGTGCCCAATTCCATCAATGACCCAAAGTCAACAACATGGTTTTGTCTCAAAATGGGCAACTACGTACTTTGGACAAACTGGAAGCTTCATCCCTTAATATCCATGAGGGCTTCTATGTGTTCTAGATCAATTATAAAAGTAAGATTTGCAAGCTTGATGTATGAAATATTCTTGAAGCCAAATTGTTGACACAAAGTCAAAGGTCACATTCGTACAGTTGGACTCTCTAGATAAGGTCATGAGGTACGTGTAAGCATTTTCAGAGCAAGGAAAATATAAACCTTCATAAAATGGAGATCATACTATATAGCAAGGCTTGTAGTTAAGAACTGGCATTTAAAAGACACGTGTTATAATGAGATTGGGGTACATCCTCAAAACATAGCCCAAACATAGACACCAATCTATATTCAATAATTAGCACAATTGGGAGGGACCTACAATGTGATCACTTAAAAAGGAGGGGGCACGTTACTTTGACCTCTTGTAACTTTTGCGTATGAACTCCAATTTCAAAACTTAAAATCACATCTTTGCATTCCACAGTTGCTAACTGCATTAGACAATTCCCAATCCGATCCGGCAGCCAAAATTGCCTGTGGCGCAGGAAAAGCCCACAATAGGGCCACATACCTCACCTCAACTTCGTCAAGAAAGATTAGATTGCAGCAACCGCGTTGACATTGCCATGTATGCAACGAGAACAACTCCACATGATTTTTATGGCCACGGAAGCATACAGAAGTAGTCGGCCAAGCTGGCTTCGGATAGATGCATACCTAATGCATATAATAACAACAATGACTTATGACTCGTCGAGATTTTTCTGCACATCATCATCCCTTTGGCCTGAATCCTGATCGTGCACCAAGTGTGTGTCTCAAATAATGTGCAATGGGATGGGATGGCTTTGACAGGTTTTGCCACCCATTGTTAGATCAAGATGCACACAAGTTGGGCGCATTCGTGTGGTGCCAGGAAAAAACAAGATTGCGGAACAGTTCTTCTGTGGCACACGCGTCAATGACTGGCTTCTAATCCGAGACCTGCAGATTGCTCCTCAAACTTCGAGGAGGAGAGGCGGGTCATAAATTGTGCCTGCAGGATTCGATGCCCAAACCTGTTGATGTTGAAACCTTCTGATGTGTGCACGCATTCCAAACTCGACCTCGGCCTCGATCTTTGGTTCCAAAGCGCCAGTGTCAGTTTTTGATTGCATTGGTAAAACAAGCGTCTGCAGAATTTATAAGTTTCGCATTCCTTGACAAGTGAATCTGCATGGACAATGTCACAGTACTGCAGTCTGGTCTTGATGTTATACTTGCAAGAGAAGCGGCTGATTTAGTTTCAAATGATTAGGTCAATTTACCTGGAACGACGTTTTTGAGGAGCAGCAGCAGGTGAATCATCAAGTGCACCTGCACCATTTTGGTGGCCGTCCCAATGCTATATGATCAGTATGTCATTTCTTCTTAACTTCATGCAATAATAATCAGTTTCTGGTCGACTCGAACTGACGTTTTAGGTCATTGGGTAGATAGCCCAGCATATACTAACATACTAACTCGTACATGGTAGGGTCACTGTATACTAGCTTGACAAAAAACAAGGTAGATTTTAGACGGGGATGAGTAGGAAATTAGCAGGTGCTTGGATGAGAGCCGAGGTCCGAGTTGCGTCTCTGATGTTGACAAGTGTCTTTGGGGAAGAATCTTCTCTACTTCTGTGCACACGGCGATCTTTTCGAAGAGGAACATAATTTCACTTATGATGGATAGTGCAAAATCACATGTTCGAGGTAAGCTTTGGTAACAGTAAACTCTTGAAACATCATAATCCATACTAAGAATGAGGTTCAAGTATCAACAAGACATTCTCTTTTAGACATGTTTTCAGAATAAGTGTAGAGGCAAATTCCATCATCCTGCAATTGTGTGAAGCAGAAATACGGTTTTGGAAACTTTGAGGACCTAAGTTCCAAAGTGAGAAAGTTGTCTTGCCAGACACAACAACATCAGAGTTAACCCCCGATAGTCCAGAGTTAACTCTCCAAAATACACTCAATTGATGGCTGTGTTGCGAAATGTGAGTATTTGCTCCCCTCTGGACCACTTTTGCCATGTCCATTTCAATCTGAATCACTCAATGTGACGAAAAGAGATATGTACACTCACTCAGGTCGCATGAGTGGTACCTGCTTTCCTACCTATTCAGTGTCTCCACTCGCTCTTTCAGGGACAATGATAAGGACTACTCGTATCTGTTCCCATGATGTTCAATAATACAACAAAAACAGAGCTTGATCACAGATCATGGAGGGGAGGTTAAATTTGACAGGAAGCAACCAATCATTCTTTGATGGCGCAAGCACATTTATTGATCAGAAAAAAAGGATAAAAAAAACTGTGAAGAATGTCTTGTGAATGTGTATATGGTCCTCGGAAGGAGGTCACCTGATTTACTGTCTATACATGACATACATGTAGCTCTCTCTGTCTCTCTGTCTCTCCTTTTTCTCTCTCTGTCTCTTTAACTCTATTTTCAACGAGATCCACTCAGAACAGCTGGTCTGCAACACTATGAACAATGTCTTAGCAAAAACCAGCCATGGGCGCAGACACAAGCTAGTCCTCTTTCTTTCACCCCTTCCAAAAACCAGGTTCACTTGATTGATTTCTCTCCTCCGTTGCCCTATGTAGCTACCACCTACCTAACTATAACAAGGTCTTTTGTCTCTTCAGAAGTCATCAGGCAGGTCATGATGCTCGTCATGGGTGCCGTGACAGGGTTAAGGTTTCCGTGGTGGTGATGATGATGATGATGGTGGGTTTTCAGGTCAGTTCGGAAAATTCAATATTTTGATCGAACACCGTCGTCTCCCTCTGCACAAAATTTGTCTCTCTGCATATAAACAGACTTGCTTGCTTGCAGGCTTCCTTGTTGCCGTCGTAAATTGTGCCAAACGAATGCATCCCGAATGAACGAGTTTATGTGCAGACTCTCCTTTCTACAAAATGCACTTAGGCTATCTATCAAAATTCTTTTTGGTTTTTCTCAGAAGGTTGGCTAGTTGGTTGGTGGGTTGATCATCCGGCTCCACAAGCACTCAAAAACAAAATTCTCTGCAAAATTAAAAAGAGCCTCTCTTTCTCCGATCAGCACCTTAGAGGGCAGTTCGGAGCAGGAGGTTGGCGCGAGAGCTTCGCCCTCGGGGAAGGGCGCCTAACCCTTTCACTTCTGCAATGAGGGAAACTTTGGTGCGCCGGAGTTGGTCACCGCAGTGCTTGGCCTCAATAATTGGCACGACTGCGGACGCAGATCTCTTGTCTCGCCGGTGTAAGCTGCATGGGCCTTTGAAAATTGATGCACCCATGATCGCGACCGGGTTGGTTTTGCGCTCGAAATTGGAGAGCCACTTGGCGCTCATGTAGTCAAGCGTGCGCCATGGCGGCAGGTACATGTCGTTCTGCTTCAAAGAGGACTTCGCAGCCTCGGACATGAGCTCCAGGATGTTCCGAAGCTTCGTGGGCGTGCCCACAAACACAGTAGGGAGCGCCTTGAGCGCCGCCTCATAATTCGGAGTGGGTCTTGCAATCTCAAATTGCGCTCGGAAGTCGACGTCCACAATCATTCGCTCTGCCGCCTGCCCTCCGTTGAACATCACGTCAATGTACTCATACTCTCCTGCAAATTGACAAACAGCAACACAACATTAAAAACAACTTACAACTCCAAAACAACAGGACTCGCAGTGTCCTCGTCTTTGACAACCTTAACACTCCATCAAAACGTACATCCCTCAGAGATGGTAATCGAAACCAATCCAATCGATGTACAACCATTTGACAACCCACCCACAACTCTGCTTAACCCATGTCAATTGGTCAAGCAACAGAAATGGATACATAACCCACACAACATCATCATGATGACTCTAATGCCACAACTTGGTAATGGACTGACACTCTGGTGCTAATTGATAAAGACAGCCCCCCATTAGCATCTTACAAACGCCAAAACAGTCAGGAACAATGTCTTATCTTAGACATGGCAATCGATTTGATTGACAAATCACCCACAACTCTGCCTAATCCATATCAATCAGTCGCAACCGGAATATGGACACATAACCCTCAAACACCATCATCATCATGACTCTCAGGCCACAACTTCGGCAATGGATCACTGCACTTTGGAACTGCAGCAATCTGCGCATGGACGAATGGAAGAGAATGGGGATGGATTTTGCACCTCCAGGGACTCGGCCGGCGCCGACCCATTTGGATTTGCAAACGGAGGCGCTGTAGCCAGCCACCTTGAGGTGCTTGACCAGGAAGCGCTTGGTGCATCCGCCCTTGCAATCGGATCCCTCCGGGTCACAAATTAGGTCAGTGTCTTCGTTGATGGTGAGCAGCAGGAGTCTCACATCCGTGTGAAGCTCTCGCTCCAGCGCACCGTAGGGAGTGGTGAGCATCTATAAGTCACACAACAACAAAACAAACAAAATTGTCCTAAGGTCAATAAAATAAAGATTGGCCATTTCAAGAAACCTTTACCTACACCATCAAATTTTCAAAAGAAAATTCCACACACCCCAAATGATCTCCAAGGCATTCGATGATGATGTGTCGGTAGAGCTTCCAGAAACAAGCTCGGAGACACTTACTTGCAAAGGGTTGGTGCGAAGATTGTTAGTTACGCTTCAAGAGGGGATTGAAGCACAATACAACACCAAGAAAGATTGGCTAACTAACCCCAGGCAAGTTCTATCACCACCACATCAAGAATCCTTAACCCATCGGATGCCTCAAACCAAATTCGACACTTATTTTACCCAAAATAAGCTCCAAACCATCCTGCATGTGTCGGTAGTGATTCCATAGAAACTTGCAATGAATGGGTTGGTGGGTTAGGCTTGGGTTAGGCAAAGCTATCTAGGCTACCTGAAGATTGTCAGTTAGCTTCAAACTTGGCGGGGCTCCATCGCTGTCTGCACCATCCATGTAGTCCACGGAATCATTTTCGATGAAATCGTGCACCATGGCTTGCAAGTCGTCGCTGTCATTGCTTCCATGCGAGATCAATGGGTGCCGTGGCTGCTGCTGATGATGCTGGTTGTTGATGTTGTTAATGTTGTTGATATTGTTGTTGGTGTTGTTGACGGTATTGTTGGTATTGGGATTAGTCCCCAGGAAATTGGACCTCAAATCCTCTCGCCGATGCTGCTGCTGGTGATGCAACCACTGCAGCGGCCGGTGCACCGATCGCTGCTGGCTGGAGGGCCGGTGGAAATAATTGTTATGGGAGGAAGGCACCAGATTCTCCCATGATTGTTGTGGCGGGGGAGGAGCGGGGATGTGCATGTCCGCAGTGGTAGTTGTGGTGGTGGTCGGGAAGTATGGTGCGAAGCTGGCGTACGACCTGATGCCTCCTGCCGCGTTCCGAAGACCTGGCATCCTTCTTCTCACTCTGCCGATGATGCAACACCACAGCAACAACTCCACTCAACTTCACCAATTCCCTCCTCCCTTCCCTACCCCAATGGCAAAACAGATTACCTTCGCATGCAAAGTGATTCAATTCTCCTCAAATCATATTTCCATGTTCCTATCGTCTTCTTCTTTTGCGATGATGTTTTGTCGATGCTCTTTGATAATTCCAACACAAACAACACAAAAAGGAGTGCTCTCTCTCTCTCTCTCTCTCTCTCTATCCTGTATCCACACCGACAGCTCTCCTCATTGGAACCGAAAACCCTCGCCTCCTTCGCCCCCCAATCGGCCTCATTCACGTGCCCCAACTCTCTCTCTCTCTCTCTCTCTCTCTCTCTCTACACACACACACACACACACAACCACAGTCCACCAAACGATCACCAAAATCGATCAAAACTCCACCGAACACCAACTACCTAATAACCCCACACCAACCAAAAATTCACTCAAATTTCCTCACTCACATCACTCCCACATCCAACCACAATAACACACAATCAAAAAACACTTTACAAAAAAAAGTTCGCCCAATTAATTGCACATTACGCCCGCAGCAATCGCAGCAACAACGACACAACCACCGATGACAATGATGATGATGGATGATTATACGAGACCCCGGGCTGCCCTTAATGAGAATGGCGCCATTGTTCGCTACCAAGACGGGAATGTGAGAGTGACTCAAGGTGAGAGGTGAGGCAGCGAGAGGTGATGGGTGTGCGGCGGTTTCGCAATTAGCGATGATGGCTATGGCGAGGCGACGTGAAGGTTCAGGGAAGTGAGGTCGCCTGGGCCGTCGCCCTTTGTAGCCTCGTCGGGGAAGGGAAGCGAAGGGAAGGGCCCGTAGCGTATATTATACGTATCTATTCATATCATATTCTGTACTCTTTCGTAGTATATGCCACATCATGTGCGTATTTTAATTTATACGTATAAATACACGTACGGGCAGTAACTCCGGGCAAGGGTAACGGTCTGTACGGGCAGGCAAGGGGAAGTTTGTGAAGGGTTGTAGCATGGGGGGGTGGTGTTTTTTTTAGAGATAGAGAGAGAGGGGAAGGGGTTGGAGTATACATACACCGTAAAGTGTTGCGTAGACTTTTTCCGGGAGAAGCTTTCATCGCATGTTCGGTGTTTACGGAAGTTGGGTTTGTGGGCGGAGAGTGGGAAGGGTTTACCGTGAAATGTGGGAGCAATAATGGGGAGAGAGAGAGAGAGTGAACTATCGTATACGAGCATACCTCTCATTCATCCAACATAAAAGCCCTGAATTAAGTCATGCAGCCCGGAGGTTGTCTTCTTTTGAGTTGATTTGACATCAGAATCAGCTTCAAAGATCCCGAATTAGTGTACTCGAGATCGTTTGAGATGAATGGGCAACAAACCTATAGGGGGTTGAGGTGTTCATGTTGGATGGATGAACCAATAACATCCCATCAAATGTCACGGTGTGCTATTACTAGTTATAAGGCGTCTGTCCTAAAGAATTTAAAAAAGTTGTCGGGGCTTTACGCAGTCGTGGTTGCTAGGGGATGGAGAGGGCAAAGGGGGTGTTGTTGTGCATGCCTAGAGATGTTTATCAAGGTAAGCGCGCGTGTTAAATGGTCACAATAAGCTGCACCCACTTCTCATAGGTTGCAGAACACGCAATTAGTGTGAGATGATTGCCGATTTCAAATCACGTCCACGATGATTTTTCTCATATATTTTGAAGCTCTTATGAATAGCTTATTCATTGTCAAGGTATTATTCTTAATGACATTAAGAAACCATATACGTCCCCCCTCCCCCCCCCTCCACCTTATGTTGTTGATTGAGTCCAGACTGGTTAGCATATTTTGAACACGTGATCTAATCTATTTTGAACACGTGATCTAATCTATTTTGAACACATGATCTAATCTATTTCAAAAGTATGTTATCATGGTGTCCGTTCTTACATCCACCACGCCTAACCAAACAACACTTGAATACTACACGGAAAAATGAACCCATGATAGGCCCATGTCTCTTCCGCAAACTCATCCATTCCGAAGGTGAATTATGCAATGGATTATTTTCATCTATTTTAAATTATGCAGTTTATTGTGTCCTAAATAGTTGTAGAAACCCAAAATTAGTGTATGGGATCCAATTGGATTGAACGAACCCAAAATTTCAAAGGATCTAGGAGAGTTAGAGAGTTTTCTTTTACCTTTCCTAAAACAACTACACCTTTTACACCTACTTTTATGGTCCACTATAATTTTGGTGAATGTAATTTTTTTTACCCACATCATTTTTTAGCCCACAATACCATATGTTCAAAGGTAGGAATATATGATCAATTTTTATTACAAAAAACATATGAATGATAATGGGTTGGAAATACATTATCAATATTATATATATAATGTTAATGTTTTGCTTAAATTTTATCATATTATATTTTAATGTGAAATTTTAATCAATTAATTTATATGTCATCCTAAGACTGAAGGAAAAGCTACACTAAGGATGATGTTTAGTGTCATATGGCATTTAATGTCACTTATGGTAACTCTTTGGATGACACTTCTTATGAATAAGTGAACAAATGCTGTCATGGATGATGGATGAGTTCATGCATTGGCCAAAACCCTGCCTTCTCTTGTCGGCAACTTGTGATGAAATATTGTCATGGATGATTGAAATTTGGATGAAAATCCACTTGGCAAGTGACAGTAATTGCAATGCTGTAAATCTATAATCCCCCCCAAAAAAATTCAAGGGATGACAAATAATGTTGGGTTAACATTTAGTGTTGGTGACACTATACCGCGGTTTACAATTAGTATTGAGAAAGACAACTAGAATTGGCGACACTAAATATCATAGTTAGTGTAGTACACCCATAATATTGCAACCATGGTATTGACGTGGTTGCAAGGGGGGTTGTTGTTGCATGCCTAAGTAGAGCTTCCCTCAAACTTTGTAAACTCAACCATATACACAAAACATGCAAACACAATGTATTATTTGGAACTCTTTAAACAACTGGTTTTCATTTCAAAAACAGTGTAGAGATCCCAAATTAGTGTAGTGGAGTCCAATTGAAATGAATCATCCAAAAATTTACATGTATATATATATATATAGAGAGAGAGAGAGAGAGAGAGAGAGAGAGAGAGAGAGAGAGATGAACATAATCATATGGAAGCCCAAGCCATTGTTTGCATGCAAGTGATGCATCAATTTTCCTCGCAACAACACTAAGAGCATCATACCAAAGTTTAAAATATACAACATGCAAAGAACATAATATGTTGAACATCAAAATCATGTACATGGTAATGCATTAGTTTGACTGGGTTTTCAAATGTAAGTGTACTAAAACGTCCTATTAGTGTGGGTGGAAAATTAGCATGGAAATAATTAGCGGGGGCCACACTAATTTTCTAGTTAGGGTGGAAATAATGTGGGTCCAAGACCCTAGGTCTTCTTATAAGTCTTCATGAAGACTTCCAATCGACACATTGAATGTCGGTTATAAGACAATAGTAGCACAAAATTAAATAATCACACATTAATATTTTTTCTAGAAGACAATTAATGTGGCCCATGCTTGTTTTCTACTAGAAACTTAGTGTGGGTTGAAAAACTATGTGGCCCACACTAATTCTCATTATAAGAATTAACGTGGGCTGTAGAAAATTGTTATGGCCCACAACTCACTCTAACCTCCCTAATATCACACTTTTGGCGACCAAAGTGCACGTGAAGTTGAGAAGGTATGTAGTGTTAACATGGATGCGTGAAAATAGAGCATTAGTTTAGCATGTGACATTATGGAATAATACAAAGTCAACATTACAATAATGACAATAACTACAATGATGACAACATGATGCGTGTGTGCGTGTGGTTGGAATTCGTTAGTGGATTATTTTAATGTCAAAACCCATGATATATGGGAGGGAAATGTGACAACAAGGAGGGAGATTTAAATTGAGCACATCCATTCCCTAGGATTTTGGGATATAAGAGAAGCAGTGGCATTACAGAGGGTGACACTACAGAGGTTAGGGCGTAATAAGACTATTTAGTGTGTAGCTTCTAAGGACAAAAGCTAAAGCGTGTCTTTTAAAATTTTACACACATGGAATGCATTAGGGTTACATACTTTATGGTATTTAGTGTTACCCCATTATTTGGAGGTATGTTGTGCTACAACACTTTACGGTAGGATACAATTTCCTACCAAATAAAGTTGTTTATGGTTTTACAATGTCCAAACAACCTATTTGACTTGGTAAAAATCTACATTTTGGAACAAGAAGTTATAGCATTCCCTAGTTTAAAATAATGAATGACATTAAACACCATTAATGCTTTAGCTTTACATTGACACTGCGTAATGTACCATAACATTATTAAGATCCATAACAGTGTTATGTGGGACTGACAACATTCTACGGAATATTCCTCATATTCAGCATGAATGATGGAATATTCCACAAATTACTGTCAGTCCCACATAACACTGTTATGGATCTTAATAATGCTATGTATTATATTGGTGCATACTCTTTCTTTCCTTTTTAAAGTGGACATGACAAGCGATTGAGCTTTAGGAACCGAGAACTAGGAACTATATATAATAGGGCCTAGTATGGAAGAGTAATCACAAGATTGGGAGTGTCAATTTTTGGATGAATGAATGCACATGAGGCCTTGGTGGTTGACATGAAGGTCATGAACATAAAATCACTAATGTAAATTTGGACTTTGTAAAGTCCATTTCAAGATCACTTTGGTCAACTAATGGGTAGAAATTGTTGAATGGACATCGCATGTTAGTTGTACAATAGACATTGACGCTCCCTGTCCTTTTCAAAACTTTGTAAGAGTTCATTTCAACCGTAATTTTTCTTCCAAAAGTCATCCAACTTAGAATATATTTTAAAACTTAACTGGTATACAAACAATCTTGGACTTTTTGACCAATTCCGGACTAAAATAATGCCGCACACCCACTTTATTATTTTCACTATGGTGCCAAATGTTTGCACACATCATGTCCACGGTCTTTTAATATATAACCATCTACATAATGGCTACATGACAAGCACTTATGACAACACTTGAAGCATGAGTGTTCACATTTCCCTAATTTGCTTGCTTCTTTCCGAACACACACAATATTAGTGTGTGTGTGTGTGTGTGTGTGTGTCTCTCTCTCTCTCTCTCTCTATATATATATATATATATATTCATGTTGAGGATTGGGTGAAGACTACAAGGCCCCGAATTTCGTGGTGTCAAATTATGAATGCATGTTAAATTGCATTTGCGATCCCAAGTGGTCAACTGCCTCCAGTTATGCATGAAAGACACTCAAAATCCGCTAAAACAAAAAGACACCGTCTCATCTCTCAAGAGGACCCAAAGGCCCGAACGGAGTGGTTGGGAGTTTGACTCCCGGCTGTGAAATCTTCTCTCTACTTGACAGAAAACAAGCCAGGTGGTCAAAAGCACCTATTGTGTTCCAAAAACAAAAACAAAAACAAAAACAAAAAAAGGACCCAAAAGCTTTCTTGAAAGCAATACAACGTATAGATTACATATTATTATCCAACATTATTATTTCCGAATATGAATAATTGTTATAATTTTATTTTCTCTAAAATTAAAAACCTCGGAAGTTGCCTTGAAACTTGTATGTTTCAATAAGGTCAAGGTTCACTTGGAGAAAGCGGTCACAATATTCCTCACAACTTGGACCAAACGTTGCCTTGGTGTGCATACCCAAAAACGTTGAGAATGACAAACTTGGGACAATAATATCTACTAGTATATTCCTATCTAGGATCGGGAAACGGCGTTGGCCGTTCGCAAATAATGGATTTTTTTCCCCCTTCTTCTTCCTCCAATTTGTGAAATTTTAGGTGGCCTTGCATCACGTTTTTGGAAGTTCTCGTTGTAAAGCTTTTTGATGATTCACCCACCCGCCCACTCACTCACTCACTCAATGGGGTTGACACATTCTCCAAAGTACTAATTTCGTACACACACATGAGCGGAAGCGGCAAAAGAATGTGACGTGAAACCAACACCTAACCCTAAAACGGAAGCGCATCCCAAGACCACGGTCTCACTCATCCCATCCCCACCTTACATCGGCACGGGGATCCCTTTGTACTTTTGGGTTTTAGGTTTTTGTAGGTTTTTTAGGGTGCGATAAAGAAGTCCGGCCGGAGGAATGTTATTCAACGGCTTAGCTAATGGTTTTTATTTCGGGTGTTGGGGAACGTGGTCGTGAGTGGAAAAAAATATCCAACCCTAACCATGACGACCTCCCATGATAACAAAACAAACTAAAAGACATTTGTCTTTGCTTTTAAAAAAAAAAGTGAAGCATGTTTGAATTTTAAGGAGAAGACCCAAAAAAAAAAAAACCACCTTGATGTTCATAGTGTTGACATGAATGAAAGCATGTAAGTTTATGGTCCGAGATGACCCTAAACTACTGGATGATGGTGGAGAGATACCCAAATCTTAAGGAAGAGGTTGGCGGTTCGATTCCCGGCTATGAAATCTCCTCTCTACTTGATAGAAACTTGCCAGGTGGTTAGCTGTCTCCTGTGCTTTGGCACTGGCCTGTCGGCTTGTTGTCTCAAAAAAAAAAAGGAAAAAAAAACATGTAAGTTTATTATATTGTGCTCCCTTTGTTACATTGACTCATCAACGTCCCATTTGGGTCCAATTTGGGTCTCTCTGTACACTGAACATGTAATTGAGCTACATACTTCCATTTTTTTTAATGCTTTGAAGACTTGATAAGGACTTGTATTATTTGCATATAATAGGGTGTACAAATTGTATCCATAATCGTGCTTCATATTACACTATACATGGTGGCAATGATTGAACTTGAGGAAATACCAAATCATGGCCACTTCGCTCCATTTGCTACTTCTTCTTTTTCTTTTTTTAATCCATTTGCTAGGTTGGGGACAAGTTGGATGTATTGTACGTTCATGTCATTTTGGATAGGTTTTTTTTGCTTTGTATTCAACTTCTTGAGACTTGAATGACTTTACCGGGCACTTAATTTGGAGTATCCAAAAGTTTGGACATGTGCCCTTGAAGAAAAGGGAACAATAATTCAACACTTCAAACATTATTTCAAGAAGTTGAAATCTTGGACACAATGAATACATAAATTGGTAGTGTGTGAATGAATTGAACATAAGTTGGTAATTTCATGTAGTATTTAACATACACTTAGACCAGGGGGGTGGACTCTTCGTACCACATATGAACTAACGTGAGTGTAGAGAGAGGTATTATTTGAGGCATACATAAGGGAGAGGTATTTAAGGCCTACATTATCCACTAACATGGTCCAACGGGTTTTGCGGTGGGAAAGGTAGAAGAGGTGCTATGGTAGAAAAAGGCAAGGGCCCATGGTAGAGAAATATTGTTATAATAATGTTTTTGATGATTTTTTTGGGGAAGAGAAGATGAAGACAAGAGAATACAAAAGAATGGTCATATTTGAATTTTTTTTCAAAACTGCCCTTTTTGGACATATATATTTTTTAAACCAACACATTCTCTTTTTGGTGCATGGTAATTCCTCTTGGTCCACATTCAGTTTACACCTACTAAAGGGCCCAAAGGCTTTGTAGATTGTTTTTTAAGAAATCGGACCATGGAAGTTGGACCATGAAGTTGGACCATGGAAAAAAACCATCTTCCACGGTCCGACTTCATAGTCCATGGTGTAAACCAACCCTTTGGATGTCCATCACAATTGGGTAGAACGACCCAAAAACTCTCTCGTAGGTAGGTGGGTACAAGGTTTGAGAGGCCACCTTTGGACTTGGTCGATGAAATCCACCTCCGAAAGTTGGCCAATCTTACCAAGAACCTTGACTAGTAGCAAACGTGAAAGTGGTCAAAACAACTTGAAAACTCTATCAAACTTAGGTTGTTAGAAGTTAAAGATGCCACATCCAAGTTTGATTTGTGGAAACAACCTTCGGAAGTTGGTTGATTGGACCAAAAACTTCAACAGTTGGTAGAGGATGCTCAAAGCATGTTTTCTTCAAGGGGTGCGCGCAAATCTTGGAAACTACACTAAATATGCTATTTAGGGTCACTTACTATCTAAAGTTACACAATGCTATAACTATCTATTATATGTCTCAATTTTTACCAACAAAGGTCAATTTGGTTGTTTGGTCATTATAGAACATTGGCCTCTTTACTTGGTGAGAAATTGCTTTAACAATAATATATATAGAGAGAGCATTGTGTAACTCCAAATATAAAGTGACACTAAATATCATATTTAGTGTACTTGAGAGCAAGGAAAGGGTCCACTTTATTTCATGATTTTTAAAAATAAAAAACACCTATAAAGACAAGAGCTCTTAAGGAACCCCTATTATTATTATTATTATTATTTTAAATAAGGGTATTAGATGATGGAGGCCTGAATATATCACGGGGAGGTCACTCGTGAAAATCGTAGAAACAACGTGCGATAAAAAAATAGGGTCTAATATATTCATTGTAGGTAAATTTTGCAAAAAAATGTACATATAATATAGGGGGTTTTAAAATAGTGAAACATGTTTACATGTAAAATATCATCACATATAATGGCCTCTTTTATCTAGTCAATACATGTAAAATAGCGTGGAAACAATTACTAGGGGTAGTAGGTCTAAGGTAGGGTTTGTGCTAGTGGATGAAAAGAGGTAATTTTTTGTTGAAAATGCTTGGATGGATGACTTCGTAGGCTAGCTTGCTTGAACGTTACTGAACCAACGGTTCCAATGTGGAGTTAATGGTCTCTACCCACGTGCCGGGAAGGAAAAAGAATGCGGTATAAGTAAAATATGGTACTTTTAAAATGATTCCCCACAAAATTATAATTACTGATAGGGTGTATTAAAGCACAAAAAAATTACCTTTATTTTGAAAAATACCATACCTTATAATCTTTTCTGCAAGGTAAATAGCCCCCCGATAAATAGGTCCTGAGCGCACATGTATGCATTAATTAAAGAGGGAGCGACCTCCCCGTGGAATATATATATAATTGGGAGATAATACAAAGTGCTTAGGATCATGTGATAGGACGAAATTGGGCATGTGTTGTGAAGCGGGTGTTGGAGGTAATTGGGTGGTACCCTCAAGAGTATTGTTGGCTATGGGGCAAGTTCGGGCTGAGACCAAGGTTTCACACATAAATCTCTTCTTCCTTGCATGTTGATTTGCTAAGGGTTTACACAAAGTTTTGATGGTGTAGGAAAATCAAATATTGTTTGCTACTTTGTTGTTGTTTCTTTTGGTTTAAGGGGTTCGGGTAGCGGACGTTGAGATATTGTCCACGTAATTTGGGTGGAGGTTTGAGATTAGAACTACACTAAATAGTATATTTAGTGTTAGATTACATTCGGAGTTACTTACTCCTATATCTTTTTACTATTAATGTAATTTTTTACCAACGAAGGTCGAATTGGGTTGTTGGACATTATAGAACATTAACATCTTTACGTGGTAAAAAATTACATTAATAGTAAAAAGATATAGGAGTAAGTAACTCCGAATGTAATCTAACACTAAATATACTATTTAGTGTAGTGGTTGGCATGAACCTTTGTGTCTCTTTAAAAACTCTTCATACTGTCTATATGAGCTCAGTGACATGCTTTTGTTGAGTTTTTGCATCCCCAATGAACATGTTTTTTCCCCCCAAGGTTTGTAATTTTCTTGTGATACTTGTTACATTGAAGCAATTGTTGGCATTGAACAACACATGCACATTCGTTGTCTTTTGATAAACTTGTTAGAAATAAAGATTGATTGAAATGTATGGTATCGATAAAACAAAAATACATAATTCAAAACACAATTAAATCCCACATAAAAAGCTAAATTTTGGACCTTACATAATTGAATGGTGCTAAAATTTTCTTAAGGTAAAATGATAACACTTCTATAAATAGCCTTTGCTCGCACGTGGGTCCATTATATGACACTAAGTGCACCCCATGATATTCTTGAACCCATCACTAACATTGCAAGGATGCACACGTTGATGGAGGCTTCTAGATTTGAAGGACTTGTTTAAGCAATAGTCCAATGAGGGTTGGACATGACTAGCGACGAATTACGAGTTGATGGGGCAAGAAAGAAGTGCAAGGGATTCTTTTACATATTTTAGTTCAAGGGGAAAAAAAGGAAAAAGAAAAAACGTTGACACAAATGATGGGCCCATAACATTACACAACTTCTTGGATGCGTTTCATGGGACCAAGTATTATAGAGCATAATTATCCTTTAAATTTTAGGATTCTTTGTTTATGGGAAGCACTCATGTTGTGTACTATGAACTTTTCAACAAATAGGTGTAAATTATCATAGTTTTTGAATTGCAACCTCTTTCTAAGGAAAGAGGCCATCATGTAGCTACTTAGTAATGTTATGCCTTGGGCAAGGATTTGCACAAGCAAATCTTAGTAACTCGGGTTGTTTGGCGAGAAAGTGAAGCGACTTCTTGGAGCAACTCAAAGCAATGAGTGTGGAGAACCAACCGCTAGTTACATATGAACCAGTTGAAGTTCAAGACTTTAGGAAAATTACCGATCATTTATGGAGGAATCTCCAAAATGATAAAGAAACCCGAAAGATCACAACATGTAACCGGTTCAACTTGGAAACACTGGGATTTTGACCGATTATGCCCAGAAATCCCCCTGAACACTAAATCAAAACACGACGGGGAAGCAAGGAAAAAGAAGAAGAAGAAATAAAATGTTTTTTTTTTCAAAAGGTTGCTACACTAAATATGATATTGAGTGTCACTTATTATTAAGAGTTACACAATGCTATATCTATTTACTATTGATGCGATTTGTACCAAACACAATTGTTAATGTTCTATAATGTCCAAACAACCAACTTGACATTTGTCGGTAAAAATGATAGATATGGCATTGCGTAATTCAAGATAGCAAGTGACACTAAATAAAACATTTAGTGTAGTAGTTAGTTGGCCTGCGTTTGCTCTTTCCTTTATCGTATGCTCCAAAGTAAAAGGACCACACTCGGTGACTCCAATAGTGCCACTTGTGTTTTCAAAACCCCGGTAACTAAAGATGTTGACATAAGAGCAAACCACTTTCGTTGTTGTTGTTGGTGGTAGTGTACATCTCCTTCACTTCATAGGGTTATGCCTATTACTAGGGAATGCGTTCGTACTTACTTCCGGGGAAATTTAATAGGGGCATTTAATGGTTTTGCTTTCCCCGATTCCATCATATTACATATTGTTAAGTGCCTTAGGGTCACTTCACACACGAGCCAAGAGTTGTGACCATGAAATTGTGAGAGCCCAAAAGAAGGTGTCCAAAGGCCGTCCCAACACACCTCCAAAATCATGTAATGTGGTCACGGACCCTCAAGTGTAGTGTGAAGTCATATGTGATTGGGCCCTCAACCAAATGCCATTTCAATGAATGTCTATTCATGCAAGTCCTCACACATGATAAAATAGAATAAATCAACGATTGAAAGCGTTCGGAGTTCCATGGTCTCCCGGTTTTGTGTTAGGCCTACCTCCCATAGGTGGTTTTTGAAAATTGTACAAATGACCAATTAAGATGGTCCATTCGATGCCATGTAGATTTTACATCCATCTTGCATTCACATACTCCGTTAGCCCCTCACATAGTGTGAAGCGAACTTGGACCGGCTCCGTCGTTTCCACCAATGAGAGTGCTTGAAGTGTAATGGACACGGGCTCTCAGTCTCGTGTGTGAAGTGGCCCTTATATCCGTAGATGCAGAACAAGAGCCATTGCAACAAGACTACGGGCTAGATTCTTTACATACAAACGATTAATCTAATTTTCAATCTAATTTACATGGATTTTCGACTTACCCAAAATGTGTTAAGGTGTCGACATTGCGTGTTTAGGCAAAATGGGTTAGCCTAGTTGAGATTTTAGCAACATTGTTATAATGTGTTGTACGAGGAAGTTGATGGTACCGTTGTCGTGCGAGAAATGGTTTAATATGTAAATATAGTGTAGAATGGTTTGAGAGTAGGGTTTAAAGAAAACAAAAATAAAACAAAATAATAATAATAATAATAATAAGAGTATAGACAAAAGGGAAGGGGGAGATCAGAGGAATGAAGGGGGAAGAGAAAGATCCGTGGTTATAACCACGTAACTTGGAGTCTCTGCGTCTTCTCATATGCTCAAGGGGTAGGTGGCGCCAACTGGTAGTTACATGCCTAGTTTTCACCAGCAGTACCAAGCCACGTGGCCATTCGCCCGCTCATACGAGTTCAAAGGGTTTCGAACCCGGACCAGTGCTATGGCGCTTGAAGCACTTTACCAGTTGGGCTTCTGCGGCTTGGCGTTTATTAGAGTATGCTGAAGGGATTTATATCCCATCCATTGTTTATACATTTTTTTTTTATAATTTTGTTTGAGTGGATTTTGATTGGAAGAAAAAATCACACTTTTGGGGAAGCTTCAAGATGACGCTTTCTTGCTAGAAAGTATTTATGTTATTAGAGGAAGGACCATTTCAGAGCTTCACCGATTTGATGTAGTTATTTTGATTTTATTTGAACATGTCGAATTGGAGAGTTCTTTCCGAGAGTCAAGATGAAGAACTTCATCCAGAGCTTGAGTTGGATTTTTCTCTATCTCAACTGCCGATTCATACTCTTTTGCCACCTAGTATTGCACCATTGCACGAGCGTCCACAAGAAGAAGCTGGGCCTTCTCGGCCGTCAAAGCAACCTCATGTGGAGCAGCGGTGGCACGGAAACCTTCAACAAGATGCTCGTGCATTGGTGATTTTGTTGCAGGTTGGATGTGTTGAACCTGACACTCGAGATGTAACGTTTGGAAGAATTTTTGAAGGCTTAAATAATAATCAATACTCTTGTTGTCTTAGGCCTATCAAAGGAAGTCGAGGCCATCAACGTTGGCTTGAAGGTCCAGTTAATTCATTGTCTAAGGCTGATCGTGCGGACTACATTGCAGTTATTCTTCGACGCATTCTCAAGTTCTTGCAGTTGGAGTAGAATTCATTTTGGAATTATTTTCAACCTCCTTTTAGACATTTCTTTGATGTTATGAGTTTAGTTTTAATGTTTTCAAACTTCACCTTGTGTGTTTGAAGTTTGGTAAATAAAAGGTAGACATAGTTTACCATTTAGGTTGACTTTTGATGCCTTATGGCTAAGATAAGGGAATGACAAGGATTAAAGGATAGATAATGATTAAGGGATAGATAAGGATGAAATAAGCCTATAGGGGTTAGCCAATGACTAGTTGGAGCCCATGTAACATAGGTTTGGGCTAGTGTTGACTTTGATGAGGAGGCTAAGGGGTCGGCCCCTCTCTCCTCAAGGAGGTGTGGAGTTTAGTTTTGGGTGTGTGTGTGTGTGTGGAGAAAGAGATCTCAGTGTGTACTTGGAATTTTTCTATGAAAATTTAAGAGTTGGTACATCTTATCGGTGTGGTTCCGAAATGCTATAGCACGCTTCATTCGGACTTTGTATGTGATTTCTATGAGTGTTAGAGTGAAACTATGTTTGTTGTAAAGAAATTTAGAAGACCATGACTTCAAAAGCTTGTAGAAATTTATGTATAGTGTTTTTGTTTATGAAATTTGAGCGAGTGATGTGTTATTGTATCAGCTCTTTATGGAGCTTTAAAATTCTTGATTTAGAGTTTTGAAGAGAGAGTTATGGCTTTCAAGGCAAGAGGGTGTTAAGCTGCCAACTAGATTCAACAATGAAAGTGTGTACCAACTTCAATAGAGCATAGAAAACGTTTGGTAAGGATTCTGAAAATGAATTTTGGAGAGAACATGTGTGATGTTGTTAGCTTTCCAAAAAGCTATCACTTGACATTAGCAAAGCTTATATGAAACCAGAACGTCCTATGAAGTGAAGGGAGGTGCAGCTAACAATGAATTTGGGAGTATGACCTTTGACAAGCTATGAAACTTGGACAATATTTTACTAACCTTTAATATCTATTTTATTTTGTTAAGCACTTTGATAGCTTTCTAAAATGCTAAAGCACTCTTGATTTGGAGTATTTATGTTATTTTGGTGGTTCTTCAAAGTTTGGCTATAATTTTAGAGAGAGATCCGGGATTTTGAAGATATGTGTAAAACTTATATAGGTTTGTATATATGATGTATTCAAAGATGAATACTTCTTATATTATCTTAGTCTCCCATGTCTTATGCCAAAACTAATTGCAGCCAAAAATCCAGTATTTTCCCAAAGCAAAGACTTCTCTACCCGACACCGTAGAATGTGCATCATGCGCTACACCAATTGTCCCAATTAGTGAGCGTGGGAAGTAAGTGAAGGTGGTACTAAATTTCTTTACACTATGAAATTAGTGCCACCAAAAGATCTAGGAAACATTGTTCATCCCGGCATTATTCATTGAAAACACTATTCACTGAAAATATCGGCATTATTTATCCTGGCACTATTCATTTTTACATGATAGTTTTTTAATCACTCTACAAGCATCTTAGAGCATGCACTAATTTTCTTAAAATGTATGGTAAATGAGCATGTATTCGTGAATTTAGTATCACTTGTTAAGAAGTTCAGCCCTCACTAATTTTGAGACTTGGCAAATTAGTGCATGTTTTGGGAATTAGTACCACACACACTAATTGGGATAATCGTTGTAATAAGTATGGAATTTACTAGTGTGGGGATGTGATTTTGCATGGCATTCAAGTGCATGTCAACCGATTTAAAAATGACAAATGACATGATTTTAGAGTGCGTATATTCCTTTCTTCCATAATAAAGAGCTACATTTAATATATATATAAACCCTAGGACCTAAGGGGCAACTTCACACATGTTCAAGAGCCATGAACATGAAAAGCTAAGGGTCCTTGAAAATTGGCCGTACCATGAAAATTAGAAATCTTATTTTGCAATTGATGGGCCCTCAAGCTTAGTGTAAAGTGAAGTGGACCATGCCCAAGGACTGAAATGCCTTTTATGGACAATCCAAAATAGAAGGTAGTCCAGGATCCCATCATGGCAATATAATATTTGTAGGAGCCAATGCCAAAATCTAGTCGGTTGCCACAACCCCTAGTTTTGTGTTTCAACACATTATTCAATAGACCATGAAATGTTTATCCACTTGGTGCCATGTAGGACGCCACGTAGATTTTTCATCCATTCGAATTTCTTTGGTCCCTTGGGTCCTTGAGGTCTAGTGTAAAGTGAACTTAGACCTTCGCCAACTTCTCTACCAATCACCATAATTTGTATATCATTGGTCAAGGGGTCTCAAGCTCTAATGTAAAGTGGCCTCCAATGTTCCAACTTATGGAGGCCCGAGGGGTCTCGGAGGGGTTAAAGAATCAACAATAAATCACATGTGCATGCTAACACATCCAAATGGGGAACACGAGAATTGAACTTGCTATTCTTGAAGTCAAGGTAAATATCTTATGAAATCTTGAAAAATTTGAACTCATAGTTTTCTTCATATGTGTACATTTCGGACTTGGATATGCACCTATACATCGAAACCCATTTATGGTCAAATATGGGTCGAATTACCTCATTGAATGACTTATAATCTTAACATTTGTTTCCAATCTACGTCGGAAAGTTTACTATAGCATTACTTAAGCAGTTGCACATGTTCCCTTTCCCAAGAGCCAAGATGCCATTAACTTGGAATAATGGAGGCGAGATTCTTTTAGTGTTCATTTGTTCCGGACTAGATTTGGTTTGTTACTTAAAGTTTTTCCGTATCTTTGCCTAATATTAGAAAGAAAGTAGGCTTGCTCAATTTAACAATTTTAAGGAGGGTTTGCAATAGGTCCAAGACCAAAGAAACTTCAAAATCGAACAATCCTATTGGTCGAGTGCAAAAATTATGGGCCCAAGGAGCTTCTTACACTAGGACATGGGTCCAAGACATGAAAAAACAAAGTGGAGCTAATGTGGCATGATTTTCTTGCCAAATCTCAACGGTTCCCACTCAAGTGAATAGTCTTGCTAGTTTGAGAAACTCAAATACAATGTATTTATTTGCATCCATTGGCACCCATGTTGTGTATATGAACTTAAATATTTAATAACATCAACTTATCAACCAATTTGAAAAGTGAATATGAAAATAAGTCATTTTTGAAATACTTAGATATGAAATGGAAGTACAACTCAAATATACAAATTTCTGCAACTTAGTCTTGGCCTCTGAGATGTTTAAGGGTTATCATGTATCTTGTACCACAAGTTTCTTGAATCCATATGCTAATGTAAACCCACCCTTGGTAAGTGGCAGCATGGGCCTTAGGGGTTGTTTACATCATGGACCATGAAGTTGTCCCATGTTAGAGGGCATTTTTCCATGGTCACACTTCATGGTAACAATTCCATGGTCCAATTTCTTAAAAAATGCATTCTTAAAGCCTTTGGGCCCCCGACTAGGTGTAAAGTAAACATGGACCAAGAGAAGTGACCATACACCAAAAGTGTGTGTGCTGATTTTTTTAATATATGTCCAAAAAGGGCAGTTTTGGGAATATCCTTCATGTTTGATCTTCTCCCCTTCTTCTCCTCTTATGTCCGCGTAACTATAAAAAAATGTTTTTCCCAAAAAAACAATTAAAAATATTAAAACGGCAATTCTATGCCATGGTCCTGTAACATTTGCATCGAGAGAACCTCTTTTGGACCATGATAGTGGATAGTGTAGGCCTAAGAATAGGCCTGTTGGGGACCTCAAATTCCATGGTCACTCTTACATTTTTTTCCTTGATGTAAACCGAAGTCTTCCTGAGACAAGTTCAACAACCAATCACATAGTTTAGAGGAGCAAGGGACGACTTCATGGTCCATGATGTAAACAACCCCTTAAGGTAGAAGTGTCCCCGATGCCAGCATTGACCCCAATTCCGACAACTATTTTCCTCCCAAAGTGGACAACTACATATTGCATCATTAATATTATTAATTCAGGGACTAAAACAAAACCCGAATTGGTTGAAGGAGACGAAATGTCAACAAACAACACTGTCCATTTGGGAGGGGTGGGTGGGGCAGACTATGTAATCACGATGGGTCAAATGAAGTCTGGGACTTTGAACATTTCTATGGAAATTGGATATGTTATGATACACGTGAGCTTAATGTTGTCTTGCTCATAGCTTTACCGCTAATCCAAACAAAACATTGATTTTTACTTTATTTTTGTAGAATAGGTAAGGGGCCGTAGTGCTCAAAGTGTCCGCTATAGGCACTTCGCCTCGGGACGAGAGTTGCTAACACCCATCTTTATTTTTTATATATAAATTTGCAGACGGGTACAATATTGCATGAGAGCTTATCATGCCATGAAACATAAGTTACGTATACGCTATAATATGAAGTCCTCAAGGGTTTGAAAATTTGACATTGAAGCACGCCAAACTTGTGGAAGTGATAAGAGCAGTTGTTCCCGGGGATTCCAAAAAGAAGTCAAGTCCAAGCCCAAAGCAAGCCTCAATCTACGACTACTAGATAGATATCAACTTGCAAGGTTTAAATTAATGTTAATTCTACCACTTGACATAACTTAGAGTTAACCACGACATCCCGATTGAGTCTTGATCCATATGGCTTTATGCTTTTTTTTGAAAGGAGTGTACAATACTGTAGTAGGATCGTTAAGGGCCACTTCACACACGAGCCAAGAGCCGTGACCGTGAAATTGTGAGAGCCCAAAAGAAAAGTGTCCAAACGCCGTCCCAACACACCTCCAAAATCATGTAGTGTGGTCACGGACCCTCAAGTGTAGCGTGAAGCCATATGTGACCGGGTCCTCAACCAAATGCTATTTCAATGAATTTCTATTCATGCGGGTCCTCATGCATGATAAAATAGAATAAATCAACGGTTGTGAGCATTCATAGTGCCTATATATATATAATTTAAGTTATGATCCCTATATCTGTGGAAATTTACTATATTTCATTTTATTGCTCACATGTTACCGCTCACTGCTCATCACTCATGCCTTAGCTTCCCTCAATGCACAACTACCTTTCAGCAATAAACCTCAGCTCCCCTCACCCCCCCCCAAAGCTAAGCGCAGCTTTGGACTCTCGGCTCTCGGGAAGTTGTTGAAGGAAATGAAGTCCAACGAAATGGGAAGGGGGTAGGTCCGCACCAAAACCTTGGATGCAAGGTAAAATCGGGTAACGACCCTAAACGCAGGGTGTCCGAACTTTGACCCTTGGGTTATGTTTAGGGTTCTAACACAATACCATAGGAAAGTCAAATAGAACATGGGATCTTGAACCTAGGGTGAAACCTTGAGTATGACCCAACATCCCGAGAGTGTGAGGATAACTTTAATAGAACCACACACCTTAAGGTGTGTCATGGTTACAAGATTAAGACTTCAAGTGCGCTTACTAGTATCTCAGCATGAGCATGTTCAATAGTGTTATGAGGTGCATGCCTATGTTACACAATGATCTGCAAGTTGACTAAAGTGTACACAAATAACACTTGGCATTTGTATGCTGCTCAAGAGTATTTTCCCCTTGCATACTAGAATGTAAACACATGACACTTGCCATTAGTAAGATGCTCAATAATATTTTTCTTCCCTTGCAGATTAAAAAGAAAAAACTATCATCTCAAGTATCCCAATGTAATGGTCATTCATCGTTTTCCGTTTTCCTACCTTATATGAACATTTGTGGGTCTTGACTAGCCGATCATAGTTTATAAGGTAGAGGGTGCTATAATCAACACCTCACCCAAACGGCACCATGTGCATGCGTGTATACTAGATTAGGAATAGAACGGTTATCATGTTGACCCAAAAATAGCTAGTTGTAAAACCAGTGACATGAAAAGGATGCAGTGATAGGCTGGATGCAGTGATAGGCCGGATGTAGTGATTGGCTAGATAGGTTTTGTTGCACACCACTTGGGATCGCTTTGGGGTGCCATTGAGTTAGCCGTTTTGTGTGCATTCGCATGCAGAGTACTCATGATATTTTGATGCTCAAACTAGGGAGACTCTATGCTACAAACAATGGGTTTGACTTACTTGCCTCTTCGGGGAAAATGTAACTAATCATGTACATGGAATAAAACTACAAAATAATTTGCATTCATTGTCATTCCCTCTACTCCATCTCTAAAAATATTGCACTCTTTCTGGCCACTCATTTAGGCCGAATCATCTTATTTTCTCTGTTTTTTTTTCCCGTTTTTCTACCTCATGCATAAGATACATGTGGAGCAAATTTTGGATACACAACAACATTTTGAAGGCCCATTTGTTTGGTCTCAATTAATGATCCTCGAGGGAGACTTGCTTATGTTATTATGCCAACGAATTTCGTTCCTGCATTGACTTTGCAACTCCATAACTTATTTGCCAGTGTTTGGGAATCTCCACCCAACTCACATTAAAGCCAAACCCCTTCTTTAC
Organism: Polytrichum formosum; assembly: GCA_964035585.1. Lineage (NCBI taxonomy): Eukaryota > Viridiplantae > Streptophyta > Polytrichopsida > Polytrichales > Polytrichaceae > Polytrichum > Polytrichum formosum. The sequence continues at coordinate 59,710,197 of OZ037937.1, forward strand.
AATTTCCTCCATAGAAGAAGTTGACCAACCTCCCAAATATTCCCCTCCCACTTATTACATCAACCTAAAAAATAAATCTTAGTAGCAAGCACTATAATATTCTAACCCCCCAAATTGTCTTATTAATTAGAACCACACACACATGGCACAACTTGAAACGTATAAGATATAAAAAATAAAATAAAATCTTAGTGGGCCACTTTAATCCACAAAAAAGAACCCAATTAAAATAGACCGCCTTAATTTGATGGTATTATTTAAGTACCCACACCAAAGAGAAGAAAGATTGTAGTTACTAAGCTTCACACATGGAATAATGAATTTGTGCATCATACTAGAATCTAAAAGTTCACAACAATAAGATCCCCTCATTCATAGTAAACGAAGCCAATCAACTATGTTGACACATTTTAACCTTCGATTCATATCCTAGACCACAAATAGTCTAGTAAGGTGTCCATATCATGACTCAACCCATTTTCTTCTCTCAAAGCCATAAGATTCATTAAATTTGATATCTCTTGTGTTCTCTACCCTCTAGTTCACCTTTGTATTGTGCATGAGGAATGAATTGGTTGTACCAAAATAAAATAATAATGTGGCATCCCATAAAATTACACAACATTAGGGTGTTGCACCCTCAGGGGTTGTTTACACCATGGACCGTGAAGTCGTCCCAAGGCCCTGTAAAATATGTGATTGGTTGTTGAACTCGTCCCGGGACCACTTCGGTTTACACCAAGGAAAGAATGGCAAAGTGACCATGGAGTTCGAGGTCCCCATAAGACATACTTCAAGGCCTACATTATCCACTGACGGATTTTGTTGGGGGAGAGGCAAAAGAGGAGCTTTGGTAGAAAAAGGCAAGGGCCCATGGCAGACAAATACTGTCATAATAAAAATTTAATGAAATTTTTTGGCGGAAGAGAAGAGGAAGACAAGAGAAGACAAAAGAATGATCAAACTTGATTTTTTTTTCAAAACTGCCCTTTTTGGACTTATATTAAAAAAATCAGCACGTTCACTTTTTGGTGCATGGTTGTTCCTCTTGGTCCACATTCGGTTTACACCTAGTGAGGGGTTCAAAGGCTTTGTAAATTGTTTTTTTGTAAGAGATCGGACCATGGAAAAAGGCCATCTTCCATGGTCCGACTTCATGGTGCACAGTGTAAACCGGCCCTCGATGCTCAAGGTTTTGAAGAATTTCATAAGAATCATACCCCTCTTATGTTGGGCTGCCCTTGCAAAGTGAACGCTACTCGGCATGAGTACCATTCACTTCACAAGAGCGAACCGGCAGTTGGGGCCAACACCCTCATTATATTAAACTTTTGGGTAATATAATTGTCACACTGACGCAACTGCAGCTGCTAGCCCAGGCCAGTCAACACATAAGTTAGTCCAAGTAACGAGTTGCAGGGATGCCAGCCACGAATAGGAAGGCTCGGATTCATGGCCCCTCCCCTGCTTTGCTTACAAAGGCAGCCCCAAGGGGGCTCTTAGGGCCCAATGTTCAAGAGTGAAGTCTTCAATGCCCTTCAAATGCGATTTGGCCCTTCAAAATATACCTCTCTCAAAACAACCCTTCAAAACGCAACCCCAAATTGAAAATGAAGATGTCACTTGAAGTCCTCGATATAATCTACCCACCACAAGAACCAACAAGCGTAGGGCATTAAAGTTATCCTTAAAATCTCAGCCTTGGGAGACCTGACTTTAGACATGTACCTTGAGTTTAGGTGGATTAACGTAAACTTAAGGAGCTTGCCTGCCCCATTTTGCCGAAGCTTTAATTAGCCCGGTGCAGCCTGCGAGCGCGGCTGCCTGCCTACATTTGGAGTAGGGTGCCTCTAGAAACAAAGAAGTCAGGATCAAAAGCTCCCGAGGGTCCCAACTCAAGGTTCCCAAAGATTGACCCTGTCATTATTTTTTAGTCTACTGACACAAGAAAACAAACCCTGTAAATATAGAATAGATCTCTCAACTCGGGACTGCAACCTGACTTTCACCCGGCATCCTGAGACTTTAAGGATAACTTTATTGTCACTACAAGAAGTGGAGTTAGATGGTTGATTCTCAATTCTTCACATTGTACTAGAAACATGTACCATATAATTCATGCACAAGTTTAATATGATTTTTGTATTTCATTTCTACATTCTTGGATTTGAACCAACCCTTCAGTTGAAGGGCTGCAATTTGAGAGCCCTTCAAAATGAAATTCATATGAGGGCTTCAATCTTGAACATTGTTAGGGCCGGTTTACACTATGGACCATGAAGTTGGACCAAGGCTCTGCAAGGTAGTTGATTGGCTACTGAAGTTGTCCCGGGACAACTTCGGTTTACACTAAGGAAAAAATGTCAGAGGGACCATGGAGGTCGAGGTCCCCAAAATATAATTTTTAAGGCCTAATAAATGCACTGACATGGTCCAATGGGTTTTGCGATGAGTGAGGCTCTCAAACCTAATTTTTTATGAAGTCGGACCATGAAAGTTGGACCATGAACTCGGACCATTGACAAAGGCCATCTTCCATGGTCCAACTTCATGGTCCATAGTGTAAACCGGCCCTTAGTCATGTTCTATGATCGGGGAGAACCGGTGGTTAGTTACAGATGAACCGGATGAGTTTGAAAAAAAACTAGTTGAAGTTGGAGACTGCAAGAAAATTACCGATCATTGTAGAGGAATTTATGGAATATACCCCAATTTAATAAAGGAAAACCGAAGGATGTCAACATGTAACCTGTTGGACTTGCAAACACTAAGATCTCAACCGATTATGCCCAAAAATCTCCCCAATCACTAGTCATGTTGTGCCTTAAGTGGTCACCACACTACTCTTCATTATGGATCTTACTACTCGATTCCCCTTGGATTCTTTGATGGGGTCTCACCCTTGGTGTTTGTATTTGGTTACTTTTTGCAATACATTTCATTATATTTATTTTGTTATCAAAGACAAATCCACCAAACTTAGTTCGAAAGGCCCTCAAAGAGTGTAACGGGATCATGCTTGGGATGCATTAACTACAAACCTACATGGAGTATATTCTAGTTATGAAATGAACAACAACCCGTTTGATGTCATAGCAAGAAGTGAATTTTTATACAATGAAGCATTAAGGTCATCTCAAACAAACTACTGAAATTTTTGGGTTGACCATCTAGGTAGACATGCCTAAATTGAATACAACATTAATGTGGATTTGAGTGGTATGTGGTCAGGTGTGGATTGAAAGAATTGGCACCAAAAATAAATATGTTTACAAGAGATTGGAGTATGGACTACATGTTTAAAATATGCTAACTTTTTCTAAACTCAGTAGTCAACTTGATTGGGGTGACCTATATGACCACTTAATGAGCAAGAAAATCTTCACCTGTGATAATGGATAGTATATTCATACGAGCTCCGAAAATTATGAGGGAATAGTTATGGACACAATCTGGATTTGCTAATCATCTTGCACTCATCGCGTGTTTCATACCCTATGAGAAAGTGGGTGCGAAGAGAAACCTATCCATCTAAGGCACGCCTACCTTTTTGTCACCAAAGACCACATGATCCATGGGATACCACTATGGAGATAAAGCCAAATTCTATCAAACATCCTAAAATCCTTAGAAAGCTATCTATCAAAGAACATTTGTGATAATGAGAACGAGTGACCAAGACCGTGGGAACTTGGCTTGGAGAGAGAGGTTACTAAAGTTTAGCATCAAATCATTTATAAAATGCAATTTGCAATGTCATATCACTAATGGATGAAGTTAGAATAATAAGGTAAGTGGACCTTATTTGATCACTTTTCTATTCAACACCTAAATCTTAGTGGTGTGTAGATAAGTGTGGATCTATGAAGGGACTCACCCAAAAAAACACATTTAAAAGGGATTTTGTAACAATGCACTCACAAAGATGAAGAAGTATTAAAGGCTCAATACTCAACTCAATTGGAGGGGACCAAGGAATGGAAAGATATAGCAACTAGTCACAAATGAGCAGTCCAAAATCCAACAACAACAACAAAAGATCACATAACAATATTCATCTCCTTGGTTGCGTTCCATGCCACCAAGTATCGGGCAAGCATAATTCTCCTTTAATTATGGGATTCCTTGTTTATGGGAGTGTTCACGCTGTGTATTGTAGAGTTTTCAACAAACAACTATAATTTATCCATGTTTTTTAATCACAACCTTTTTCTTTGAAAACAAACCATCCTTTAGTTGCTTAGTAATGTTATGCACTTACTACACCATGTATCTACATTATATATTATTCTTTGATAGTAAAATTACAAGGAGCTATTGAAGCATTTCAATCAATAACCAATTGATCATAAAGAAGTAAGATTAGTGGCCTAGTTGGTTGAAAAGTTCTCCACCTTCACTATATGATTGGGGGGTCTATAAGGTAGACGTGTCTACATAGAACACAACAATAATTTGAACACTTAAATTTGAGTGGTATGTAATTAGGTCACATGTTGATGTCCTCCATCTGGTAAATCATTGCGGTTTGGGTGGGATCGAGGAAAGTCTTGGAAAGATTAAAGCTTTGCTTCGCAACTACCTCTGGTCAGGCTCACAAAACACGACAAGATCCCGTGTTAGTTGGGATGACTACGTGTTGCCTAAGAAAGTTGGAGGCCTGAGCCTTACTTCCCCGGAAGATGCTATGAGACCGCTCATGAGCAAATGGATTATTCAAGCTCTTCTACTAGAACAATCAAATTTACAAATTCTTTTAAGGTACCACATCATGCAACTGCAACCGTCTTACCATGGCTCTTGGGGTCCTTCCTCTCTCTAGTTGTTTTCTTCCAACTTCTCTGTTGAAGATGTATTGAAAGTATGGCGCCATATTCCTCAGTCATGGAAGGTGATGGCGCTCATGGCCACATTCTTTCTCCTTCATGTCCAGAGGACATTTCACAATTTAACCTTTGGTGGCAAATGGTAACCAAGGCTTGTATTTTGGGATCACCATGGCTAGTGCCTTCATCCTTTACAAGAAAGGTTTGAGATTTTTTCGATATATCTGGGATCATGGTAGGAATGCCTTTCTGAGATGGGAAGATGCACGAGTTAAATTCTCCCTTGTTGAAGTTTGCTATGCTTTTTGGATCAAGCTAGTGGAACATTATGGCTTGTTCCGTGAGAGGATGCGTAGCCAACATGGTGCTAAATCTACCTCATAGGAATGGGCTCTAAAAACTATTAAAAAAGAGAGGAAAACGACCTTGATTTTGATTTGCAATAACCTTGTATAAATATCACATTCGTTATCCTAGGAGTGGTCGGTGAGTTAATTCAATAATTGGTTCACTTTATACCCACTTACTTTAACTTAGGTTTGGTCAATCCCCCATGGCCGGGTTGAGTGAGCAATGCGTCAAACTTTCAAAACCTTTGAGCTTTTTTTTGAGAGTGTCCATAGGGAACCTAACAAAACTTTGGCAATGACGTGAAAGCCAAGCTAGTTTATATGTGTCAGGCAAAAATGGGATTCAAACCCTTGTGGAGAGCGTTGCCGTTGCCTTCAAGCTCAAGCCTTGCGAATTTTATTTTGCATTTTTTACTTGTGCTATGGCTTCACGAACAAGCTTCTGCTTTTGGGGACTTTCATTGGGATCCTAAAACTCCCATCATCTACTAGCTTGCGCCTCACGAAACAACATAAGGTAGACATGTATTGTTTGGATACATTTCTCTCTACACCCACTTCACGTAGAATATGAACACACAATATGTGCCGACACGATTAGCAAATCCAAATTGTGCTCGTAGCCATTTGTCTCACGATTTTTTACAGCTCATATGAATTTTGTTTCCACCATCAAAGTGAAGATTCTCCAGCTCATTGAGTGTCAATAGTCCTCCCCCCCCCAATCATGTTGACTATTGAGCCTAGAATGGTTAGCATATTTTGAACACATAAGCCAATCTAAACATGTGTCCCTTTGAAATGGGCGTTTGTTTTTAGATCCATACCTAACCACATTCCACTCAAATATAGGTGTCCGTATCATTGTTGTCTTGGAACTAGACATGTCAACCTTAAGATGAACATGGATGGTACACATCCAATCGGATGATTCATGTGGCATACTTGACCACCAAGCTAACTTATAATACCACTTCTTTGCATCACAATCAAATCTAGAAAAGAAGAAGAATCTTAGTTCCCGGGGGGTGGTGGGGTGGGGAATTGAACTCAATGCCGAGGATTAGCACCACGTGAGTGTGTACTTTCAAATCTTCCTATGTACATTTACAATTGATATTTTAAAAAAAATTAAAAAATTGTACATATTAAGCGTTGTGCAAATCATATGTGATAAAAACAAAAGTACCCTTGATGTGTTGTAACTCTTTTTCATGATTCTTCAAAGTCAAAAATGAAACATCTCAATTCAACTTTCACCCAAGTTTTGAAGATCACTTTTTCATTCAATTTGACTCCATCTTCTTCTTTTTCTTTTTAAATTCTCATCAATTGAAGTTAATACAAGTAATGAGATAATATACAAAACAAGTGTATCTCAATGAGATTTACCCATATACATTAGGATATGTGAACCATGAGTCTTGTAGTGTTCATACATTGTAGTGCAATCACTATGGCCAATACTCCTTCTAAAGAGGTTACGTTAATGGATAAGACCATGAATATATCTTCGACTCACCATGTACCCGGAGACCACTAATTAAAGGCATGGAAAATATGTATTATGTTAATTTGATTGGTTATTATAGTGTCCAAACTTTGATCTGTAATGGAACATTCACTAAAGGCTTGCATGAAGAGAAAATTCACAATGTCCAAAAGACCCTTCAATTTTGGGTCATCTATACCTACACCATTAATTTCAACTATCTACCATGGACAATAGTTAGTGTGGGGTGCTAAATCATTGAAAGCCAAATGGCATGGTCTTGGGGGATTCATCCTTTATATTGTATGTGTTACTACCATAGAGGGCTTTATATTCCAACAACTAGTTCTTCTTCCTTCAAATTTTGGCATGTGTCATGCAAACATTGGCTAAGACCTACTTGTATCTCACATGGAAACTGCATTTCAACACTAGTAACGATGAAATAGAGTGCCTTCTATGGTAGTTTGGACCCATGCCGTTCTCGGCCCATTGCACCCATGTATATGAATTAATATTTTGGGTTGTCCCAACCCCATAAGCCCATGTAAGCATATGCTCCTCATAATCATGCATACTTGCCACATGCATATATGTCCATGCCCATCATCTCCACCCACCTTTTGCATTGATTGGAAAAAGAAATATGGGTGTATCTTGTACTACATCTTGTGGTCTTTGCAATGAGATCTCACCCACGACAATCCATTCAAGTGTTTGCTACAGATGTGATCTAAAAGTTCAGCTTAAGAAACAAGAACAACAAATAGTAGCTCAATATGAACATCCACATGCTAGCTCAAATCTTCACTGAATAATGTCTATTCCACATCACATCCACGATGCATAATTACAACATCAAACACCCACAAAACCCACAATTCAAACTCACCAAATTTTGCCAGTGATGAGAATGAAGGTCTCTTGGAAGCAAGAGTTGCTTTGCAAGAAGAAAACTCTAGCAAAGCATGTGTTGTGTTGGATGGAAGAATACCCCAGTGTAAATGGGCATTAAAATTTTTAAAATTTATTTAAGGATAATGGGTAAGGGTACCTGGTTCCAAAAATGAGCGAAGCTAGGACATGAGCAGGGGCCTATAGCCGTGGTTCTAGGTGTCTATATGTAGACCCTCTTTCGTTACAGGCTGCCAATAATATTTTGTGTTTTAGGGCATCACAAACATTAAGTACGTTTATTTGAGTTGCCCGGAGAAGCATGCATATGTGTCAACATATACTTTGCAAAGCAATGGAAAAATAAGGATCGTTTACAATGGATATGACAATTGTAAATTCAAACATGTTGTCTTTCAACAAACTTGTAATTAGTTCCATTAACTACATACAAGGACAAAGCATAAAATTGTGGTCAATGGTAGTCTCCTTCGAGTTAGAAAGCAACGATAACAATATGCACTTTGAATGGGGTCAACAATGGAGGATTAAAAGGAATCTTCAAACCCAAAACTCATTGCACATATTGAGTAGTACATATATATGATACTTACCATACAATATTTGGTATATCACACTTATACCGGAGGCGTCCTAGTGACACACACACATGCCTACTATAAGACAACATGTTTGAGTACACATAATTGGATATTATCTTAATCACATTGTGTTCCCATTGTGTGTTCCCCTTACTTTACGGAAAGTTGTCTCTATAACCAAACCATGTTATGTGAGGGAACCTAAGACATCAGCGATGAGCAACAAGCAATGAACAGTAACATGTGAGTGCTAAAGTCAAATATATTAAATTTCCATGACTATAGGGGTCATAACTTAAATTTGGTACTATATATTTATTTTATTCAGTTGTATAGCACTAACTTTTCAAAATTTGGAAACATAAGGAAGCCTATTACCATGGACTACTATAAAAGTATTCAATCAATTTCTGGGTGTTTTATTTTTATTTTATTTTATTGTAAAAATCGAAAACATTGTTTCTTGCAACCAAAATAGATTAAAAATAATTAATATCATCAACTATCACTATACGAGTATCACTACTTATGCTTAACAACACCGACAAGCTCCAGTGGTTGCATGACCTTGTTGTAGGTATATGTTGGAGCGTGGATGAAGTTGTTGTTGTCGTCGTAATTCACCTTGGATAGAAATCTAAACTCATAGTACAAGTGTTTGCAATACACCTTTTCCTTTCTTTCCCAAAGCCATGGAAGACAATTTGATGAAGTCTAAGCATGTGCATCATGGGATGTCATCAAGTGTGACACATTAGGAGTTTTCCTCCTTGGAGACGATGTTGATACACACTTCAAATCATGGATACAAAATAGTAGTGACTCCAACAACATAATGTCCATTCATAAGTCTGTCACTCTCCCATTTGTTTGTACAACTTGTTGTTCGTGTTCTTGGATTATGATGCCTTATCTTTGAAAATTCGGAATCTGAATGGGCGTTAGGGTTTAGTGGCACACAAAAATGAAACGAAGGTGTGGGGAGTGTCCCAATTGTTGAGAGCCTACAACAAGGCAAAAATGCCTCCATTTGCTACAATTGGAACATGAACTCTAGCGCCAATACCTTCTCCCTTGAGATATTGATTCCTATCTTTAATAGTCATGTGTTGGGTACTATAGGCCAGTCCATAACATATTAATATTTGTTGCCACTCACACAAAGCTTGATGTTGTCATGGCAAAATCAAAACCCATGCTTCCACATTGCCAGTGGAAGGGAATTCTTTCTTCATCTCTTTGTACATTGGAGCAGAGGTGCCATATTTGCTAGTTTCCACTTTGGCACTACACAAAGTCTTTGTAATGGCTTGCATAGCCCCAACATCTTTTGGTAGAGTTGGGTGACGACCTTACAATGTGCCACTAGAATTAGGGCCATCAATCTCCAATACCGATGTTGAATATCAAGTTTTTGATCATTTTTATTTGCTTTCAAATTTCATTATTTCCCCCAAGTGCTTTGCAAATGACCACTGCATTGCTCCCTAGGGCTTTTGACGGGCCTTTGGAAATGAACTTCAAAAATTACCCATAAATTTATATTTAAACATCAAGATTCTCATTATTTTACATTTGGTACAATGTTTCTTTTGATACTTTCAAATACTTTCTATAAATATGGGGTAAAGTTCAATTGGACGGTTAATAAGGTGTTTAATTTGAAAAAATCAAAAATAAAAATTTCAATGCTTCAGTAAGGGCTCCCATGTCAAAGGCTTGTGTTTTACTACATAGTTAGCCAAAGGTAGAATTAGGTTTTTTTTGAGGAGGCAACCAATGACAACTATTGGCAAAGGAGAAGATTTTTGGAGGATGAGTCTAAGAGTGATACTTGTAAACCTTAGGATGACCACATGAGAAGTGGTTGTTAAGATAGTGAGATAAGGCTTTCTTAGGCCACAAATCCTAGTACCTACTTAGAAAGTGTTAAAAACATGAGTGGTACAAGGGAGTGGTGGAGTTCTTTAGTGTACGACCTTGCTACTAAATGTAGTGGTGTTGGTCCGTGAAATAATAGTATTGGAGTTTGACGGGATTCCTAATTTGTTTGTGGTTGTAATAATGCTTGTCATTGTGCAAGCATTCCGCGCCAAGAAATCTTGTAGAGACGAGTCTTATGTATGTCTCACCCTCAACTACCATAATAGCAAGAAGTATGTACTGCATCTAGGAATATTGTATAGTACTCGAATCTTGGTCTTTACAAAGTAATTTGGGGAGATAGAAGTAGATATGGTGGATCAAAAAGGGCAGAAATGCATAATCTTAGGTTGAAGGGTTATAACGTTGCCGGTATAAAAGGGAGAATATATATATATATATATATATATATATATATATATATATATATATCATTTAACTAGTATAATGATATGGTTATAAGTAGGTCAAATCTTGAGGTAGTACACCTTTGAGTCCCGACCAATATTGAAGGGTGGGCAGTACCGGTACAACCTTCAAGGATGTTGTCACTAGTAGCATGATAGTAATAAGGCCTGGGTAGTAGGGTAGCGTAGACTAGAAGGGCTAGCTAATAGGGGTAATGGAGAGAATTCTACTTGAGATACCGATGTTCTTCAATTGCACTACTGCATAACCCTAAATTATGAAAGTAGATGTGTGTCATGGAGACGTGGAAGATAAAGTGATCCAAAGAATTCGCATACCGTAGGCTAATAGTAGGTTGGGCAAAAAAAAATCAAAATAATTAAGGCTATTTTTGGAAATTATTGGGCTAGATGGCCTAAATGAAAGAAAAAACAATCATCAAAATGGCTAAATTTTAGGAAATTTTCCAATCCTCCCAAGGCGATCTCTCTCAACTTGGGCATTCAAAACTTCAATATCACTTGCAATGTTGAATAATCTTTCATCCTTGTCAATGGGATGGAACATATGATTGATTTGCCTCTGGCTCTTAGTCATGGTTGCAAATTCTCAAACAACCTCTACCGAACATGAGCACAAAACAACATAAAAACAATATTCACAACCCTAATTAACACACTAAGATAATTAAAAATAGGCTTAGCAGTCCATAAAAACATTTCCTAAAGATTAGGGAACAAAAGACGATAGGAGTAGTTACGAAGCTTCTATACATGGTTCTATATTGAATGTGCTCATTACTTTGTGGACATTGAAATGAACAATTTCTTGTTTACTTCCATCTATGCCCAAAAACTTTAGTTTCTAAATTTTCCGCAATGCCTTCATGTATTCATTTCTCAAAGCTACGTAAATTCTAGAAAAATAGTCTAGACCATGCTCAATACTTGGAATGTGCTTGCAGTTTTTTTAAAGAAATAAATGCTGAAGTGTTGTTGAATCTAACGATAATAGTCTAAATCATTTCCAAACCCTCGTGCCAAGTTTGCGGTTGTTGATTTTAAAAGTAAAGGAAGGCATTCATCGAGTGGATTGCACTTTGTGTGAACTCCCCACTCATATTATTATAAACAAAGATGCTAATATTTATGCCAAAATGCCATGGTCATAGGATACTAGAGGGTGTATCTCCAAATGCTTTGTCGCCCTCACCGCTCATCGCTCATTGTTCACATGATAGCACTCCCTTGGTTAATGGATGTCCCCAAATCCTTCCAGTAACGTTGTCTTAAAAATTCTCACTTCATCTTACTGGTAAAATATTAAGAATTACTAGGACATAATTTTTAGCATTCAATTTCTTGGAGATTTGTCAAGAGTTCTTCAAAAAGCACCTAGAAACGATTCAAAGGCCATTTGTAGCATTTGAGAAAAATAAAAGTTGCCAAAATGTTGATATTTATACCCTTGGATGTGAGGGTACAAATTTCAACTTTTTGGATATCTTTCAAAATCACTTTAAAACCTTGGGAAACACTACAAGGGCTATTCGAAAAGCATTTAAAAATAAAAGACTTTGTCAGAAACTCTAAAAGTTACCAAAATGATGATATTTGTACCCGCGGAAGAGAGGGTACAAATTTCAATTTTTTGAGATGTTTCAAAATCACTTCAAAAACCTTGGGAAGCACTGCGAGGGCCATTTGTAATGCATTTGAGAGAAATAAAAGAGTTTTGTGAGGAACTTTAAAAGTTACCAAAATGTTGAAAGTATACCCGGGTGCAAGCACGGTAAAGTGGACAGCTCTTGATTCTTGCTCAAGTTTAAGTGAAAGTGATCCAAAACAATATACTAACTTTGAATTTTATGAAATAAAAATTCATAAACATTTAGAAAACATATGAATCTACAAAGCCAAGCAATTTATGTTCACAAAAAACAATTTCAAACAACGTATATGTATTTTAGAAGACGGTGCAAGTGGTGGTGCAAGTGGGTGTCATTGAAAAGATAATTGTCAAAAACTTGTTTAAACTACAATTACATTACATTAAATTGATGAATTTTTGAAAAAAAATTACGATGACCTCAAGTTTATAATGAATTCAAGGAATATGAAAAGAAATTCCAAGTTCAAAATATTTAAGGTCATGAAATTTACGTTCAAAACTATATTTAGTCAGTTGCTTTTACGCGTCACTTTTGATGATAGGTTTTGAAGATCTCATATTGATATTCTATATTTGAGTACCTAACTTAACAATAGAGGTCATCATGAAAAATAATCTAATTTAAACAACATTTTGCTACTACTTATAGGCGTTTGACCAAGAAAATCATGGCTTTCATATAGCGGAGCACTTTTTTGGTCCACTTTACTATGCTTGCACCCACCCCTAGATCTGAGGGTACAAATTTCAAAAAAATTGGTAACTTTCCAAAATCACTTCAAATCCCTTGAAAACGTGATGAGGGCCATTTCTAATGCATTTGAGAAAAAATAAAATAAATTGTGAAAAAAAAATGTTGATATCTATACATTCATATTCAAGGGTACAAATTTCAATATTTTGGGGGATTTTTAAAGATCACTTCAAAATCCTTGGGAAATGCTATGAGAAACATTTGTAACCCATTTGAGAAAATAGAAAAAAATGTGAGCAAAATGGGCCATTGTATAGCATTTGAGAATATAAACATATTGATGTTTGTACCCTCTGATCCAAGAGTAAAAATTTCAAATCTTTGAAGATTTTTCCAAATCACTTTGGAAGCCTTGGAAAGTGCTATGAGAGCCATTTGTAACGAATTTGAGAAAAATTGAAGAAATTGTGAACAACTTTGAAAGTTACCAATATGTTGATAATTATACCCTTTGGATCCAAGGGCACAAATTTCAATTTTGTGGATTGTTTTCAAAATCACTTCAAAAACCTTGGGAAACATTAAAGTTATCCTTAAAATCTCAGCCTTGGGAGACCTGACTTTAGACCTGTACCTTGAGTTTAGGTGGATCAACGTAAACTTAAGGAGCTTGTTTGCCCCATTTTGCCGGAGCTTTAATTAGCCCGGTGCAGCCTGCCAGCGTCGGAAGCTTGCCAACGCAGCTGCCTGCCTACATTTGGCTCAGAAGGGGGTAGGGTGCCTCTAGAAACAAAGGAGTCATGATCAAAAGCTCCCGAGGGTTCCAACTCAAGGTTCCCAAAGATTGACCCTGTCATTATTTTTAGTCTACTGACACAAGAAAACAAACCCTGTAAATATAGAATAGACTCTCAACTCGGGACTGCAACCTGACTTTCACCCGGCATCCTGAGACTTTAAGGATAACTTTATTATGAGGGCCATTTGCAACACATTTGAGAAAATTGAAAGAGTTTGTGGCGAAATTTAATATATGCCAAAATGTTGATTTTTGTACCCTTGTATCTGAGGGCACAACTTTTCAATTGTTTGGAGATTTTGAAAGTCACTTCAAAACCCTTGAGAAGCTTTGTGAGGGCCATGTGCAGGGATTACACGTCACGTCGCGTCACGTCCTGTGACAGCGACGTGACGGCAGACCTGAAAACGTCACGTCCGTTTGGGGGGGGTAAAACAGTTTACCCTGTCGTCACACAGGGTAAACTGTCGTCAACAGTGTCGACTGCTAGTGGGCAGTCGACGAGTTACAGCGACTGCTACTAGGCAGTCGACACACTGAATCGACTGCTAAAGGGCAGTCGTATAGGTGTGTCGACTGCTGACGGCAGTCGAATTTCCATGTCGACTGCTCAAGAGCAGTCGACTACCATAACTAGTCGACTGCTATTAGCAGTCGACTTGGGTTGTCGACGGCTCTTGGGCAGTCGACATGGAAATTCGACTGCTATTAGCAATCGACGATAGGCGGGCGACTGCTTGTGAGCAGTCGTCTGCCCTTCAAGTCGACTGCTATTAGCAGTCGACTTGGACTGTCGATTGCCCAACTGCAGTCGACAACCCAAGTCGACTGCTAATAGCAGTCGACAAAGTCCGGACGACTGCTGGTGGGCAGTCGCACCCCTTCGTCGACTGCTAATAGCAGTCGACGAAGGGATGCGACTGCTTACAAGCAGTCGTCTGCCCTTCAAGTCGACTGCTATTAGCAGTCGACTTGGACAGTCGACTGCCCAACTGCAGTCGCACCCCTTCGTCGACTGCTAATAGTAGTCGACGAAGGGATGCGACTGCTTACAAGCAGTCGTCTGCCCTTCAAGTCGACTGCCCAACTGCAGTCGACAACCCAAGTCGACTGCTAATAGCAGTCGACAAAGTGCGGACGACTGCTGGTAGCAGTCGCACCCTATGGTCGACTGCTATCAGCAGTCGACTTGAATGGGTTGCGACTGCTCGTGAGCAGTCGCACCCCATGGTCGACTGCTAATAGCAATCGACGAAGGGGTGCGACTGCTCACGAGCAGTCGCGTAGAGACACCCATGGGCACGTGGCGTCCATGGGTTGGTCCAGGGGGCGTCTAATCGAAAGGACGCCTCCTTGGGGTATATATGGACCCCACTTCCCTCATTCCCTCACTCCCACCTCCCTCCATTTGGGCCTAGGTTGTTAATCAGCCCTTGCCATTTGGAGATAGAGGTGAGCTGGAGGGCTACAGGTGGACATACGTACTGAAATACGTATACGGGACAAACGGTATACTATATCTGCCTACTATCTGTATTGTACTGAAACCCACCTACATACGGTATACATTGTACCCCATTGCGGTTAGTTTGAACCATACTGGAAATTTTTATATGTGAACACTTATTTTGAAAGTGGTTTACATCTAATTATGTAGTTTGAACTTTGAACGGCCTTAATTTGGATTTAGTGGATTGGAAAAAAAATTGTGGGTGGTGGCGCTTATTTTGGAAGTGCTACCATATTAGGTTTAATTTATAGTAGGCATACAAAGCTAGGGGTTAGGGGCAACGATGGCAGACGAAGATAACTTGCCGCCGGAACCTCCACGTGGCGGGGATTTGGATCCGGGGGGGACTCCGCAAGCGACACCGGGGTCGGCAGGTGCTAGAAGACGCGGCAATGCGCCGAGGGGCAGGCCACAACCAATCAATTTGGAGGTGGCGCGGGACCCGAACATTCTCGCCAATCCCGGCTGGCAAAATGAGAGGGGCATGTGGTTATATAGCACGGTCCGAAGGTACGTAGAGTGGACCCATTTGACGAGGATGTTCGTTCCTAGCGCGAATGCTGAACGGATGTCTAGACAACGCTATGGCATATGGAGGGAGGTGAGCCATCAAATATTTGGAGAACGGTGCAAGGAGGTGTGGGATTTCTTGCGGGGTGCACCGAGGGAATTTGATCGCGGGCATATGCTAATGTGGTTATGCCAAATGGTCTACGCGGAGGTAATTTTGGGAGTGGATATCGACTGGTCCACCATACCCCGCACGAGCCCGGACTTGAGGCAGGCACGCCGGGTCACGGTCATACCAAGTGCCGTGCTAGGACAGAACGCTGGCCGTCCGATTCCATTGGCATGGCAAACTCCAATGAATCCTTTGAGGGTCCGATCTTATTTTGATTTCCTTGCGGGACCAGATCATCAAATTGTGGGGACTCCACCGGCCGCCGAGTCAAACATGGACGAGCACAACATTGCCATAGGGTTGCCGGTTGAACCACCTAGCCGGCGACAAAGGGTCCACGTGACACCGCCACATGGTTCCCGGTTGGTTTGTCCTCCATCTTCGCCCGTTGATGTGGAGATGGCATCGGCGGTGCCATCCCCACCACTGGTAGTTGCCGACAACGACGTTGTGGAGGCGTTGAGGGCGGAGTTGGCAAAATGCAAATCTGACCACGAACGGGAATTGGAGATGGTCCGACGTGCACACGCCGAGGAGGTCCAAGGGTTGAAGGCCGAGATTGCACGTTTGACCGACCTTGAACTTGCGAGGGCTGATGCGCCACAACTGCCGCAAGCAATGTCTGGTAGTGATGGACAAGGGCGGGAGCCGTCGCCCACAACAAACTTGGAGGCAATGAGGGTTGATTACGACCGGGTCATTAGGAGGAACCGGTTGTTGGAGGACGACTACATGGGCATGGTCACAGCCACTATCATGTTCGCCACGCGTGAGAGGGCATTGATGGACGAGCTGACACACTATAGGGACCACGGCGAACAGTGGCCCGAACGACGGCTTCTTTTTACCTCGTGGCCGCCATTGGATTTCATGTATCCTGAGAACCTCCCGGTCGATGACGACCATTACCCCAGTATTGCGTGGACCAAGAGGCCCGAGGATGAATTCCAATGGGATACCGCAGTATCATCCCGCATCGTGATACCCCCGGCCAGACCAGCCTTGTTGTGGCCATGCGTCCCCGATTGGATCAAGGACGGGAGCATGTGCCCCATTTGTTCCAATCCTTGGGGACCCGAAGGCGCATGGATCGTTGGGTCGTGCGGTCACATGGTCCACCCGAATTGTTTGTTGCCACACATGTTGCAAACACGCCGTTGTCCTACATGCCAAGCCCCTCTGCATCGAAGGTTGTACGAGCAATTCGGAGTGCAATGGGGAATGCCTCCCGATTTTGAATACACAATAATCCATGGTGTGCCGCCCGCAGAATACGGCGATCCTCCTGCTTATAGCTGGCGTGCACGGAGGTATTTGAAGGACCTGCGAGGCTACCCGACAAACTTCACGCCTGAAATGTACACAAGGGTTGCTCATGAGTTTTACCCCGGCTCCTCTCCTCAGGCCGTAGGTTTGAGGGCATTTTTGTACCGTGTTGTGGGTGGGCATGCCGGAGAGACAGGTGAATACGTCCCAGGTCCTCACCCCCACGGATACGTGTATGACTCCAACGGCAATGTGACAGTAGGGGTATTACCACGGGAACCGGTCCCGGGCGAGGAAACAACTTGGGATGTGGAACACGTGTTGGACACAACAAGTTTTGAGGCCGATCTGGAGAGGCAGGAGGCCGTTACACAAGAGGGTAGCTTCAATGAGGTGGACGTCCAAATCCGGATGAATGAGTGGAAATACGTCAACGGCCTTTTGGACATCCGTGACGGGGCCTCTAGCCCCACCATGCAAGACGTCCTGCGCCATCCGAATGCCGCGAGGGGGTTGCACATTGGAGACCGCGCGCGCGCTCGTGCACAAGCTGACCGGGAGACTGCGGCGCAAGAACTATGGGCCATCACCGAGAGCAGGCGTGAGGCGAGGCGCCGGACACTGCGGCCACCAAATCTGAACGGTGCAAGCTCAAGCCGCGGACCCCCCATTCCATTGGATAGTGATTCGGAGCCGGATTAGGAATGTTGGCTAGTGTTTGTGAGATAGGCGTTGGACTAGGAGGCATTATTTGATACTGAATTGTACACAATGCGGGAAAAACCATGATTTTGGAAATGTTTATAAGTGAATTATTGTTCACTATCAATTTTGGGAGTAATGTACAAGTGTCGCACAATGATCATTTCTTATGTTTGCCCACACAATCGGTTGCCACAAACATCCAATTAAACCATGGACTTTGCATCTACATGCATTTGCACTTGAATCAAACACGTATCGATGCAAATAACTGTGACAATGATTCCATGTGGCATGATTATAAGTTCACACCAAGCGGAAAACATCACCGCAATATTGCTGGGAATTCATATATTGCGCATTTCCAACTTACCAACATACGTAAGTATACGTGCAAGTACAAACTTGATACTACGCTCTCACCATATTCATGGGCAAATCTTACATTGACGACCTAAGTGTGTACTCTCTATACACCCGGTATTCCTTTTGGTGCGCGGTGCACCGGTTGAACCCCCAATGAATTGCGTCATGCACCGAGTGTTTTATGGTTTGGTAGAACCTCCACAAGGTCCCGTAGTTTTTTCGAAAATACAATTGATTTTTCCCCTTCGTGAGAACGTCGCTAAGGTCCTGAAACAAGTGCCATGGGAAAAGTTTTTCCTTGTAACCGATGCGGCATGCGGGCCTTTCTTGGGCGTCCAAGTATCCGCGGTGGTGACGATCAACTTGTCTCCTAGGCAGTCGAACCCAATAGAATTCAGTGAACCCTTGAATCGGACGTAAAACACTGCGCAAATCGTCCTCATTTCGAGTGTTCTCTGCAACCACCTCGGGTGTAAATTCGTCCGGTTCGTCCGGCAAGCCCCATGCATGTCGGGAATTGTAATACATACTTCTTGACGAACCACCCGCATCCCGTATCTTGCCACTCCCAGCCATCGCAATCCTATGGATTGCCCACACCGTAGTTGATCTTGGGCAATGTATGCGACGCATACAAGGTCCTCAAAATCACTACGACGCAAGGTGGCCTCATGGTGGGTAGCACACTTGATTTTATAGGGATATCGCAGTGTGGGCCCTCGGGTGGCATCCAATGAGTTGGCAGGTTGGGTTACGGGTGTGTCTAATTAGTTGTCTAAATTAAGCTGCAAGGCAGTCGACTGCTGTGTAGCAGTCGACCATCCACAGTCGACTGCCTTGTAGCAGTCGATTTGCATAGTCGACTGCTGCACAGCAGTCGACTGTGGATGGTCGACTGCTACACAACAGTCGACTGTGGATGGTCGACTGCTACACAACAGCCGACTATGCAAATCGACTGCTTCATAGCAGTCGACTATTTAAATCGACTGCTGGGCAGCAGTCGATTGATAAATGCCCAGCAGTCGACTGTGGCTGGTCGACTGCTACACAGCAGTCGACTGATAAAATCGACTGCTTCCTAGCAGTCGACTGATTAAATCGACTGCTCCCTAGCAGTCGACTAAAATGGTCGACTGTTGGAAGGCAGTCATTCATCCACAGTCGACTGCCTTCCAGCAGTCGATTTTATCAATCGACCATCCACAGTCAACTGCTGCCCAGCAGTCGAATATGCGAAACGACTGCTGCCCAGCAGTCGAATATGGCAATCGACTGCTGCCCAGCAGTCGAATATGCGAATCGACTGCTGCCCAGCAATCGAAATTAGGCGTTAGGATTTGGGAAGAGCGTTAGCTTAGTCAAATCATGCATTAAATGCATACAATCATGACAAAAGATGCATATATATAGCAATCCAACCTCCCATTTCCCTCATTCCCAAGTTCTCCATTGGCCATAGCCTGTTTTAGCAAGCTTTGCAAACGGAGAACAAAGGGAGAAGGAGCGGAGAAGCTGCTATTTCAGGGTTGTGCCAAACATGGCACCGTCGACCATTTTACCCGGATTGACCGCGGAAATTGTGGGGGAGCACATATTGCCGAAGGTCCTAGAGCCTATTTTGGAGCCATATCACCGAGGAGAGTATGGGCGGGGGTGTGAAGTGAGGGCGAATTTTTTAACTCTCATATGTATGTTTAAATACATGGGAGTTAACAAAGCTTGGCGGGAATATTTTGGTATGGGAGAAGTCAACAATGCGTTGCGTATGTCGATTTGGGACGTAGACATACCAATGGGGCATCGATTTAGGGGCGTGAGAGGGACTTCGGAGCACGCCGAATTGTTGCGAGCGTTCCGACTGAACCTCTTCATGTTCAGCCATACGCAACGCATTGCCATCCCAATTCGATGGCAAGTTCAGCATGCTCGGCTCAACGATATTTTCATAATGGAACTTGAATACTTGCGGGATATGCTTGTGGAGAATGGAGAATATTGGCTTCAAGTCGACAAACGTTCTGCCGAATATCGTCGATGCACCAACTTTTGGATTTGTCCTTCGGAGCGACTATTGACATTATAATTTTTCTATGTAGATGTAGCGGTTCATGTTCTATATAGTTCGCCGATTTAATCCTAGCAAACACATTGTATATGTGTTTAGGCCTAGTGGATATAATCGCACTATGTAAAAGATATGATCCGTAATGTGAAATAAAAGTGGATCGCTATTTAAACAAATGATAACTTCCTTATTAGCTACACCCGTGTGCAATATGTATGTCTAACATGTATGGGTGTACGTGCAAATTGCAATATGTATGTGTATGTGCAATATGTATGTGGGTTCCCGGTATACCGTATGTTCTATATGTATGCGCTATATATATGGATGTATGTGCAATATATATATATATATATATTTGGGGGTATTTGCAATATATATATATATGTGTGTGTGTGTGGACATTAATTCCATCCTCGCCCATGACATAGGGCCTATTGGCATTACAAATCAATTCCATATGTCCTACTCCTAACCTTAGTGCACATTGGACATTCATTTCATCCTCCCACATGACATAGGGCTAGAGGTGCATTTATTTTTACTTTATCTTAAAATACACATTTAAAATGCATTTTAAAATCCTCGACAAATTTCTACGGCATTTGAAAATGTTTTTTATTATAAGTTCACGACTATAGCCAATCCATGGCAATAGGGCAAATATAGACACGCTCAACTTTGACAATTGTTCCATATTACCATATAGCATTAGTACATTCAAACTCAATGGCAATGTTTGAGCCTTGAGCATTGCCAATTTGCCACACAAATTGGCAAATATTGGAATACATAACGCCCCACATGGCACATCGGACAAGTCGTAAATGGTGGTCTGCATTTCCAATGTCATCATTTTTGGATCAATATTTGGGCGGAGAAGAGCTCGATGACCTAATCCTAGAAGAGGGGAATGTTTTCGACAATGATTTGCCATAAAGGACCTCATGGATTGATGTCTTCGATGATTTTCAATAATAAAAACATAAAAATAGTCTTAAATATTCTTCAAACTATTTTATAATGCCGCCTCCGACCTATAGAATAAAAAATGCAACACTACATAGGGCCTATTGGCATTACAAATCAATTCCATGTGTCCTACTCCTGAGTCCTAACCTTAGTGCACATTGGACATTCATTTCCTAAACCCTACATCATACATGTAGGCTCAATTTCTAGTTAACATCCAACATACAAATTTGAAATTTACATTATTTTTTCAACAAACATACCCAAAAATAGTTATTACAAAAATTGATCACCAATACAACTAAACCCATTGAACACCATAGGACATTTGACATTACTATAAATATTCATTCATGAAGGGGCATTATCGTTGTCTTGAGGAATAGAATTCCTTGTCCTGCGTGGCCCTCCCACAGCTACCCTTGGGGGCGGTGCTTGGTAATCACTATCATCGGGAGCTTCGCCTACGCCGGATTCATCGTCTGTGCTGGCATTGTCATCTGTTCGGGCGTCGGACTCGTGGCCATCAATTGCTGGGCCGGGAATTCGACTAAGCCGTGTGCCAGCCCTTGGCATTCTAATCGATACCATTGGTCTTGAACCCGTTGCATCCATAACGCCGTCAGTTTGTGGACGTGCAAGTGGGGTGGCCCCGGTAGTCCTCCATTCTCGCACATCCCTTTGTCGTTTTCTTTTTTGACCTCTCGTGGTCCGACCAAAGTTTGTCAATGCAATATTAGGGGGTGGCCTAGCCGGTGTGGGGCATGGGCGCGCATGCCGATGGTGGCACCAACCAACCGGGAGCCCATGCGTGGTATTGTTGGGGCCCGACGCGCAATGTGTTGCGCCAATGTGTCATCCGAGTCGGATTCCGGTGCTCGCGCAACGGCCGGGCATTGCCCAATACCTCGCAATGGACTAGTGTTAAGGACAACATTGGACGTGCCCTCTCCGTGGGGCTCGGGAAAGGGTGGTGTAGTTTGCATGGGTTGTGCATATGTTATCGGCACAATAGGAGTGGGCACAACATCCGTCGGTGGATGAATGGGGGAAGCATGTGGTGGGACTTCGTCCATGTCCATCCGGTTCGGAGCCGCTTCAAGAACTTCATCCACATGTGGTTCGGCCACTACATCTTCATCCACTACGGGTTGAATGTCTACCGGTACATCGGGTACTGTAGTTGTCGGCGTAGCGGGACGCACATGCGTAGTGGAGAGAAACTCCCGACCGGCTATGTCGGCCCACATGTGAAGATCACCATCGTCCTCGGCGTCAAGTCCATCGTATGCAAACGGATCATTGTGGTTGTCAAGGCCCAAATTCCCTCCACCATGTCCCCCATCGCTCTCGTTGTCCGAAGGCCCCGAGGAATCCCCACCGGGTCCCGCGGGGGGGTCACCATTTATATCCTCGTCGGCCGAATAGTCGGAGTCTTCGGACATCATGTTCACTAGATACCATGCGGCCGAGTCTCGATCAACCCTCTCCCGTGCCAACCGTGAATTGGTATAAATGTACACCAAATTTTCGGCCCTCGCCGAACTCAACCGGTTTCTAGTCTTGTTGTGCACAAACGAATAACTACTCCAATTCCTTTCGCAAGACGAAGAGGAGCACACTTGGGCCAATATTCGCTTTGCCAAAGGGGCCAAGTGGGTGCCACCTTCGCCCACGAGGTCCCACCACTCGTGGGGTGGGATGTTGGCTTCCATGGCTAGGGGCATATTGGCGAACGCGCCCCTACGCTCTTTGAATGCTTGAAATTCGGCCACAACCCGACCGTAATGATCGTCCTTGCCCGTGGTCAACCTCCTCATGGCGTCCAAGAATCCGGATTTAACGGCCGCGTCTTCGTGGACGACGTTGTCGTCCAATAAATAAGGATTCAAGATTGCACCGGCATGGTGTAGGTCCGTGGTCATCATACGCCACCGGCTGTAGAAATCTTCTTCGGCCAAGGTAGCGAGGTTGTGTGCTAGGTTGAAAGGAGGATTCCTTAGGCTAAGCACATGTTTCTCCAAGTTCTTCATGGTCAACCAAGCCTTGCCCATTGCCGGTTCAACGCCATCAAACACTCTCAATGCTTTCAACACCTCCTCCGACATGTGACGGTAATTATCGCAACTTGTACAAAAACTGTCGTCATTAACCGTTGTTTTGATTTGACGTGCCTCCATTGCACTTCTCCTTCGATCATCGCCTCCTCTATTTAATTTGTTCACGTAGGCGGTCCAATCGGGATGAATAACCGTTTGTTCCAAAGCATGTCTCACCTTTAGAAGCCGGTCAATCATGAGGAAGTTGGTGGCGAATCGTGTGGACCCGGACATCTTCAAGCCCAAATTGGGCGAGTAGATGAGGAAGACCGCCGTCGGACATTGGTGGGCCCGGATGTATTTGACAATGTCCTTCGCCTTGTCTACGACGTCCTTCGCCCATCGTTGTTTACCCCAATCCTTCAACAACAAGTTCAAACAATGCGCCGCACACCCTTGCCAATATATGTGTGGCCATTCCCGGCTAATATTGCTCGCCGCGGTTTTCATGGCCGCCGCATTATCGAAGCAAACTTAAACAACCTTTGTGGGGTCCACTCCAACGATGTAGCGTTTGACCTCGGTGGCCACGTAGGCGGCATCCTTTGTGCTACCGGTGGTTTCGATGGAACCAA
Organism: Polytrichum formosum; assembly: GCA_964035585.1. Classification (NCBI taxonomy): domain Eukaryota; kingdom Viridiplantae; phylum Streptophyta; class Polytrichopsida; order Polytrichales; family Polytrichaceae; genus Polytrichum; species Polytrichum formosum. Next base: position 59,734,096 of record OZ037937.1, read on the forward strand.
GGAACACGTCGCCCGCCGGACAAATTTGCATGACGTTCATCAAAGGGCGGTGGACAACATTCTCCCATCCGTCCGAACAAATAGTGCACCCATATTTGTGGATGGATGATGTTGTCTTCAACTCCACGATTTTTTGTGTATTAAACCGTACATCGTCAAGTAAACTCTTGCGCATTGCATGGTATGTTGGGGGTTTGTACAAAATTCTAGCCTCGGCGGTTGCCTTAACGGCTTGGATGAACGCGGGATGGCGGACAATACTAATGGGGATATTAGCCTCATAAAAGGCTTGCGACCATTTTATATCCAAGTCTCGTTTTGTCGAATTTTGCAACCCTTCTTTTAGTCCCATTTGCCGTTGGGAACGTCGGTGGGGTTCGGGAGTCGTCCCGGACACCAACTCCCTTGCCACTGACGGTGCGGGCGATGGTGGAGCGGTTTGGCTTCCGTTCGCGTTCGACAATGCACCGCATGACGCTTGTTGTTGGGACCCGACCACAGCTTCTCCCCCGTCCTCAACGCACTCGTCCATAAAGTCATCCGGAATTGGCGGCCACGATCCGCCGCACCTCGAAAATAAAGACTTTACAATCGGCCCTTGACGTTGACACAATGCCACCCCCCGCATCTTGCCGTCATTTTTTTGGTATCCCAAATGGGCAACCATGCGGTCCTTCCTATAAACTAATTCCAACGCGCAAAATTTGCACTCGACCTTCTTGGATGTTGGAGTCCACTCCTTGGGCACAAACCAAGGCTTCCATTCGTTTCGCGTGCCCATCCCAATATAACCTACTACCTCTCTCCACTTGCAACGAATGCCAAAAGGCAATCAAGGCCAACTAGAGCGAGGGGGAATGAGGAATGCTAATGAGCGGTGAACCCTTTATAGTCCCGACGCTTGAACGTGCACTAAATATAAAAGATGCTATGATATTAAAAGTGTTTAGAGTAATCTGCTATAGGATCCATTGCAAAAGCAATTTGTTTATGTTTGGAGGGGGGGAGGTCCAATGTTTGCCATTCGCAGCGGACTTCGGGGGTCGACTGTTGCTTGGCAATCGACGTGGCAGTCGAATTCCAGGGTCGACTGCAAACTAGCAGTCGACATGGCAGTCGAATTCCAAGGTCGACTGCAAACTAGCAGTCGACATGGCAGTCAACCGCCACGTCGACTGCCACTCGCAGTCGACATCGGGGGTCGACTGCTGCTTGGCAGTCGACTTCCAGGGTCGACTGCAAACTAGCAGTCGACATGGCAGTCGACCGCCACGTCGACTGTCAAGCAGCAGTCGACATCGAGGGTCGACTGCTGCTTGGCAGTCGACGTGGCAATCGACTTCCGGGGTCGACTACAAACTAGCAGTCGACATGGCGGGCGACTGCCACGTCGACTGCCATTCGCAATCGACATAGGGGGTCGACTGCTGCTTGGCAGTCGACGTGGCAGTCGAATTCCAGGGTCGACTGCAAACTAGCAGTCGACATGGCAGTCGACCGCCACGTCGACATGGCAGTCGACCGCCACGTCGACTGCCACTCGCAGTCGACATCGGGGGTCGGCTGCTGCTTGGCAGTCGACATGGCAGTCGACTGCAAACTAGCAGTCGACATGGCAGTCGACCCCCGCAGTCGACCGCCAGTTTGCAGTCGATGTGGCGGTCGACTGCCACGTCGACTGCCATTCGCAGTCGACATCGGGGGTCGACTGCTGCTTGGCAGTCGACGTGGCAGTCGACTTCCAGGGTCGACTGCAAACTAGCAGTCGACATGGCAGTCGACCCCCGCAGTCGACTGCTAAATGCAATCGGCCCACACGTCGACTGTCACATAGCAGTCGACGCCGCGGTCGACTGCTAATTGTCGACTGCCTTATCTAGAGTCGACTGCTATCTGGCAGTCGACTGGATGGTCGACTGCCGTATAGCAGTCGACCAATCGTCGCATCCATCCTGGCCGTTGGATGATGCACGGTCCAACGGTCAGGATCCAGGGGCGCGGCGTCCGATCGTACCGTCGGTGTGAGGCCCACCCAACCTATATATATAAGTGGGGAGGCCTCATTGACATCATTTTTCAACCACCCCTCCTCAAGCGGGACATTGGGACTAAGCATGCCTAGCATCCTTTGCCTAATGTTTTGAGAGGGCCTAGGGGGCGGTTGGAAGATTGGTTTAGGGTGCAAACTCTTGCCAATTTTGGATCCGATTTTTTGCGGTGGAGCGGTGTGAATACGGCCGTGTTTGTAAACACATATGAGTTGTGTTTGTGAACACAATAATAGCGTGTTTTTTAACACGATGGAGGATCGAAGTTGGAGGATGCCGGAGGACGAGCCGGATGCACCCGGCAGGGTGCACAAACGGCCCCCTAAGCGGCAACGACATTCCGATGTGGGATCAGGAAGTGCTTCGGGAACGGGAGCCAATATTACCCCCCGTTCAGATACTACCGTTCACGTCCGCCCAAATGCCGGTGCCCCTACGAGCAGCCAAGGAGGGGCTTCCGCGGCCTCAGGGTCGTCGAGTAGGAGCGGGAAACCAAGGGTAAAATTCTCGGATGCGATAACGGCAAAGGTCCACCAAGCCATAGTTGACTGGTATTTGAGGAATGGGGAGGCCGGCATCAAATTCCGTTTTTTGGAGCAGCCGAAACACAAAAGGGTTGAGATAATTAAAAGGGACATGGAGGTTGCTATTCGACAGGAAGTAGATGGCCCCGAGTTTAGCGGTGATAGAAATCTTGCGGGGTTCGATTCATGGGTGAAGAATAAGGCCCAAAATGGTATTTTCAACCTCAAGCAATTGGTTGATAACATGTTTCCGGAGGGCGAAACAGGCGAGGTGTTGAGCCCTCGAGCTGTAAGAATCCGGGAAATATTTTTGTGGTGGGATCCCGTGGCCAAAGGATTGTCCAAGACGGCCTCCAAAATAATTCCTTGGAAGGCGGAGAAATTGGAGAAGTGGCTAAGGGTGTCGGGCCCATGCCAACTATTGTGGATTCCCGATACGGCAAATGTCGTGAGTTTGAAGAGCATTAAGAAGGTGGGGGGTTACGGGGAGGTGAGGAAGGTGAGGATCGAGGGCGACGATCGTCTCCCACCGGAGATTACGTGGGCTGAAAAGACCCCAAAGACGTCGGATAGGCAAAAAACTCGTATCCAAGTAAGTGCGGAGGCATGCGTTTTAAAGAGCACGCATCCAGGTTTCATCAAGTTTTGGTTAATCAACAGTGTGTCCAATGCGGGCTATACACTATGGTGGAACGGGGGCACTCTACGAGAGATGTTCATCCGGGATAGAGCCCACCGCCCAAATGCCAACATTTTGACAATGGACGCAACTGAATGGCAACTCTATGACCAAGTCCAAAAGTTCCGGGCGAAGAGGGTAAAGTTGGCTTGGGCATTGTTATGGATCATGGAGGCTTTGCACGCTGCAAATGTGCAACACAACGATCTATCCATTGACAACATTATGTTGCATTGGGAATCGGACGGGAGCCTCAAGATTGGGGTGTGCGATTGGGGATGTGCAACGCATTCGGGTGAAGATGTCCTATCGCTATGGCATGCGAAAACCGTAGAAGCGAAGGAAAAATTGAGGAAGGAGAAGTTTTGGGTGGCGCCGGAACTGTTTTACATCCAAAACAGGAGACACCAGGATCCCGATGTATATTACACCGCGGAGGCTGAGTGTTATGCGGTCGGCATGATTGCTCGACAACTTTGCAACGATGGTGATGACCGAATTCTCTTTGCCAATGAAGGAAGGAAAATTTGGGATGTCACTTTGAGTGCATTGACATGCGAGAACGTGTCCAACCGCATTTCATTGACCATCGCCAAACTACGGATGCAGATGCCGTTTGTGGGGTGGGATGAGCCCATAGACTGCTGGAGAACTGAGGTTAAGGATAGTGTTTAGTCTGTTTAGTTCTTTAGGCAACATCGTAGGGGTTAAGGTAGTATGCGTGTATCATTGATATGGACAACCTTGTATATTTTTTATATCTTTACGATATACTTGTTTTAATACAACGCGGTTTTTTTTTCTTCTACATATCATTGTTGGCTTTAATCACATTTTTCCTAAACTACTTCCATCCATCCATATTCCACTATACCCAAACCATTAAAATTTAACCCTAAACATATGATGTTGACTGCATTTGTTTGTTAATAGTATCAGTCGACGGCAATGGTCGACTGCTACAACTGCAGTCGACTATCTTCGTCGACGGCCACCATAGCAGTCGACTACCAACCATGGTCGACTGCCAATGTAGCAGTCGACTACCATGGTCGACTGCTATGTTGGCCGTCGACGAAGATAGTCGACTGCTACATTGGCAGTCGATTACCATGGTCGACTGCTATACAGGCAGTCGACGGTGGTAGTCGACTGCTACATTGGCAGTCGACCAAGGTAATCGACTGCCTATATAGCAGTCGACGGTGGCAGTCGACTGCTACATTGGCAGTCGACTGCTACATTAGCAGTCGACTACAATGGTCGACTGCTAAGTTAACAGTCGATTAAGTGGTCGACTGCCTATATAGCAGTCGACCACTTAGTCGACTGCTACATTAGCAGTCGACCATTGTAGTCGACTGCTGAGTTAGCAGTCGATTAAGTGGTCGACTGCCTATATAGCAGTCGACCATGGTAGACGACTGCCTGTATTGATGTCGAAATAATTACTTATCTAGAAAAAAAATCCCATTAGTATTTTTTTTTTACTACAGTAACGTCCGTTTGGCGTCACACCCTGGACGTGACGCGACGTGACGCGTTTAGGCCGCATCACGTCCATTTGTACATCCCTGGCCATCTGTAAAGCATTTGAGAAAAATGAAAGAGTTTGTGAGAAAAATAGGGCTTTTGTAAAGCATTTGAGAAAATAATAAGAAACTATGAGAAAATTTAAGAGTTACCAAAATGTTGACATTTATATATAGTCTGCACCTAGTTGGGAGGCTTTGGTTCCTTGGGATTTTATTAAAGGTGACTTCCAAAACCATAGGGAGAGTTGCGGAGGTTGTTTCTAAAGCAACTGAGAAAGTTCACTTAAATGTTGAACCAAGTTTAATTGCTAGACTATTGATAATTGTATCCTCGACGTTAAGGTGAGAGAGACTGTAATCTTTTGGAGTTCATTCAAAGCCATTTCCAATCTCTTTGAGAAGTTTCATTGGGGCCATTTGTAAAGAAATTAAAAAATTACCAACTTTGGGTGTTCAAAATGTTGAGTTTTTTTATATTGCATAAGGACATTGACTTTTAATTTTCAGGGCAACATCCAGGTTAAATGTTGGGTACCGCCTACGAAACAAAACTATGTGCATGCACATATTTGATGCTGACCTTGACATGTTTAGGGGTTCAATCATTTCATTTCAATGGGAACTGGAATGTTGGATTGCTTGTATCATGGTCCTTAAGGACCGCTTTTGTTTGAAGTTTGAGAATTTCAAAAATGTGACTGTGGCCAACATTTGAAAGATAAACCACGATATCATGCCATGGGTGCGATGGAAAGTGAAATACAATACGGATGGTTGATTGTTGTGATATACAATCTGAATGTGTTCTTCTATTTTGAACCACAACCCAGTATCCAGGGAGATTTTTGAGCATAATTGATCAAAATCCTAGTGTTTTCAAGTTCAAGCAATTACATGTTGTGATCTTTCAATTGTTCTTTATTAACTTGAACTACATTCCACATATTCCTCTAAAATGATCGGTAATTTTCTTGAAGTCCTGAACTTCAACCGGTTATGTCTCAAATTCAACCGGTTCATTGCCATGGACTACGGATTTTGCCCCAATCCACTTGGAAGTGTTCTTGACTTTTTCCCCAACGACTAACACTTAGTGGCCAACACAATTCTAGAGTGAAGTTGAAGTTTGTGAAGGAGAGTTGACAAACTCTCTACAAAAACATTAGAGTGGGAAATAATTAATCTATAGAAACTTGTTAGCGTGGACTTGAAGTTTTGTGTATGTTGCAATGGTTTTAATGTTTAGACTTTACCATGTATTTTTTGGTCAATGTTTCTTTCAAAGTTTCATAAGTTTTGGAAGAAATCCACCTTTTTAGAATGTCAAGATATAAAAATCGATTAATTTACTCATACAACATGCAAAATGTATATATGGGATGACCACCGCATTCTAGCTTGCAAGTTGGGCAACAAGACAATTCTACTATGCCATATATTGATCCCCCTACTCGACATGGAAGTGCTCATAACAGAATATAATGAGAGGTTGTCCAGAGCTTTACTAACATTAGCAGAGTCTTAACTTCCTTTTGCAAAACGGACATTATAAAGATGTTTGCCCTTATGGTGGGTTTAAGGCCCAAGCCCAATAAACTTGTGTGTGTGTACAATCCTCGGGTCCAAAGTTTTGCTCTCGACCAATAGGATTAGTTGATTTTTGGAGTTTCTTTGGTCTTGGACCCTAGTGCAAATTCACCCTTGGTGCACTACCTAATAGTTTGGGCCCATGTCGTCCCGACACGTTGCACTGGTGCATATTATTTAGTGTGCCAAACCGTTCACACACCATCTGCCCAAACACCAATCGCCTGTGTCAAAACGTATATTAGATAGGAGCTCGAATTTTGAACTGATACATGTGCATAAGATGAGTGCACCTATCATGACTTTTGACCAATAAATGAGTGCACAATGAAAATTGTCTTGTAGAATGTAACACATTCATCCATTCTAGACTACAAATATATGACTGTTGCACATATCATCCAATTATTAGTACATGTTTCATGAAAGGTTCAACCACTTTAAAGACAACCGACAACATAGCATGGTCCGATGCACAACGAATCTCGGTAGATGCAACTTCAATAGACAATTGATTGGTGCATGCTCAATGGTATGGGCAAATAACTATTCTATGTGAAGCATGTGAAGGCAAATGAATGGCCATCACATTCATATGGGATTCATATCAAGCTTATTTTGCAATCAACACCCTTTCCTATGCCAAGAACCAACTCAACAATTGAGATATCCACCGCCCATGATGGGTAGTACCACCTCCAAACAAACCATTGATGCCCAAATCACTCAAACGCTGAAATTTCGATATGGACAATACATTGGGAATTTTTGCAAACGAAAGCTATTTAACCCCACACTAGCACACTTTTGTAACCTCTGCCAAAACAATAACTATCCACCTCCTCTCATGTTGCACCAATATACACATAAACAATCATTGCACACATAGACATAATAAAGTTGTCTATGCCATTGCACATACCTCGTAGCACATCTCTCTACGCGTAGTTTCACAATTGTACATGCAAGAATCCAACAAAATAAACATATGAAAAACACCCTCCTATTTTGGCTCCACTTTTTCTTTCGATACCTACCAAGATGCAAATGCCTTGCCAAATTATTCCAATGCTTCTTAAAGGGATTCCCCCATGGATTTTCCACCATCCATCCCATCCCCACAACACACACTCCAACTCATCAAATTCACATCAAATGTAGTGATAAATTATCCGAAATTGCTACCACCTGCAAGCATATGAAATATGATGTCCTAGACCTTACTTCCGCCAACTTGGGTGGCACACCCTGCCACTTTTATCATTACTACTAAAATTAGAGGTACCATGCACGATCCTTCATTAAAGACTCCTTGACCTCGACATCCCCTCCACAAAAATTAAGTCCTTAATAGGAATCATCTTGCTTAATGCCATCAAATATCTCACATACATGGTCCTCAATAAACACAAACTTTAAAAATAACAACCCCCTGTCCAATTACATTAACTCCTCCCTTGAACTATCATTCCATAACATTATTCAGTTGAGTGGTCAAGTTGGGTGGGGTTGGGAATATGTCATGTAAGGTGCTAGAACTATACCCTATGGATGATTGTCTAAGCGGATTCAACCCGATAAACTCGTGTGAAGCACTGTCATTGAATATTATTAGAATGGAATGGTTGATAGTAGCTGAATAATGTTATGTCACTTTAGGACATAGTCCACTTATTAATAAATATACACTTCACCATCCCCCTCTTCCACTTCCCTACAAAAACGATACAAGGATGAATGACATATAATCATCATGTTGGAGACGCTCGACGTCAAAAAGATTTCTCCTGTTTTTTTTTTCTTTCTTTCTTATCAAGCTCATTTTGAACAATCATTGAATTTTGAAGTATAAGGTAAGTGGGCCTAAAATGGACACTTTTGACTGAGCAACCACTTCTCGTAGGATATGACACATGTGGTTGGTATGAGATAATAGCAGACCAAATTAAGGCCTTAGCCATTTCCTCATTATTTTCTGGAGCTCAAAGGAATATCTTGATTATAAACAAGAGAATACTTATAGATTCCTCTAGTTGTGTTGACTGTTGGACCCATAATAGTCAACACAATTTAAGCACGTAGTGCAATCTTTTTTGAACACATGCCTTTATGACGTCCATCCTTAGATCCACACCTAACCATTCGCCACTCAAATATACGTCTTTGATTAAGATAAGCAATTAAATAAGGCCCCCTTACCTTATAGCATCATTACCTTTTATTGTAATTGAAATGAAACCTATCAAAATTTGTCTCATCTCCCTAACAATTGCAAATCATAAAGATTGTCATTTCATACTTCATAATTGATGGAAGATGCAAAAGTTACAGGACGTCAAATCCAAGATTCTATTTCTCTTCAAGTAATCACATTGGTTAATGAAGTGATCCTTCTATTGGTGAGTCAATCAAGCAACTTCACTTTCTCAACACCCAGCTGAACAAGGATTGGACATTTGGTACAAAACAAAATCATGGAATCTACCACAATCGGAAATCCAAGATATCCCAACACTACCAAAAATCACATTGGATGCTATCAAGCATGCATGTCTTGCTAAAGAGTGGAACTCTTTCCACCTCTTGGGAAAGAAATTGGATTACCTTCACTTCAAGGAGTTTTTTTCAACTATGATTGTGAATTTCACTTGAAACAACTATTGACATCACCCCAACGTACAACCATTGTTGCTTATTACACCTCAAATCATAGACTTGCCGTTGAAACTGGCCAGCAGTCAACTACCTCAACTTTTAAGGATAAATGACTATGTCAAATTGATATGAAAATGCAATTGAAATTGAAGCACACTTCGTGTTGAAGCGTCCCCAAAAAAATCCATGAGAGATAGGTTTCCTACCCTATTTCAGATGGTAGTACTATGTAATTTCAAGTCCTTCTTCCAATTGAACCATCAAGTTGATATCAACCCCTATCTTACTGAGGCCACTGCACTCTACTACTCTAGGGAATTAACCTTTTTGACACCATCTTGATGTACTTCTAGTCCCATAAGCCTTTTGGCTTCCTAGACTTTCATTTCATTGCATTGGCCATGACAATCAAGAGGATCTTTTAAAGAAATTCTCACAAGAAGTTCCTTTGTGATCCTTCGAAGGCTATTAGATATGACTAGCCATGCACTGGTATATTATAATTTTAAAATATTATATATAATATCATATCATTATTATATGATTTTGTGAATAAAATAGCCAAAAGTATCCCTAAAATTTATAAAAACCAAACCACCTGGACCTTGGCAACTAGATACGTTAGAAGTTATCTCAAACTTTGTTACAATAAACAAACGTCAAGAGGGTGAAGAGCAAGCTTATTCTCCTCTTAGCACAACACATCCATGTGATCATTTCAAGAATTATATGCTCTCAAACTTACTGTGGGCTTTCAACAACGGCTCGCCCACCCATCCCTCTCTTGGCTAGTTAGTAAAGCCACCTCACTATCCCAACACCTGGCCAAATAAGGATTTAACACTTCGGGGCCAGCCGATGTAGATGAAGACATGCCCCACTTAACTTAATTGTGAAAGCAATAACTTTTAATCTAGCCATGCACCAGTAAATTATCATTCTAAAAATATTAAATATAATATTGTGCGATTATTCTATGATTTTGTGAATAAAATAGCCAAAATATCCCTAAAAATAATAAAAACCGAACCCGGACCTTGGCAACTGGATACGTTAGTATAAGTTATCTCGAATGTCCCGGATTCAAGCCTCCGCATTGATTCCAAGCATGCACCCTAAACTTACCGAACATGGAAAGTCTTTGCAACTTTGTTACAATAAACAAACATCAAGAGGGTAAAGAGTAAGCTTATTCTCCTCTTAGCACAACACGTCCAGGTGATCGTTTCAAGAATTATATGCTCTCAAACTTCATGTGGGCTTTCAACAACAGCTCGCCCACCTATCCCTCTTCGCTAGTTAATAAAGCAACCTCACTATCCCAACACCTAGCCGAACAAGGATTTAAGACTTGGTACAAATCGACAACCATGTGGAAGGCATCTTGGAGTTTATCTCATTGGAAAACCCATGACAACCCAACCACTTTAGAAAAACAACATATGTTGATATCGAGGAGGTTTTTCTTGCTAAAGAGTGGAACTCTCATCATCTCACTGGAAAGAAACTAGATTACCTCCACCTCAAGGATTGTCTTAACTACGAATGTGAATTGTACTTGAAGCAACCATTGACTCCACCACAACGCAAGATCATTGCTGCCTACCGCACCTCAAACCATAGACTTGGCCATTGAAAATGGACGATGTATGAGTATCCCTATCTCTAGAGATACTAGACTATGCCACTTTTGGTCCTACAAGGCACATGAAAAATGAGGCACATTACGTGTTGCAATGTCCCCCATACAACCCCATTAGAGATAAGTTTCCATCACTATTTGAGAACGTAGTTCCAGGGAGCCTCAAGTCTTTCTTTCAATCAGACCAACAAGTTATCATTAGCCTCTATCTCACGGAGGCAACCGCACTCCGCCAATCTAGATAGTTAACTGATTTGAAACCATCCTGATGTACTTTCAATCCCATCAGCCTTTTCAGCTTCCCGGACTTCAAAATCAATTTCGTTTCATTTTGCCAACTTCTAAATGAATGTGTATAAATGTGGATGAAAGATTGTATAATCATCCACATTTGGCTTCATCACTCCATATTTGGTTTGTAACCAATGGCTTGGTCTCTTGAAAACTTGAAGTAAAATTCACCGCGTAGAAGCCCGCATAGACTCGACACCTTGCAATTGCATAACAATTTTGATTAAAATAGAACCCGAGCGTGGAAAGGTTGCACGTGACCGTTAAACCATGCATGGAAATAATAGGCCATGGGCTCGAGATTGATGATGATGATGATGATGATGATTTCTCTTCCAAATTTCGTGGCTAGCTAAGATAAAGTTGGAGTCATCATCCAATCTCGGATTTGTTAACCGATTGTGTGACCGACCCGGAAGTCAAAAACAAATTTTTAGTCCTAAATTTTCCACAAACATGGGACGGATCAGAAGGCACATGAATGATGATGTTGATGATGGTTGGATTCATCACGATTGGCCCCTTTTCGTTAAAGTAATCAAAGGGTAGAGTAGAGTATACACATAAGGGTACGGAGTAGATTGCGTAGTAGGGGCCCGGAGGGAGTGCTTTTGTTTTTACAAATTTTCAAGAAAGCCGAAAAGGCCACAATCATTGGAGAGGAGAACCCACGCATGGATAAAAAATTTACATGTTTTCATCCAAGTATGGACACATTCATCCAAGGTGAATTTGATGGCTTCATTCATTCTATTCATTTGTAGGGGTGTCGTAACATTACTAAGCAGCTACATGATGGTCTCTTTCCAAAGAAAGAGGTCTCGATTTTAAAATTGTGATGATTTACAGTTGTTTGTCAAAAAGCTCACAATTTTTAGTCAGATTGCGTCCCATAAACGGGGGATCCCGGAATTAGAGGAGAATTGTGCTCACGTGATGCCTTTTCCCAGATAACACAACCAAGGAGTTGTGTAATGTTATGGTTTTTGGCAAATTCATCCATGAAAAATGGATGGAATATTGTATTTTTGTTTTTAGATTTCACAATATGGTCTTAAAGAATGGGTAGAGAGGTGTTTTGCTTATGATGTGCTTCAAAGATGAGTTGCTTGTTACTTTCACAAAGTTGTCGGTGTAGTGGGCCTTGTTCCGTGTGGGGTTTATTGGTTTGGGAGCCGCGTGATTATTTAGAGATGAAATCACCAAAAATAAATATGAAAATTAAATTATTTGTAAGCCCAAGTCATCACAAGACTTATGGGATTAGAAGTACATGAAGGTGGAGTCAGATAAACGTTGATGCCTTAGTGTAATAGAGTGTCATAGCTTCCGTGAGAGAAGGCTTGATATCAACTTCATGATCAAGTTGATAGAAATACTTGAGACTACATATCGTTGCATTTTGAAATAAGTAAACATATTTTTTTCTAAAGGAGGTGTGACATGGGTTTTTCAAGACATAATATATCTCAGTATCAACTAAGTTACTGTAGCTTTCTAGCAGCTTGGGCAGAAATTAATTAATTTTAAAGGTGCCTAAATTTATGGGAAATTAATTTCGTTGAGTGTCCCCAAAAAAGAAATAACATTCAAAGAGCGCCTAAAAATCACAATAATGCAAGTGACATTCACTGGAATCCAACAAAGTAGCATCAAATAACTTCAACAATGTCTTCACGCGGCATCAATCTCACTCATGGTCTAAAAACAATACAAGTAAAAGACAAACTTTAGGGTAAGGAATCTTGGTTAAGGGAAGTGTTTAAGTCACTCGTAGCCACCATAGATGAAATTAGGAAAACCATCCATGAATTATAGAGATGACTTGGATGAATGTCTAACTTATTTTAAATTATTTTTTGGAGCTGCCCAATTTTAGAATATTATTTTATGGGCTGCCTAACTTACTTTCGCACTTTAGTTAATTATTAGGCAGAAAGGTGCCCAAGCTGCTACAGAGCTACAGTATAAGAGCAAATGGCTATCCCTAGTGAACAATTATTCTTCTCGCTATATTTGTTGTGGACCAATGTTTCCATAAGTAATAAATATGGTTGCTAGCCTATCACACCTATTGACCACATAACCGTTTTTCATCATGCACTTTTACTCCACATTTTCTTATAGGGATTTATACTATGAGATTGTTTTACCTATGACTGTGTTTTACCTTTGAATCCTCTTCACATGTAGTCACAAAGTTGAAAGACAATATTACTTGGTCTTAATATATCAGGCCAATGTTAAATAATAAGGTAGATGTGCCTAATTTGGTTACTTATGTTAATCGAACACCTATATTTGAGTGGTACGTGGTTTTGTTGCCTTCAAGAACGGATATCATAAGGACACATGTGTTTAAAGAGATTGAACAAAAGTGCTCAAAACACGATAATTATTATAGCCTCAATAATTAACATAGTTGGGGGGACCTATATGACCGTTTAATGAGCACGAGAATCTTCACTTTGATAATGAATAAGAATTTCATCTGGACTCCAAAATTTGTGATAGAAGTGGCTACAACCTTGATTTGGATTATGGAGTTCACGTCCATGTCCGTGACATCATATCATGTGATAGCGATGTGACATTGGACCAAAAAACGTCACTTCGGTGAGGGATAAATTTGATAGTTTGCCTAGGGGTAGACTAACACAGTCAAACCCTTGGTCAACTGCAAAGGAAAAAGAAAAAGAAAATATTCCAAAAAATTAGACTGTTAGATCTTTTTTCCTACAAGATCTAACGGTCCATATTTGGGGGGAGGGGTTGAAATTTTGCAATTTTTAGTTTAGCAGTTGATTGTTGTGGTCTACTGCTATGGTCGATTGCAACGGTTGATCAACGCAATCAACCACAATAGTTAACTACTCAAATTTGATTGATGTAGTCGACCAAGAGCAGTCAACTTCTAAGAAAAACCAAAAAAAATCTTAAAAATAATAATTGGCCTAAAAAGAACAGTCGACCTAAAAAGTAATTGGTGGCATTAAAAAAAATTACCACATCAACGGGCATCACGTCCCGACGTTATGTGACGTGAAGGCCAAGGACCACGTCACGTCCATTTGCACATCCATGATTTGGATTTGCTAACCATTTGGTACTACACTAAATATCATATTTAGTGCCACCAATTCTTAATTGTTTTTCTCAATACTAATTATAAACCATGGTGTTGTGTCACCAACACTAAATGTTAACCCAACATTATTTGTCATTCCTTGTAAATTTTCAGGGGGAGGGGGTTATAGATATACATAGTTGAAATTACTGTCACTTACCAAGTGATTTTTCATCCACTTTTCAATCATCCAAGACAATATTTCATCAGGAGTTGTTGACAAGAGAAGGTAAGGTTTTGGCCAATGGATTCGTTCATCCATGACAATATTTGTTCACTCATTCATAAGAAGTGTCATCCGAAAAGTTACCATAGTGACATTAAATGCCATATAATATATTAGTGTACCTTATCACGTGTTTCATATCCTAGGAGAAGTGGGCTAGTAGGAAAAAAAGTAACCATTCAAGACCCATCTACTTTAGCTACACTAGGTTTGAGATTGTATTGGCTACGCCTCCGTAGTTGTTACAAGAACGTGTGGCCTTAAACTTCATATGTCAATCCGTCATTCACGGATCGCCCAATCAAGTGCATTTGCAAGCCCCAAATGGGCATGAGGTCCATTTGGCCTAGCCAAATAATAAAGGTCTCCGTTCCTCCCAAAGTTGTTATGTCAACACAAAAATTTGGTCCCACATCAAGCCAAAATCTTCTTTCACAAATAAGTACAACCTCACTCGGGACAACTTTCGGCAAGAGTAAACCACTCGTATATCTCTAGTACAATTATGCATGCTACCCGATCTCAAACCCTAAAAAGTTACCTCGCGAGTGACGATGCCACATCCAAAGCATAAATGGATGACAAAGGTGATCTCAATCCGAATGCCTCCAAGTAGACAACATAGAGTAGCAACCTTCGAGTCCCTCTTATTTTTACAATGCAAACTTTGGGTTTGCTAAAATGATTTCAACATCTTACATAATATTAATAAGCATGTACTTTTAGTTAGGTGGGCCACGAAATCCTAGGAGTATAATCACAACATTTTACAAATTTTTACACTCCATGTTATAATGTCAATGATTACTGCTTTGGTTTTATGGTGCCTTTAAAGTTCTAAAGTTGTGGGCATTGGGTCCTCCCACATCTATGAATAATGGTTCTAAGCATAGTTTACCATTGTGATTATGAATATGTTGTCATAGGAAAGGCATGAGATTACATCATACACGCCCATGGTAGCCCCCAAGTAAGGAGCCCAATAATCACTTGGACAAACAAATCCAATAGTTTATCACATTCAATGTTATAACTTCTTTTTTGCACACAAAATCAAAACAATTAGAAGGGTTGGAGATGTTAAGAAATGAATACATTGTTAAAGTAGAAATCAATTTTAATATTATGTGGGTGCATATGTCCCTTTCCATCCCGTAATTGTATTGGTCATGGTAACCACTTGTTCTTGAGGAAAACGACCTTTTTTTTTCTTTTTTTGTAAATGGGCATTTGTAGGAAACACATCATTTGGCCCATTAAAGTCCCATCCCCCAACTGCCACCCATGCTCACTACAAGCCACCAACACATGCCTTCCCTTCCTCTCTATGGGCACTAACCCCACCATCAATAAACATGTGAACGGTCAAACACAACAAACATTTTGGAGAACTTACAAACTCCTCCTCTCCACTGCAAGACATACACTACAAGGAATGGGGGTCCTTTCCCACATCAAAATGACACATAAATGACAGTGTTTGCAAAACACTGTCATTTATGTGTCATTTTGATGTGGGAAAGGACCCCCATTCCTTGTAGTGATAAGACTCCCTACTAATGCATGCTTCATTTCAATTAGGAGCCCCCCCCCCAACCGCAGATGACACATGTACCCCATGGCTATGCCCTTGCACATGCACCACAAGACCATGCCGATGCCTACCTCGACTCAAACTCGACTTAAAGATAGGTGTTTGGTGAAGAAGAGTAACTACGTATGCCCATATATACCTTGCTTGACATGTTCCCTTGAAACTTTGCCACATGACAATGTTTTGGTACTCACTTATGTACACGTGGGAATTATAGTTCAACATCAAATAAAAGAAGCAATGAGGAAGCGCCTTGCATAATATAATTATACCATATTCCTTATAAGTATTCTTTTAGAGAGAATCAAAGTGAATTGATGAGCCCAAATGGGCCCCCCCATCACTCAATTTCTTGAGTGAGGGATATATCATGAAAGGTGAAAGGAAAAAAGAGAGAAAAAAATTTAACATGCAATTTTGATCTCCAAAAAGTTGAAGGATCATTGCACACAAATATACTTGCAATGGCACTATCCTCATAAATTAATGGTGAAAACTACATAAAATACGACATTTTCTTCTACCTTAGATTATTATGTGGGATATCTCTCCTAGCGGTTGTAGACCTCAAACATGAAGAGAAACATGCTCATGAACCAATCAAAGTTTAATACCAATGTCTTCTTTCTTAAAGCATGTCAAATTGCCAACACCAAACTCTTGCTGGGTCAAGGTGTTGTGTACCAAAAGAATAGAAAACAAATAATGTGCAGGTGATGGAACCAGGTTGATAATTTCTATAATGCACAAATGTCAAATCTAAGTGTCAATGTCCAGTAGCAACTTTGTTTTTAATTTGCCCATGTCAACCTCTTGGTTTTTCCAAATTTTAAAGAAAGTCAAATCGGAGCTATGAAGCCACATATGGATGACATCACATGTTTCATCCAAATATAAACAAATTCATTCAATTCTATAATTTAAATTTTTTTTACAATTTCATCCATGAAGAATAAATTTGATTTCTATCTTCAAATTTGCAAACTTAGGGTTGGCCCAAATAACTTCAGTTAGGCTCAATAAGTGTATCCAATGTGGTAGGTACCCAAATGGGGACATCTCCATCCGGTATAAGTTATGTATAGAGATTTCTAAACACCATCCGTTTGGTTTGATCAAACACTTGTCCATGACAT